>OY365806.1:60427913-60830413 GCA_959347315.1 Bimastos eiseni | reverse complement strand
GACTGGTTAAATAGAGGTAAGAATTGTACGTCTAAACCGAATAACTATTAGCTCTATTGGTATCTTATAGTCATTGATTGAATTGTCGGGGGTTGGGAGGGTTCATCCCCCAGTTAGTTCAGAAAAATTACCTTTTGAGGTTCGAGTAAACCCCAGATCAGTTTTCGGTGGCGCCCACACGCTCTACTATTATTTAGCCCGAATAGGGACCTACCAGTTTCAGGTTCATAGATATTTTAATACACATGTAGCGTGTTAGACAGCAAATATTGGCCTCCTTGACTACTCACATCACATATATGCATGCATGCACACATAGGCCTAAACTATGCATACATGTACATAAATATAGTTATGTCCATATGTTGTATACGCAGCATGCATATGCCCTACAAGGAGAAACATTGTTATACAAGCATACACGGGTCCTATCCTATACATAAGCCTATAACTCCATACATACATGCACAGATACGCATTTAGGAGCATACATACAGAGATACGCACGTACGGAGGCCTACGTCACATATAGGCCTACGTACGGTTACTACAGTACCAGTACAGTACTGACCGTGGTGTAAGAGATCTATATCTTACACCATAGTACTGACGTAGGCACGAGGACTATAGATGATAAAGATAATTATATAGAAAATCACGGTAAACTGTTTGTTTCCTCGTTTATATGAAGGTTGTTGATCTGAAGTTCTGCTGATCAATCGCAATGGAAGGTTCTCGAATTTCTTGGAAGGGCGGAGACTTTGAAGACGTCTATGACTCGAAGACGGAAAAACGATTAGACGAGAAGTCAGGATCAGTGGAAGGAGGAGGCGGAAGTGGAGGTGGAGCAGGAGGCGGAGGGAGTGCTCTGTTGTCGAGCAACCACGTCCAGCCGAGAGGAATCCTCGCAACAATTGGACACGGACTCAGATGTTCGTCAGCGTTCTTCTGCTGTCTACTTTCATGTTTATTTAGTGACAGATTAATGTCAGCATAGGCCATACGTAATTTATGAATGACTCCATTTCACCCCTTCACCAACTGCATGTGGAGGGAAACGAGGTCCGCATAAGTTGGGTGACTTTACCAGTTGCCTGGGGATTACGTATGAAAGGCATGTTCCTAACGAGCTTCAACATCCGGTTTTCGGAGAGCAACGCTCCTGATAGGCATAATTATAATGCGCTATATTAATATAGCGCATTATAATTATGCCTATCTAGAGCGTTGCACATTATGAGTGTGTGTGTGTATGCGTGTATGTGCGCATTCATGTATGCGTGAGTGTATGTAGGCCTATGCATCCCACAGTGCTTGTATGTATACACATATGTATGTATACACATATGTATGTATGTATACACATATGTATGTATGTATACACATATGTATGTATGTATACACATATGTATGTATGTATACACATATGTATGTATGTATACATGGATGAACGGGAAACGGACATTTGCCCCCGGACAATTTCCTATATGTATATATGCATGTATATACGTGGGCATGTATACATACTTGCATGCATGTATGTAAGTATGTACGGGTATGCATATGTATTACGTACATGCATTACGTACGTAGGCCTATGTATGTATGCATGCTTGTGTGTATGTATATGCATGTATGTGTATATGAACGCATAGTACATATGCATATGCATATATGCGTACGTACACGATGCAAACATCCACATATCATATGCAGAGAGGCATATGTAATAGTTTAGAGAGAGAGAGACAGACAGACAGACAGACAGACAGACAGACATACAGACAGACAGACATACAGACAGACAGACATACAGACAGACAGACATACAGACAGACATACAGACGGACAGACAGACAGACAGACATACAGACAGACATACAGACAGACAGACAGACAGACAGACAGACAGAGACAGAGACAGAGACAGAGAGCTGTTGATATTCTCTGATGTAGATTTCTGGGTGACTCGTGAGATCGTGCAGAGTGTCGATAGTCACGTGAAGATACGAACGACCCTCAGGGAACTCATCATCTACATTGTCTTCCTCGTCATACTCTGCGTTCGTAAGTTCCTCCTATACAACACTCCGATGAACTATTGTACGTTTCAAGCTCATTGAGTCAGGGTGGTGAGGTTATGCAACCCCTCCTAATCGTTCCCTTTCTATTCTCCTAATCATAATATTTAATCAACCAACACAAGACGAATACCTTTTCTACGTCTTCCTAACGCCTCGAAGAATGTTCCAACGTGCGTCATCGTCCACAAATGAGGGTCAACTCGCCGACATCGTTCCCGTGTCTGCGTGGATATATTGAAAGGGCGCTATATAAATGCTCGGTTTCATATTACATTACATTAAACATGGGCTGTTGATAACGAATTTGCTCTTTTGCATGGGCGTATACTTCAGTGGAAGTCCTCGCTAGGCATCGATCAGATCTTCATTAACGTGTTAATAATTAAAGACGAACCACAAAAATGAGCAGAAATTAATCCGATCAACTGGAAGCAGTCCACACGAACTGCGCACAGAAACCGATCGAATTGCAATGACAACGAATCGATCGGTCTATGTAGGCCTAAGCCTACGCAGCAATCCCCAGCCATGCATCGGCTTTATTTATCGAATTTTCATTAAAGGATTAATCAAGTAATTCTGATGAATTATCTAGAAATAAAACTGAATGGCATTGAAACAGAACATGACCACAATGCAGTCCAGAGAGGCTATACATTTAATATATATATATATATGTAATATATATATATATGATTCGAAAACTTCTATAGCGACTTCGCGTTGGTGTGGCTTGCATGCACTGTTAGAGGTGCTATAATTATAAGCTTATCTATGTAGAATAGGCCTACATCACAATACCGCCACTGTGAATTTCTTCTATAATTCCACAGCCAAACATCGCTGATAAACTAAAGCCACATGCTTTCAATTCCATGAATGATGAATCCGAGAGGTCGAAAGCCAAGAGGAACATCAAAGAAAAGAGATAAAGAAACGGCCTTGTGAAAATAATATGGGTTTACGCCCGCTTGAACTTCCAACCAGCACAAACACGTTTGGGCAATGTTGGATAGTGTTTGAAGTTGGACGATGTTGTAGGTCTATAGTGTTTGGAGTTGGACAGTGTTGGATAGTGTTTAAAGTTTAACATTGATGAGACAAGTTTTGAACAATGCCTGGATAACATTTTGACAATGTTAAACAATTTTTGACAACGCTGGGACAATGTTGGATCATAGTTGGACATTATTAGAATAGATTTGCGACAGTTTTGTACAACTTTGGAGAACAATTAGGTCTACTTCTGGTGTGGGCTAACACCATTTGAGAGACGCAGGAGCAGAGCAGACCTAATTAAAGTCTACAAGATTATTACTTGGAAGGAGGCAGTGTAGTCGGATAAGAGATTTTTAATTGGTAAACTATATTAGCATGATGTGTGTATCTGTGTATCTGTGTATATGTGTATCTGTGTATATGTGTATCTGTGTATATGTGTATCTGTGTATCTGTGTATCTGTGTATCTGTGTATATGTGTATCTGTGTATATGTGTATCTGTGTATATGTGTATATGTGTATCTGTGTATATGTGTATCTGTGTATATGTGTATATGTGTATCTGTGTATATGTGTATCTGTGTATCTGTGTATATGTGTATCTGTGTATATGTGTATCTGTGTATCTGTGTATATGTGTATCTGTGTATATGTGTATCTGTGTATATGTGTATATGTGTATCTGTGTATATGTGTATCTGTGTATCTGTGTATATGTGTATCTGTGTATATGTGTATCTGTGTATATGTGTATATGTGTATCTGTGTATATGTGTATCTGTGTATATGTGTATCTGTGTATATGTGTATCTGTGTATATGTGTATATGTGTATCTGTGTATATGTGTATCTGTGTATCTGTGTATCTGTGTATATGTGTATCTGTGTATATGTGTATCTGTGTATCTGTGTATATGTGTATCTGTGTATATGTGTATCTGTGTATATGTGTATCTGTGTATATGTGTATCTGTGTATATGTGTATCTGTGTATCTGTGTATATGTGTATATGTGTATCTGTGTATATGTGTATCTGTGTATCTGTGTATATGTGTATCTGTGTATCTGTGTATATGTGTATATGTGTATATGTGTGCTTACGTACGTGTGCATACCGGCAATTTTGCAATCGGCGATTTGTCGTCGCTTGCTAAGTTACTCTGCACGCCTTTCTTCATCTACCCTAGGCCCTAGACCCATTCGTTATTCTACAAGTAGGCTTACTTACAAAATAATGTGGTGTTCTACGATCCAGTATCGCCCATGTGCCTCCTCTGCAGACAACCATACTAAAATTAATGGGCTCAAGGCTATAGACCTATTGTCCTAAACAGACAGACAGACAGATAGACAGACAGATAGACAGACAGATAGACAGACAGATAGACAGACAGATAGACAGACAGATAGACAGACAGATAGATAGATATGCACTGACAGACAGAACGATAAAGACGGCAGTGATGATGTGTTGTTCTGCAGGTGGCAACTGTGATTATTATGAATGTTTTTGTTGTCGCTGTACCTGATAAAAACAGTGACGTTTGGAATGATGAGTGCGTCGATGTTTTACTACAACAACCTCATCTCGAATCTCTTCCTACAAACACAGAGCAACGATAGCGTCAACTTCCAGGGAATCGGAACAATGCAGGACTTCTGGAGCGTAAGGACAAACGCCAAATACATCGTCCGTGTTTCATATTCTTTCCTGTTTCTTCTGTGTTGCATCTCATGTATCTTCCCTTGCAATTCTATTCCAAAGATTATTCACCGTATCCGACTGCCTGGCTGTGTTCTGTCTGCATGCTTGTTTGTGTGTCGGTCTTTGTCGGTGTGTCTGCATATCTGTCTGTGTCTGTCTGTGCTACTGTCTTCGAGGTTGATCCACAGGACTTTTCAAGTCAAACACTCATACTTAATATTTTAGACTTTAAAAAGACTTTAAAAACTTCAAGGACAGTCACAAGTCGCCACCATGTTAGTCCTCGACCATGATTACATTGACCCCGTTCGTCATTCAGTTGGGTAACTTTGTGGCACCGATGATATCATCCTTTCTGGCCTATAATAATACGTTTGAGAATAACATCACCTGAAATGCTTTCTAAATGATTGTGACCGAGCATAGAGAGCCCGAATGACATCACAATACACTAAAGTGCATTCAATCATCTTAAGTAATCATGTTCACATCGTGTGAAGTAGGCCTATAACCCTTCATTAAATACTATGGTATAGTGAAGTAGTGCAACTCTTTAGTCCTCGCTGGTTTTCATGTTTCACAATGGGTTTACAGAGGAGTTCAAAAGGGTGTCCGGTTGGGTAGCGGATGTGTTGATGCGGGCGTTGGTTGTAGTTTGCCCAGGGTCCGCTGTTGAATGGTCTTTTCCCAGAGACTTGGTACAACGGACAAAACATGAGCGAGGCTGACGAGGGTTTCGTACTCAACGAAAACAAATTACTCGGAGTGGCTCAGATGAGACAGCTGCGGGTGCGAAACAACTCGTGCATCGTTCCGGATGACTTTCGTGACATCATCAAGTCCTGCTACGACACATACACCGATGACGTCGCTGACAAGAAACCCTTCGGACTCATGAACGGAACAGCGTCGGTTTTTTTAGTCGTCATCAAAATTAATATCTAGTGTCCAATCAGAAGCGTTGGTCGATTTGTCTATTCCTCTCAATGTCGAAATGTTCTTCAAATATGTGCTTCATGAATGCAAAGAAGAGTAGAACGGGAAGAAGGGACGGAGAAGAATGAATAGGAAAGGGGAGAAAAAGGAGGTGGAATCAGAGAAAAGGAATTCAGGCGGAGAAGCAGGAGAGGACCAGGATCAGCAGAAAGATGGAAGAATAGTGGAAGGAGAATGGAATGAGAAGGAATAGGAAGAATGACAAAAAGAATTAGAAGGGAGATTATGATGATGACGACGATGCTGACGATGATGGTGATGATGATAATGACAATAATGATGGAGGGGATGACGACAATGATAATGATGCTGAGTACGATGACGATGACAACGATGATGTTGATCACAGTTATTATGACGGTGACGACCAGATGATTATAAATAAGATGATGATGATGATGACTATGATGAAGACGCCGATGATGCTGATGCTGATGTTGACAGATGGACGTATAAGAAGTCTTCGTTTCTGCGTGGCACTGGTTACTGGGGTCTGGTGTCTTCCTATGGAACCGATGGATTCATTCAACCTCTCCAGCGAACGTTCGACGAATCATCTGAATCGATGGGGTTGCTGATGCAGAATCTGTGGATTGACAGAGGAACGAGAGCCGTCATCATCGACTTCACTCTCTACAACGCCAACGTCAACCTATTCTGCGTCGTCAGGTATAATCACAACTACCACAAGGACTACGACGACGTATATACAACTTCTTACAACAACAACAACTAAACTGACAGTCACAGCAACTAAACTGACAATGACAGCAACTATGCTGACAATGGCATCAATTATGCTGACAATGATATCAATTATACTGACAATGGCATCAATTATACTGACATTGACATCAACAGTACTATACTGAAAACTACAGTTAAATTCACAGCAACAACTATAATGTACATGTAAATGACGTCAGCAAAACAGATTATAATAATAACTAAAGGCAAGATGTAACAATGAATTTTCATCGGATCTACAAACTAAATGCAAGGTGAGACGAGAAAGAATAGCTGGATTAAGAGAAAATGGGAGAAATATAAGTAATAAATTAAGGAACAATTAACGTAAGGAAGGCAGACCGGAAGTAAGAAACAAATCTGAGTGAAAAATGATTGCTGAAAATAAGAGACAATGGAAGGAAGGCAGAATTAAAGGAGGAAGATTACTGGAATAAAGTAGGAACGAAAAGAAGGAAGAATGGAAGTGGGAATTAAATAAACGACGAAATGAAACAAAGACGCCTTGAATGAGGAAGATTATTATTGAACAACTAGGCAATATAGAAAGAAGGAAGAAAGGATTGCGGGAAGGAATAATCGCACGAAGGAAAATGAGAAAAAGAAAGATAGCTAGAACGTTGACATCTGTCTCTGGTGTTGGGTTGAATGGTTTGCGCGGAGGTCAATCGGTTTACAGAAAACTAGGCTCACAGCCAATACAGACAACGAAGAAATGCTTTTTAATCGTGGGACGAGTTTCGAATGGGAGACACACGGGTGAATGAAAAGGCTGTCCACACTGGAGTCTTCCACAGCCCAATGTCAAGGTCAATCAAAACGGAACTTATTGATCTGTGAGTGACACATTCGTAAACGACGCATATCTTGTGATGTAAAGTCATGCAATAATCTTCGAGTTTTTCTTTATCCAACACAGAGGGGGTCCGCTTATTCAAAGGGGTTGTACCCTATTGCATGAGGTTCGTAATGACCAGACTGTTTGGTCCGTTGCAATGTCAGGCCAGAACACGGCAGTGGATTGGGATCAAGCAGGGTGCAGGATTTTGTTATCGGTCAGTGGAATGATTCTGATGAGTTCCAGTTGTAATGGCGCTACATAAGTAAGTGTGCTGTACATGGGTCGATATGCCGGATGTTGATAGATTGGTGGCTGAGTTTCCGGCGACAGGGGGCGTCGTTCCCTCGTCGTCCATTCAGACGGTGAAGCTTCTGCGCTACGTCTCACCGAGCGACTACTTCGTACTCGCCTGCGAAGTCTTCTTCGGTCTATTCATCGTCTACTACATCATCGAGGAAATCATCGAGGCAAGACGATCTATATATAGGCATGCATGCGCATCATCATCATCATCGTCATCATTATCATCGTCATCATTATCATCGTCATCATTATTATCATCATCATCATTATCATCATCAGCAATATAATAATATGGATCATCATCATCATCGTCCTCGTCGTCATCACCATCATCGTCATAGTCATCGTCGTCATCATCATAATCATTATCAACATTATCATCATGATAATAATAGCAATAATAATAATTATCATCATCGCCTTCATCATCACCACGTATGCGTGACTGCGTGTGTGTATCTGTGTAGATAAAGCTACGTCGTTTGGCTTACTTCAAAGTCTTCTGGAACATTCTCGACATTGTTGTCATCATCGTCGGCATACTTTGCATTGCCTTCGACATCTATCGAACGGTTGCCGTTGGCGACGTGCTCGATGGCCTGCTGCAGGATCCGGACACCTATCCGGACTTCTCATTCCTCGCTTACTGGCAGACGACCTTCAACTCTGTTTTGGCGGTCATGGTCTTCTGTTGCTGGGTCAAGGTTAGGGGTCATGCGACAAGATATTGTCAGTTGCCAATGCATTCAGTTGTGTTGTTACTGATACTAATACTAATACTGATACTAGGCCTACTACTACTACTACTACTACTACTGCTACTTCCCTTACCACTACTTCTACTACTATTTCACTGCAGCTCATCTAGTCAAAACCTTTGGCCATAGATATCACCTCACCCACACTTGATTAATATGTCCCTTTTGGGCAGGCTAATATTGCTCCAAGGAACTACAAATGCAGTCTAAGACCTTGGAAAAACTGCAGATAGATAAATCTGATACTCTCAGGAAAGTAGTATGACATCTATTATATTAAATTAGAATTATATTTTGATGAGAAATGACTAGGCCTGGTAGTCTATGTGGCCTTAGTTTCAAGAATAAGGCAATATCTTTCTATGGATGCTCTCACCATTCTATATATATTTCTAATAAATTGCTCCAATATAATCTATAGGCTTGCACCCTATTTTCCTATCTCAAGGAGTTTGTGATTTATATTTTCATTTAATCGCTTCTGATAGCTGTACGATTTGTGTTTTCAGATATTCAAATACATCAGCTTTAACAAAACGATGACTCAGCTGTCGTCTACCTTGAGCAAATGCGCCAAGGACTTGGGTGGATTTGCCGTAATGTTCTTTATCATCTTCCTCGCCTTTGCACAGCTTGGCTATCTGCTCTTCGGAAGTCAACTCGATGCCTACAGCAGCTTCGATAGTTCAATGTACGACCCATTCAGTCATCTCTTGAACATATGCATTATATGCATTACTCAGAATTAAGATTTCTGCTTCATGTGAGTCGCTAAGCCCCAAACTCAGCTATTATGAGTACACCGACCGTACGCTGTCGGTATAAGGAGAGGGCGGCGAAGAAAGTGGACTGGGGATGAGCCGGGAATAAGAAAATTAAGGAGCTATAACTTTATGTCTATGTCTACCTCTCGAAGTTGGCTTAATATTGGCTTCGTCTCTTATTCTGTATCTACTTGTAAATGAATTGTCGTAGAATGCCTCTTCTGATAATGAACTTTTTAAGATGAGTAGCGGCCATGATGAGATTTACTCTCGTTAAGTATCCTTTCCATGTATATATATATATATATATATATATATATAAGAGAGAGAGAGAGAGTTCTTCATAAATTTTCCTATTTAGGCCTTTATATGCATATACACGCGTACATTATATGCATGTGTAATTATAGATGTAAAGTCCTAAATTATTTTGTCAAATGCAATTCAAATTAAACTGAGATCAAGGCATCAACACTTAATTGAATTTGAAATTGTAATTATTTCCACAATTGAAACATCATTGAGCCACACTATGCTATCAATCCACTGCATCCTTGGCTGTTGTTATAGTTTTACGTTGTATCGTCTGATTCTGGGTGATTTCGACTTCGACGCCATGCAGCAGGCCAATCGTGTCCTCGGTCCAGCCTACTTCATCCTCTACGTCTTCTTCGTCTTCTTCATCCTCCTCAACATGTTCCTCGCCATCATCAATGACACCTACTCAGAGGTCAAGTCAGATCTCGCAGAACAAGCCAACGAGTTCGAACTCGGAGAATACTTCAAGCAGGTATGAACGAAAACCTACAGTTTTAACCTGTACGGTTTACGCACATACATAATAACATAATACATCCGTCATCCATCCATCCATACACACAGAAATGCATACATGCACACATGGATACATACATTATACCTACTTGGGGCCAATAATCGCCAATACAAGTTCGAATCAAATTCATCTACAACTCTCTGATGGTGCCATAATCATGACAGAGATGTGGAAAGCCTCGTGCTGTGCCAATTTACAGTCGTGTTCGCTTTCAATTAGGCCTATACCTCATCTAATGTTTTGTCTATTATGTTAATCTCAAACAATTAATTATCAATGATAATTGTTTCGGGGCTGAACACGTGACAGGGAGCGCAGAAGATGATGGAGAAGCTGAACATAAAGAAGGAGAAGATCGTCGACATCCAGGAAGCGATGAAGAAAGGAGACCTCAACAACGACGGAATACTCGACTTCGACGAATGGCGACACACCATGAAGATGTACGAGGAGGCGTATTTTCCTTACTTACTCACTCACTTGCATGCTCATCTAGGCTACTTGCGTACTTACTTAATACGAATCAGTCTTAAATGGAGCAATTCATTCGTCAGTTTGTCCATTTGCTCATTGTAATGTAATGTAATTCACTCATTCGTCAGTTACAGTTTGTTACTTATTTGTTGGTGTGCTACAAAAAATAGACCATGCAACCATACTGGGACAACTCAAGATGTTTATTAAGGGCAGTGTGAACACATTTGTAGAGCTTTTCTAGCGTTGTCTGTGAAACACTTTATCTATCTAAGAGGGTCAAATGTTATAGCGCTATGTAATAATATGTCTACACATGCACCGCATGCTTGCACTTACTTACTCTAGACAACTCATCTGACTTGACTCAGCGCCGGTGACCTGTGCTTAGATTTGGAATTTGTTCAGTCTACGTTTTCATGGTAAACTGTGTCGAATGCGCTTGGCCTGTTGTTGCAGGCGTGGTTATGCAGATGCCGAAATTGAGGCTGTGTTTTCCAAGTATGACACAGATGGAGACCGTGGCCTTGACCTCAGCGAACAGGACAAGATGGAGAGCGACCTTGCCAAACAAAGAGTTCGTTTTTCATTCCATCTGTCCTCTGTCTATTGTTCTGCATGTATTGTATATATTGTCAATCCATGTGTCTTGTATCTTGGGGCAATAAAACTGATGGTTATGGTTATATAGGCCTATGCTCTGTATGATGTCTATCTGTCTGTATCAGTCTGTCTTCTTGTCTGGCTATATGTCTGTTAGAGTAGAATAATTGTGGAAAGCTAAATCAATAGTCACAATTTTAACTCAATTTTCTTAATATTTACAGACTACTTGCACCTTGCTCTTGCAAATCTGTTTAATTTATTAGCTAAGGAAAAATTAACAAAGGCATCGTTGATAGATGTCCTATAAGCAATAGCTGCACGGTCTCTGGGCCAGCAATTAAAGAAAGGAAAATGATAAATATTCAAAGGAAATTTGTTCCGCTGAAGGACACTTGATGAACTCCATGAACTTCGGTTTTCCCATAGTCTGAAGACCAGCCTTAGATTGGTAGAGACCAACGTGAAAGCAGCAAAGCTGTATAAAAAAACAGCCAGTGATGATGATGATGATGACGACGATGAGGACAATGACTATGATTATGATGATGGTGGTGGTAGTGACGATACTTGTAATGAATCTAGTGACGACAATGGTAGTGATGATGATGACAATGCTGGTGCTGTCGACCATGACGACGATTATGATGATGATGACCATGATGAAAATGATGACGATGACGACTATGATGATAATGATGATGGCGAGTGTTGTATGAATCTCGGTTTAACTGTGTGGACAGATCGAAGTTGAGGATGAGATGCAACAGGTGCAAGAGACAGGAGACGATGAGGATGAAGGTGGAATAGGAACAGCAGGAAGAGGAGGAGGATACAGGAAGAGGCATTCAACGGTGCCTCAACAGGAGATGGTGATGCTGCAGAGGAGGGTCGATCGCATGGAGCAGAGCGTGACCAGTGTCATGCAGAAGCTGGACGCTGTGATGACCCAACTGGACAACATGGAAAGGGCAAAGACCAAACGCAGACAGGCGATGACCAGTCTCCTCGACAACATAAACCAGGTCTATCCGCTGAAGTGATTCACGTTGTACGAGTTGACATTAAGAGATTCACGTTAGGAGATTCACAGTACAGTTTCACTTAAGTAATTCATGTTGCAAGGTTCACATTTAGAGAATCACATCACAAGGTTTACACTGAAGAGATGTTTACATCAAGAGTTTCACATAAGAGATTCACATTACGAGGCTCACATTTGGAGATTCACATCAGAGATTCGTGTTCCGAAGTTCACATTAAAAGATTTACACTTTGCAGCGCCTTAAAAAACACTGAATAGACAACTAGATGCATCAAATTAATTCTATCATAGCTTCACACGGGGTTCGTGTATACCTGTAAACAGACACGCCCCCACACATACATACATAAACATTACACACACACACACATACAGACCACCCGCCATTGCATCAAGCTATACTGTACATACACACACATATACACACACATACACACACGGAGTAGCATTCAGTGCTCGTGGCCTTTGAACTTCTTAACTGTATAGCGTAGGCCTACACTTTATCGACCGCTATTCTTACATTTACCATCCAACTATAACTGGGCGCCTCTGTTTAGCCTCTTTCAGCGGCGCTATAAAAAATTTCATACTGACGTAATTGTTTTGCTGACGTCGCAGTCTGACGTCACCGATCCATCGAAGCGTCAGGAGATGCTGAGAATAGTTCAGAGCGAATTGAACGACTCTGATGAACCAGCTGAAGATGGCAGAAGTCGTGGAGGACGATTGAGACCATCGTCTGCTGCCTCAACAACCAACACCCACGCCATCACCAGCAGACACTTCACCAGATCATCATCATCGGGACAGGTTAGCACATCGAGATCGATGGCTGTACTCTTACAACTTAACCCAGGAGCATTAGACGGAGTCTCATAATTAATATGATGGGTTCTCTACGGGTTCCATAATGGAAATAATGGTCTTGTGTAATATATGGGACCATTTGGGTGAACCTGCAGAATACGTCTTCAGCGTCTTCAGAGAAGAGCTCACAATCCGTATCGTCCATCTGCTCCAGGAATAGATCTCGATCGTTCGGTTGGGGTTCAAATTCCTCAAGCGCAAAGGTATAGATATAGACTTATCTGCCCAACCTGCATTCCATATAGGCTACACAACTGCACCTACAGTACAATGAATACGTTACAGCAATCCGTGGAAAAATCAGACACCGTAGGAGAACATCTGCCACCTGCGCCTGCACATGCCGAGGTTAAAAAATAATGAAGGCAAGATGGCTTCCATCTTTCCGTGAAGGAAATGTAATTAACTATTAACGATCCTTAGTTTTGACGTAATCGTAATGTGGTTTGATTGATTTACAGGAATAACAACGACCACACACCTGAATGAAATCACCTGCACAGACTCTACATTTTATCCGTCCTTACTATAGCATTTCTATAGTTTGTTCTGTAATCTTTTGGCCTATTAAGTAGCTAAATAATTATGTATGAATAATGTAACGATGATCACTTGAATGCATTTATGAAATATATATACATGACACATATTCATTAAACAACTGTAACTATCTCAGATTCAAACGTAGGCCTAATAATTTTTAAGCAATCACGTAGCTTAACTGTGACTAATTCACGTGAATAGAAATAGGTCACAAATGATTATAAGTATTAGAGCATTATTCTGAAGTTCTCCGATCTCTCAGAACGTCACAGACCGTCAGACTGAACACTCGACAATGCCAGATGGATTGGACACTTCGTGTTAGGAAACACTTTATATAGGCCTAGGCCTATCTATAGGTCTGTCTGAGGCTCTGCCTTTCTTAAATTAGACTACGCAGAAGAAAGGATACCAGTGTCGGTTCACTCATCGATTTCTTTTCATCTGTTTAACTAAAATAAGAGATTCACATTGTTGGCCCACGCGTGCGAACACACACACACACACACACACACACACACACACACATACGGTATAAATTATACGGTTATAACTGTTTACAAAACTGAATGACCTAATCTTTGTATTTTATTTTCATTTTATTAATCACCTACAACAGAGATGGAATCGTACGCTAGGTCTTAGTCACTTGTCAGAACAAGTAAACTGCAAAAAAGTGCATTTGTAATGATCGGCATTAGGCCAAAAAATTGTGCATACGAATATGCTTGTGTTTATTTAAATGCGGTAGGTCTAATGATTGAGTCTCTGTATACACTCTACAGATAGCCACGCAATCAAACAAATAATTAATTTCAACAAATAAGAAGCATTATTCAGTGAATTTATGCGCTATTCACTGACAATACCCAAAACTAAACAATGTAATATAAGAGCGAGCAAGTTAATAATAATCGTTAATTTCTTAATAAAAATCCTGGATCATGCATACAGTAGTTGCCAGTTGGTGCCAGCGAATACAAGAATCCATGGGCTTACATGTACGTATACGACAACTTACCAACGACCCTGATTAATCACTGTGCCTATTGGCGTATTGACAATCGGGTCTTGGTCATGTTCTTGCAAGACCAAGACTTCGAAGCTCAGGACAATAGCCTAGACATTTAGTCTCAAGACCAATCCTTTTAGACGAACTAGAGTGCACACGTGACCAAGACCTTAGTCTCGAGTGCAACAAGATTGATGACACTAGGCTCAGAATTGATTTCTAAAGTCACAGATTATAAAGGGAAATATGAATACAAAACAGAGTCAAAAGCAACCGAAGATTTTCACGATCCTTAGAGCGTATTGATTCACAGACTTGATTGAATACATGTTATTTTATTTTTAGAATTTTTTTTTTGAGAAGAAATTCCACGAGAGTTTCCAATAGTCTTATCATATACGATTTTGCCACGATGGATGATGAAATGTTTATGCTCTGCAAAGCATTTAGTCAACATGTATATGAGATACTCATCAAAATATTTCTTCCAAACTGGATTAGTGTCAGAAACAAAGCAGTCACAGCTGATAAACTTTCATTGTTTTTGTTAACAAGACCTCCTTTTATTCCTTCAACTGTGTGTTGATTTTAGGGGTGAAACTAACTTAGAATTTTATTTGGAATAGGAATGCTATAGGCAAAGCTGAGCTGTAAGGCTAGTAAATATACTCACACTTTAAAGGCATTTCTTTTTCCCCGGGGTTTCAGTGCTGACAGCGCCTCTGAATAGCTATTATTTGAGAGGCGCTATATAAATCTAAAGATATGATGATATATATATTAGGATGATCCTGCTAGTTGCAAATAAAGCTAACTGAATAGAAAACAGCATGGAAATAGCAGGCTAAAAACTACATTTTATTCAACCCATTGATTTAGATCCAAAGAAGATTTTGTGAAGTTAATTTCATGCTGCTTTGCTTACCGTTGGACTAGCACTCCATGAGGTCAAGTTTTCATTTTTCTTAGCTTGTTTGAAAACTCCTACAGAAGAAATAAATGCAACTGGCCTTAATTATCTGGGATAATTCAATAGCAGTGTAACCGTGATTATTCTGAACATTACATTGCAATAGATAGACTTGGACAATATATATACAGAGATCATCATTATACATTCGTTAATGCAGACAGTATAGGTTCTATCAATCATTCACAAAGGCTCTAGTGTAACTGGCATTTACAGTCAGCCCACATTGCTGGGTACACCTTGAATGGTCAGTAACTGACCAATCAAAGTAGTCTGTTCTAGGATAGGCCATTTCCTCTTTGGCTGAGGAAAGTGACTTATAAGCTGCAACACTGTTAGGAAGTAGGAACGTGGCAGTAAGACTTCCCGAAGAACTTTAGTTTATTTGTCAGACTCCTCAACTTATATCATTCATAGGGTTTCGACATTTAGCATCTCATCCATACTCGTATCATATGTACAGGAACAGTTATGTATTAATCATAATCGTTATATATGTATTATTATAAGTTTCTGTATTCAATAAAATTAGTTTATATCAGATCTGTCTCTTCCTGTGTAGCTACGTTCCCTAACGTAATCGAACTTACTAATCTTTAAAATATAATAGTAGAGATAGTTTAAGTAGTGCCAGCAGCGTTGCTACATCAGGTTATAAATAGAGGTCTGCAGGTGCCCAGACCATCACACCTTCTCAAGCAATAGACCATCCTCCATTCCTTCTGTCTTGATCAGTCAGATAGCCAGCCATTTTTGTAGCGCTTTTGGGCGGTACTGATGTATAAGCTTGTGCCCTGCGCCTGGTTTTCGAATGGCGTTTTCGAAGCTTGGAAATTACAATTGTGAAAACTAAAATACGCTATATTAAGTGTTTTGATACACCCCAAAATGCAATTTCGCCGGGAAATCATTTCTCATCCTTCCACCAGACGAGTGGAATGAAAACGTAGTCAATCAGCAAATAATGGAGCAAATCAGGACATTGCATGTCGTAAATACCATGTCAAGTATAATCAAAACTTCTTTGCATAAACTTACTGCCGGAGTCTTCGTTCCCTTTGCCGTCATTCGATTCCGATCTGTTGGCCATATTTCAAAACTTTTCAAAATAAACATAAACAATTGATTAAATGATTCTGTCGACCAAAAATCTATCAAAAACAACTAATTCGTGAGTCAGAACGATTTAAGTGAGAACCGAATAGCCTAATGGCGTCTGACGCTTTTCATTCTTTAGCGCAATCATTTTAATTACAATAATGGTCAATCTTTTGGCCGATTGAGTGGACAAAAACCAAGACAATGGTACCAAACGCGACATTAGGATGGTTGAGCGCATGTTGGAGGCTTCCTCCGTTCTTCCTCATGGTTATCCTTTTTAAGCGCTTAATTATCACACACAATTGGTAATATAATACTAATATTAGTAAATTGAAAAAGAATAAATTTTAAAAAACCAAAAAATGTCATTTCTGTTTTTTAATTTTTGTAAAAAACTATAAAAAAACAAATAACCAAAAAACCAACATGTTTGCAGCTCTGATGTGTCCTGGTCAAACCACAAAATCCCCTATGCCATTCGCTACGTGGCGCAGCTAACGCCACGCCAGCCGCGCCACGTAGCGAATAGTAGGCCTATAGTGATATCTTAGTGGTATCTTAGCAAAGGCAATCGATTCCAGGGTAAATGACGAGAGGATTCAGATACATACCGGAGATAGGAAGTGTGACATCTTAGTCCAATGACTCTACCGTCATTGCTTTAGTCCTGCTACAAGTTGCACAACCACCCAGTTCATCTGTCCTGGCGGGAGCATCCAGCTTTGCAGGCCAGAATTGGTCTGGAGGCCCTCTATTGCAATTAAGACCGTCTTCACCTTTCGTCCCGCTACACTTTTCGGAATTTGGGTTTCCTACTTGATCCAACCCTTTCTCTCTCTGACCCTGTCAGCACAGTCGACTCTTGCTTTCTGTCTGTGACCATGATCTTGCTTTTACTGTTTGCGTCAACTTCGCTCTATTACTGGGTACCAAGGACGAATATACGGGGTGCCGTTCAATACGCCTAAAATTGATTGCGTCATCAAGTTGTGTGATCTCTATTGGCAATTAATTTGTACTTTAACAAGGGTGTTTAGATGTGTTGATTGTTGTTTTGCGTTAAAAGATTATATGAAATGCCATTATGAGCGTGTTTTTAAGGAATTTATGATTATCTGTAAGGCTTACTAATTGTAAAGTACTAGATTTATTCCGGTAAAACCTGATTTTAGCGTTGTAAATTATCCATGTTAATAAATAGCGTCGTAAAAATTATTCTTCATGGCAAGTCTTCATTAGCGTCTGTAGTTGGTTCTAAGCGGCATTGGTGAGACGAAGTCCGTTTAACTGTGAATTGGGTTGAATAAAAGATATCTGGGTAAAATCGTATTTTAGCGTATTTTAGAATTGACCGTTTCGTCCACTCGTATTTTCGCGTATTTTTAATATTTAACGCGAATATATGTCCAACTTTACCTTAAATGGAGCCGGGATTGGTGAAAATAATATATCTAAATGGAAGCGGGATCAATGAAAGGAAGTATATGTAAATGGATGTTGGTTTGATGCCAGAATGTCGTTACGATGGAAGTGGAATTGAAGTAAACAAACCGTGTACGCAAAGACTTTTGATGAAAGAAATATGCCTAAATGGAAGCTGGATGGATGAAATAAAATATAATGAAATGGAAGCTAGATCGAAGAAAAGAAATATGCATAAATGGAAGCTGGATTGATGAGAGAATGCAGTTATAATAATAAAATTTATAATAATAGTTATATAATAGTTATAATATATACATATATAATATATAGATATATAATAATATATAAATATATGATAGTTATAATAATAATAAAAGTTATAATAATAAAACTCTGTGGCCGAAAATTGGCCCAAAAACAAGCAAAAATTTTACTTCTACGGCTGAACCCATACAAAATTTAGTGCGTGAAGACCTCTGCGCATGCGCTACCATTGGCGTATGCGCACTGTTAACAGCACCTTAAATTTGTAATCATGCGTCGTGATGGTCATTTAGGGTTAGATTAAGCATCGGGAGGGTCGGGTTCAGTTAAGCATCGTGAGGGGTGTTTAGGGTTAGTGTCATTTTAAGACACACACAAATAACTTTCAGCAGCAGAAGTAATTTTTTTGTGCATTTTAGGCGAATCAAATATGCTATTTGTTTTTGCAAAATTTCACAGGACCAAAATGCGCTAAATATGCGATTTTACCGATTTTTATTTTTCTATTTATCTGGGAGCTGGATCGATGAAAAGAATCGTGCTTAAATTGGTAATACTGAATATTAGGTGCTTTAATTATTTTGAAGCAAATTTTTGTCACAAATACAGCTTCTATTTAAGTATGATTACTTTCATCAGTCCTGCTTCCACATAAACAGATTTTTCACCAATACAGCTTCTATTTAGGCCATATGTATGCTTTTTCGTCAAAGTATTAGATCTGAGGGTTTGAACCTGCATGCAATATTTATAACTTTCTTGTTTGCGATGTTGACATTTTGTCGTCAGTCCAGTTTCTACTTCAATATAGGCAAATTGTTTTCATCGATCCCGCTTCTACTTTTGTAAACCTTTTAGCAATTTAGATATTTCTAATAGCAGTTAACATTGCACAGCAATCAAAATTCAGTTGAACAATGAATAATAATTAAAGCAACTAAACTGCAGGATTACTCTTAAATTGAAGCTGGATTGACGAAAATCGTGCTTAAATGGAAGATGTATTGATGAAAAGTGAGTTTAGTGAGCAGATGCAATGATGAAATGAATCATGCTGAAATAGAAACTGGATAGAAATGAGCAGTGCTTTTTTCTTGAAAACAGGTGCCAGAATGCATCTCTATTGTCAAAAGAAATGTTGATAAAATTACCTACAGTACCAAAGAAATTTTTAACCAATTATTATCACAATCAGTGCACTTACTTATAAATTTTAGAATGCAATGAATTGAATTGTTATGTTTTTGTATCAAATTTGAGAGTTTTTGCACAACTGATAGTTTTATTTCTTACTTATTGAAAAAAAGTGCCAGAACGCACTGGTCGGAAATAGAAATTACAAAGCTGTATTGATGCTTTGTAATTTCTATTTCCGACCAGGACACTTTAATGTAATTCAATAACAATTAGTGTTTGATGCTTGTAAATATTGTAAAATTCTCATTTCCAGTGCTTTTTTCAGCCTAGGTGTATTTAATTCATTTAGGAAACTTGTATTTATCAATTTAATGACATATGCCTCTCAACAATCAAATTCAGTTAACCAAAATGCAAAATTAGAACCAAGCGACTTACACACATGTTTGTTAACACATTCACAGCCGATGTGTGACAGTTATGCCTAGTTTTCTAAGTTTTCTCACAATCTTGAAACTATATACATTATGATGTATCAATGTTTCTTTGGTCATAGCTTTTTACAGTGCTTACTTAAGTTTTATATCTGTTAATAAATACGCACAATATGTCAGCCAGATACGTGTTGGTGCCCTTTGAAATTCAATCCACAAAGCATGCTGTAATGAGTGTTTATGATCAAGGAACAGTAAACACAAACTGTAGACAAAACCCTATAATAACAAAACACAACGAAGTGCACATCTTGGCACAACTGCATAAGGGAAAACATCAGACAACTTCTTAGGATTTGTTTGCAAAATATCTCATCTGCAATACTCAGTAGGGTCAAGACTCAAAAATGCTGACTTAATAATAATAATTACGACAATTTATAAGGCACTGTAGATGCGGCCATACCACTGCCAGGGCGCCTAACAAACCTAATGCTTGTATGGAGGTTGAGGATTACTATGGTGTTATTGAAAACGGTATTTGAGAATCTGCAGGAGGTAATTAATTTCCACAGATTTCTGGTTACAGTCAGAAGCCTTTGGAATCAATCTGTTGCACCAGTGTCATAACATGCTATGTTCAATTTAATGTGAACCACAAGTCCATAGTCATATTTCATTAGGCAGATTATGTTAGTCGTGACCTAAGGCAGTGGTTCTCAACCTTTTTGGCGCCAAGGCACATTTGAGATCTTTGGAAATTCAGACAGCCCATCATTGAACTAAGACTAATTTTTATGTTTAATTTTGAGCAATGTTATATCTGCTGTTCTTTAAATCTTGTTTTTAAGCATTTTTCTTATCTGAAATAGAAGGCTTAATTAAAGTTTTACGTGATTTTCAAAATAAATTAGAGCTTACACAAGTAGGATGTGGAGAACTGTAAAAGAATATGCAAAGCCCTATTTAAAATATTTGGATGTTCCTTTTTTGCCATTATCCAGAACATGTCTAAGAACATTTCCACATGTTTAAGTTTTAAAGTTCGATCATAGCTCTATTCAGCAAGTTCCTCTTCTTTGTTTATTGTTAATTTGTTGAAGTTGCCGTCAATTTGAATAAATGGGTCTCCCACCAAATCATAGTGTTCAGATAACACTGCAGGGAAGGAAAGTGATGCTGAATCTTTTTTTGATTTTGAATTTGATTTTTTTATTAGAGTTTAGGCACACTTTGAGGTGCCTTCAGCACACCAGTGTGCCGTGGCACACCGGTGGAAAACCACTGACCTAAGGTCACAACCTAACCACTTGCCTTGTAGATAATGACTTTGATTGTGTTCTTCAGTGAGTTATTGAATTTATGAAAGATGATTCTTGTTTTGACTATGTTTGAATATGTGCCTGTATTATTTTAGCTGTCTTCAGTCATTTCACTTGTTTGGCCCAATGGAAAACAGCATCATTGAAGACTTTCAGAATCTGCATGTTCTCGCAGCATACGACCTTGCAGTTATGGACGACCTTGTTCATGACTTCAATCTCGCTCTGGACGAGACTGCTAGAAATCAGCGATCATGCAGAGACGGTTCTTCCCAGAGCCACGATTCACTGATGCGACGCCGGAGGAAATTCAAGAAGCGAAAGGCTAACATTTCGATGCTGATTCACGGCAACAACATGAGCGAGGCCTCGGAAAGCAGCCTCGACGAGGCGTTCAAGGATTACATCGAAAACATCGCAAGGCAGAGCGACTCCGATGAATTTCTAGTTAACGGACACAAAATTCCTCCTGTTCATTCGTTTCCTAATCTTTCTGTTCCTCAATTGGTCGAGTCAGATTCCGTCACGGAAAACATAACTCCACTGCGTCCGCAGAGGAGGCGGAGACATTTCAAGCGGATGGCAATCGATCCACAGCCAGATGTTGAGTTCTATGAACAGACAAAGGACAATTGTATGGATTACCGGACAGGACAGTTGCCTGCGGGCATGGTTATGGAAAATGGGTTTTCCCGTGCGCATTTATTGTCAGGGAAAAGGAAACGGAGTTCGAAGGACAAGAGTGAGAGCAATAGCTTTGATTTGGATGTTACTGACGAGAATCGTCAAGATAACAGAGTTCACAACCTAAGTAATCACAATCGTATGATGTAAGCACAGGCTTTTGAAGATTTCCTAATGTAACCTTGTTTTTGAAGTTGTATAGAATCAGGTAGTACTTCCCAGGAGAGGATTGTTTATATGGCTAATAGTTCATTATTTTAGTACCTAATAAGGTTGATTATTGCCACACTAATTGGTATTTTCAAATAGTCGCACAGACACCTAAAATTTGAGTGGATTCAAATAATTATTTATTCTAGTTTATAAAATTTAAATTGATAATAACTGCTGTTTTTGTTGTTGTTGTGGCAATATTTAAATCTGTTTGAATGATTATTTGATTAAATTGGTTGGAACTGTTGGGAAGTTATTGTTTTACTCCAAGTTTTTATTGTATGGTAATGAGTCTAATTTGTTAAAAATAAGTGTTACAGGTAAAGGATTAGTTATAGTTTTTGCAACATTGATAATTGTCTGTAAGTTGTGTGTGTGTTGGATTTTCAGGGATGGTAATATCAGTTCTCTTAGCAGTGATGAAAGTGACTGTGGCAACAGCACGGGTGACGGAAGAGATGGTAATTTATCTGTGTCATAATTAAATTTAAGTGAGTTCTGTCCAAAGGTCCATATTATGTTATCACATATTCATGGATATAAATGGACTTTTGTATGGTGTAGTGTAAGCATCTCATAGAGGCACTAATAATTAATCTGAAAAGGCATTCACCCTTGTCTTTGAGCACCCATCGACACTGAATGACTTGCTGTTTACACTTGGAGCACATGGCTACTCTTGAATTTTGTACACCTCTACTTGCTTTAACTCTTGAATGACAAGTGTGTAGTCAAATGTATGGCAAAGCTTAGGCAGCTTGTCTTTATAGGAATAACGCGGATTCTAATAGAACACGGTCCGTAAAATGGACCACAAATTTTTCAGTTTTACAAAATGACATCATTATGATACATCTGCATTATGAAGTTTCCAAAGACAATGTTTGAAGAAAGTGTTAGTGTAGTTTGGCTTATGTTATTGGGATTAATAAAGCATGTGAATTTTTAGTTTGAAACACTAGATATACAGATAATGATTTCTGGTTTAATATATAGGAGATGATGAAGAGAGCGATGCTTACCATGAAGCTGAAGATAACATGCTACAGAACTTGACCAATGAGGAAATGGAGAAGATGCATGTTCAAGCAATTGATGCAGATATACAGAAGATCTTTGCTGCTGGCTTGGACCTGATGTCTCCCACTTCAAGAAATTGCTTCAAAGCACGCATGAAAGTTCTGGTATGTTCCAGACTTCACTGTAAATAGTTTTTTAATGCATTTCTCTGGGTGCCAACATAGTGATAATTACTACATAATATGCAGTACAGTGGAATCAATGTGATATAAACATAGTATCAACTGTGGATGTGAATCTGTTGCTTGTGTTTGTTTTTGTGCGTGTGGGTGTGTTGTTGTCCTTTTTTTTATTGACTTTACTTTAGTGCAACTTAGTCTAGCACAGGTATTACTTCGGTGAGGTGCTGCAAAACTGATATAATTAATTGTCTAGCTCATTATCATCAACTTGCATTCACGATATTCACGATTCTAATTGTTACAGTTTACATGTAGAATACAGTTAGCAGGGGTCAAAAAAGGCAGGCCCATATGGGACCAAAGTCCCGATTTAGTTGGTCTTCCCTAACACGGATTATAATTGAATGGCTGTCAAAGCATAAAATGTATACACAGTGGTATCATAAACAAACTAAAATAGGTATGTACATTGTGCAACGATGCATAAAGAAATGATGAATTCTAAGTCGATATCTGTTTGAGTTAACAGCATTCTATTTGTGCAATCTATTTAGTGTTTAATACATATGTTGAAGAGATTTATTATCGGTTTCTTAAAATAGTTTTATATCTGGTAACAAACAAATGATCAATGATAGTGAGTTACAATACTGACAGACCAGCACATTTAGTGTTAAAACTGGTTGTTAGTTTTAGATAAACCAGCTTAAATTATACTGTAATTTTGCTGTCAGTTTGAGATGACTTTGCTTTCAATTTTGTAGAACGGGAGACAGATACAAGCTGGAAGGAGAAGGCTAAAGGACAGGGTGAGGTTGCAGTGTTTTGGGATGAATCGTGAATATGCAATGGAACCCAATTTAACTCTTGGCCAATAGGAGGCAAACAATTGGAACCACACTTAATTCATGTGCGGCTTGATAAGTCTACCAGCTAGGTATTGCTGTAATGTACATGTATAGCCCAAGTCTGCATCAATGTCTAGTAGACAAATCTCGAACATCATTATTGGCTAAAAAATACCTTTTTGCGGCACTATGTCCAAGTGCAGCTATTACACTATTTTTGCAATGCATTGGACAAAATTATTAATTTTGAAGAAATGGTGTATCAAAGACTTTCATGAGCCTCGAAATTGAGCAGAGCTATGATATCTACCAATAATGGTTGTGATGGAGGATGAGAGAGAGAACAGAGCTGATGCATCTTTTGATGTGGTGCATCAAACTTACCTCAGAAGGGAGAAGGGCAGCGACGACTGCAAGCAGCAAATAAATGTTGCTATGGACAACAGGGAGGCAGAGAAGAGCGGCCATGTTTTATGAGTTCCCAGCAAAAGACTTTATTGCTAAAACTTGTTCTGTTTAGCTTGATCCTTTATAATGTGATGGAGGAGATGGTTCCCAGTTCAGAGTTCAGAATGTGACCTCCATATTTATAATGCAACCCTTTGTAGTGCCTGTTGTTGATTTGCTATGTTCACAAACATTTTCTGCTTGAGTCGTCCTGATGACTTCTATAGAGCCAGCTGCATATTGCACAATGCGTCAGCTTATGAAATGTTAGCCACAGTTGCAATCTGTGGGAGACGCCGAATCAGAATCCAATAAGTGAGCGAACCCAGAAGCGAGACCTTCATGAGAGTCGCGATCATCATCACGCATTGTTAGTACGTGCCCGTAGACGTCTGATGCCATTTCCGTCTAGTTCTTCCACTGCTGTGTGTTCAAAGCCAAATGAGTCTGATCCTGAAGTCATCCCTTGCACCAGTCAACAATATCATTCAGCCACTCACTGTATATAGATGACCTCTTTTCTACATTTAAATTTGCTTAGATTGTTTCAGTGGTTATATGTACAGCATTTTGAAAGGTCCTTAAGAAACACTATGTTAGATGTTCTTAAATATTCGTACATATAAGAGTAGAGTGGTGTCAAAATAGAGGCAACATCACTTACTACTACAATGACTTAATTTTTCTGAACGATTATCCAAAGTCCAGGGCTTCAGTTGTTCTGTGTCCTGTTGATTTAAGCATTCATATATTGTACAATAATAATAATAATAATAATTTTTTAAATTTCAAATTGGCACTGCAGTATGATTACAAATACAGTATGAACAGATGAAGACAAGTTATTACAGGAGGCGAATTTAAATGTTGGCAGCTATTCAAGGCGCTCATCACGTTATACATCTGATTTAACACCAAAGCTCTTTCTTTTTTGATTTCAAGCATCCCGCATATTCGCTGTCGTGCTTCCTTCAGGAGCGACAGATGTGGAGCTGTGGTTGGCAGCAACAAGGTGGTGTTGGTACCATTGCCATGATGCCAAGTGGGACTAGTAAACGGCATCGTAGAATGCCACCTGCTGACACTTGTGAGTTTCAGAGGCTGTCAATCAACCAATGACTAACTTCCATACTTAATAAGTGCCATGTTTTCTAAGTTGATGTTTATACAGCACTGTCTTGTGAATTGCCACAGTATTTACTAGTGTAACTCTGGTTGTCTTGCTAAAGAAACGAGGTAATAACTTGTTGGTACTTTAGTATGAAAAACTAGTAAACTCTGGTTAATTTTGTTTTTTGTAATCTTTCACTAATTTGTCAAATTAATTAAATTTGGCCAGTCAGAGAAAGAGTGTCTTAGATTTCTGATCAAGTTTGCACAATTACCCTCCTGGCAAAGGCAGGATGTAAAAACTTAGAAGTTCAGTCAGTTATAATATATATTTATTTGGTTTTATTATTCTTTTAATCACTGGTTCATACCGGGTAGTTGTGTGTTATAATGGAAACATTGTATGTTTCATTTAGGCAAATTGGTTTACTAAGCCCAGTACAGTTTATTTTGCAAAGGAGTGACTATATTAATTAGAGAAGCATGACTTAGATGTCTTGTGTGTATCTTGGCTCATATCAAGCACCTTTTAGTAGTTTTTTGAGGTAGCTGAATCTCTAGCAAGAATGCTACATGCATGGGGACCATAAATGGCATGACACTCATTTTACAGTGCAGCAGTGGTGACAGATCTTAATCGATAACTGTAAAATGAGCAGAGGAAACCCTTACTGTTGCTAGAGAAAATTACATTGTCATCTGACCGCAAATCCATGCAATATAAATAACGTCTGGGATACATGGCTATTTAAGAGATCTGAAAGAAACTAAGGTTCATGTTAAAATGTTTTCTGTACATAGCAGCTTTTGAGATGATGACTGAGCATAGCGAGCCAACTGCTGGCACCAATGTCAACTGCCGTCTTTTGTCCGGCTCATCAGCTGCAGCAGCTTTCCAACCGATTTTCTCCTTGGGACAGAAACCAATTCGATCCAAACTGCATTCTTCTTCTTCTGTTGCTCACCATTTTGTCTCGTGAGTGCACGGCTTTCTCCCCGATTTCCCTGCTGGATCTAAGAGGAAGAAAAAGTTTGAAACTGTAAAGTTGTTATAGACTGTAGAGAAACTACAGTGCATGTTTTACAACTGGTAAATCAATAAACACACAATTTGGCATGGGATATAGAGCAGCGGTCTCAATGACCACTTATAAATTTTATGTCTAGTTCGTGGACCACCACTGAAATTGTGCCACTGGTGCACTATGGCTATTATTATTATAGTATAAAATGTAATTGTAATATTATATAATAAATGTATAACTATACTAAAAGAACTATACAACTATAACGTTAGTATAATAAATTTTATAACAATCTAGCATTTGAAATACAATTATTATTTGAACATTGAGAAAATGCATCTGTTGTACATGTTTTTCATTTTAAAGAACATAAATTTTAGGCACCAGGCAGATGACCACAGGTGGTCGATGGACCATAGGTTGAGAACCTCTGATGTACATAGAGGATTGAGGCAGATAGAATGTTATGGAATAATGACCAGTGTTGCTGTGTTGAGTAGAATGTAGAATGTATTGATTGATTGCTTTTAAGGGATGCTGTACCTTACAATAATTTTGCTTAATATTTATATTGTCTTATATATGACGATGGTTAGAATGGGATGTTAGATTGCTATGCTTATTAATAATATTTTTCAATTTCTCGTGTATCGTGGAATGGTTCACTTGATATCATGTTTTCATGATCATTTTCAAATAAGGATGACATTTGTCAGCGTTTTAGGCTATAGGTGCCCATGATTTGCTGGAGATTGATACAGTTTGCTGAAAGCTAAGTAAATGGTCCTAATTACATCGTATTCTCTTCTGCAGCAAGACTTGAGGTACACCCGCTTTAAGCCTGTGATGTCAAGCTGTTCTTGAAACTTACTGGAAGATTAGTGGTAGTAATGTGTCTTGTGTGTGCTGCTTATAATAGCCATTCTTAGCCTTTCTGCAGCTGTTTATAAAACTGTTGTTTTCAACAGGCAAGGCTAATAGCAAAGAACATGTCATATTATGATAGTACTATGACTTCACTGATGATTAACATAATGATTTGCGGATGAAAGCTATGGTAAAACGTGTATATGAAAAGAATACTTGTAATGTTTGTTTCCCAGTAACTGTTAATAGTCACTCAGCTGTATGATTTGAATAGTAACTGTCACAGAGGTGTGACGGTGATGAAGGCAGAGATTCGTTGATTGTGAAGGCAAAGAAGACCAGTCATTGTTGTCAACTTAAATCCATTAATCTCAGTTTTTCCTTGAATGGCCTTACCGATTTTACTGCAACAGTCTGTTTATCTAAATTATTCCATGCATTTACGACCTTAGAACTATCAACTCTGCATCAATAGGCCTATACCAGCTGGTATATTATTCTCTGTGTCCTCTGGTTTTATTGTACATGGTAACTATGAAAACCTTTTGTGCTGGCATTGTAGCCTTCCCTGTCATTATTTTTTAAAGTTTCAATCAAGTCTCCTCCTATTCCACTTCTCTCCCTTGTTGTCAATCCACATCTGTTCAGCCAGACAATCATGACCTAATTAGCTGTGTCTACTAGAAGGTAGGCCTACAGTGCACGTGTATGGGCTTCATCATCAGGGATCATAAAAAGCGTCACGTGGTCAGGTCGAAGTCCTTCAAACTTAAACGCTACAAGAGCCTAGAGTAGCAACGACGGAAAAGTATTAAAGCCAAGCAAACTGCAAAAGCTATTCGATCGATCATCATAAGGAACCCGTTCCTCTGTTTGTCCGTCAGTATGTGAAGCGCGTATGTCTGTATATAGGCCCCTAGGTGTATGATAGGCCTCTACAAGCTTTAAACTATAGGCTCGAAAAGCGTTAAGTGGAGAACGACTGTTACGCTAGTAGGCCATACATTTCCACAACGAACCGCAGTAGCACGTTATCACATTGTTATAAGAGTAACTGTCCTGAGCATTAATTGTTCTAATAAACATTTAATTATTCATCAATTTGGAAGGGGGCGGAGTTAAGGGGATTATAAGTTTATAACTCACAACACGCGGACACATTATCTTATAGGCTTATTTACATTATAATTATTATACTTACACATGTATAAAGTGTGCTCGAAGGTTGGCGCGTCAAATCCGCCGTACAAACGGTACCATGCCGGACTTTTAAAATATTTCAAACGCCATCTCTGTGATAATAATTTATTATTTTATAACCAGCCGAGTCATGAATATGTAACGATTTACGCGACATGGACCTCCATGTCCTGGAAGCCGCCATATTTATAAAAGAATGGATATTCCGAGAATAAACAAATGCAGGAGCTAATGCTGCCTATGGTCACTGTCTGACAAGTTTAAATAACGAATTTCTTATGTGTAATAATGACCAAAGTCATCTAAAGGCCAAAATTGAATTCTTAGAGCGGCGAAAAAGGAGTTCTATAAATAAGAGAGCGCTGGCGCCACCTGGAGTCTTGGGCTGCAATTTTGTTTTTTCTGAGGTGCTAATGAAGCTAAAAGGCCTACAGGATAACGTCGATGTTATTTTGGAGTTGCGAAATATCGTTTTAGTGTTACTTTTAAAACAGGGTGAAATTTCGATCTAGTGAAAGAAACTGCGAATTATTTAGAAGGTGAGAAGTCTTAGATTCATAAGAAACTCATTCAAAGCAGAGTTATGATTGAAGGCAATTTTGTCGCCAAGGTCGAACTTGACGTCGTCTCTAACTAGGTCAAATCGTCCTCTATTCCTATTGGTCAGATTATGAATTAGGGTACTTCGTCCTCTGCTCTGATTGGCTAATGCAGAGGTGTGTCTCGGATCTGCCCAATGTTGCTGAAGGTGTTTACGACTCTTAACGTTGTTTTTAACTTCGGGAAGAAAGCGCGTGTCCGTACTCAGTGGTTAACGTTACTCTGCCTCATCAATATTCAATTGCCAGAGATTACTGATGAGTGAATTTTACGCCTAGATGATGTTCCCATTTAATTACAGCAGGTCCAAATAAAGGATGACTCAAGTAGGTCCTAACTTTTCGCACGTCGTTAAGCAGACAGAAATAAAGGTAACGGCCTACGAAAATAAAGTCGTCTATGTTTAGGATCAAATTATTAATCCAGTTTAAAACTATATTTCTAAATATATGTATGTAAAAATAATTCGAACTAAAATATCTTAAGTAAATAAGTAAGTAAATAGGTATGTAGTTTGTTTTCTTAGGCTTAATTTTTCCTTTTCCCAATGTCATAAGCTAAATGCCAAGTCAGTAAATCCATCTTGAGCATGTCATTCTGCAACGATCACTTGCCCCAGAAGTTTTATACGTCTATGCTTGGTTACAGTGAAAATTAGTGTGCAGTTATAGCTCTGTGCCTGGTAGTTGAAGACATTCTTCTTGCTTTTTGTGACTGGATATTAGCCTCAGTCCATGATCTGGTGACATAACTTGTTCAATGATTGTTGTGGCCTCAAGTATTGTGGCTTAGTGCTATGGATACAATGGTAGGAAATGAAATGACGCTTGGAAAAAACCAACCAGACTATCATTATTTTATCTGGTAACATCCAGGAAATTCCAGGCCATTTGGACCAAATCAGTCTTTTGGCATCAACACTTTGTGCACAAAAGCAAGATGGATTGAAGGGTAAAATTATCCTCTTGTTAAAATATTGTGGTCTTGTTTGCACTTAAAGACAAACTTCCTTCAACTTAGGAGCAAGATTTTCGAGGCGCTTTGCAAATGGCCAGACGCACGTATGGCTGCTCACTCCCGTCTCATTGTTCTTACAATGTCTCCATAGTTATACAGCACAGTAGCTTCAAATATTATATACGCTTCATTATTACAGTGAATATGTATACAAGGTCAGTTAAAACTGCTAGGCTGTACCTTTGTGAGCATCTTGTTAAAGTACTGTGTTCTTGTTTCAACTTAAAGCCAAACTTCCTTCATACTTATGACCAAGATTTGCTGCTCACTCCCATAAAAATTATGAACATGTAAACAAGGTCAGCTAAGACTACTAGACTACCTATGTGAGCATCTTGAAAAGCACTATTTGAATGAACAGATATATACAAATTAAATATTTTTCATTAGTATTCTGCCCTTAAGCGAGTCCAAGATTCAAATGACACCAATCAACTCTTTCTTGCCTTTCCTAAATTTCTCTTTATCATTGTCTCTTTCATTTGTCTATCATCCAGTCAAACATCTTATCTAAATACCAGCTGCAAAAGTAGTGGGCTGTTGTTGGTACAATCATAGTTGTTTATCTTGCATACATATATATACATAATTGATAATTACATTCATACATTGCCAATTCTCTTAAGTTGGATTAAATATTTCCTATAATTAACGTCATATTCTTCAGTAGTTTTTCCTCTATTCCGGTATTCTAGATCTGGTAACCACAAATCCACCAGCCGTCTGGTCATACGTCATGTTTGTGCCGCTGACCCGTGGTACTTTTGAGGAAATCCAAGTCGAGCATTATCCTGTCACGCGCTGTCTTCCGTCGTATAACCAAACGTCAGAAACAGACTACGCTTGCGATCTGGAGCTCATAACTAGCAAGATATCAAGCCATGCACTTAGCTGTGGAGTCAAGGGCTTCAGGAAAGACCCTACGTCGCAGCGACCGCGGCAGCAGGGCACCACCACTAAGTCATCTGTGACGGGAGAGGAGCGACTGTGCCTCGTGTGTGCAGACAAGGCATCGGGCGTGCACTACGGCGTGGCGTCTTGTGAAGCATGCAAGGCATTCTTCAAACGAACTGTTCAAGGTGTGTTACATACTTGCTTTTTTCTACTGCATGGATAATGTGAATTGGTTCATTTTCCATATCTAGGCATATAGACATATCATGTTAGAAAAAGTTTGTAAATATGCCGGATCGGGTCCTGAATAGGGTTCTACGCTCTGCTGCCCGCCTTGTAGGCCGCATTCCAAGGTTTGGGCAAGTTTCTAAGTACAAGGGATGTTCTTCGCTGACTTCCTTACCCACAGCGTATTGTTTATCGGGTTTCCATTCTGGTACGGAGCTGTATCGAGGGTTTAGTTCCACCATATTTGCGGGAGCTCTGCTGCTCCACCACGCATGCCCAGCGCCGTTGCTCTATCCACAGAGCTGGACAAGCTGAACTTATTGTACCCCGTCCCTGGACTGCTATGAGGCAGCGCCGCGCCTTCTCAGTGTCTGGTCCTGTGACATGGAATGGGCTACCTACCATCCTTCGACAAATACCTATTAATCAGTCTGCCTTTTTTCTAACTACTCTTAAGACTGTTCTGTTCGGATGGGGTTGAGCTGGGAGCGCTCCTGAGTAGGCAAACTTGAAGGGATGCTTTATAAAATTACTGTAATAATAATTATGGTGTAACTCAAGAGTTTTTAGGATTTACATTTGATTGTTGAGTGTTATTCCATAACCTGCACTGGTATTTCCATCAGGAAAACTGCTGATAAATATTCAATGCGTTTCTGCTTGACGCAGATGAGAATGCCTTCATAATCGTAATCTCAATGTTTCTACAGCGCCCACAAACACAAAAGCTAAGTCGCGGGAACCAGCTTATTCACAGGCGCTTAATCATAACAAAATCGATAGCCAGAGGTCAAAATCCAGAGAGTCAGGCAGGCAGACAGTCATTGACGGCTTAGGTGGATGGTGTTTGGAGTTGAAACAGCGAGGAAGGTAGGGTTAAGAGGATACAGGATAGTATTTCTGTTTGAGTTTTGAGTGGAAAACCTTTGGTGAGATGGCATAAGGTGAGGCGTTGGTGAGTTCGTACGATGGATCTGACATTTGTCTTAATGATGGAGGGAGTTTATTCCTTCGGCTTCTCTTGTGACTTTTCTTCTGCCAGAATGTCAGATGTGTTATATAAAGTATGAAGTATCATGGCTAGGCCTCACAGTTATTCTGAGGCATGTCTTTCTAGATTTGAGTCGATATTGTGACCATTGTTCAATGATACTATCTTAATTTAGGACATCTGAGTGTATACTATAGCAGTGGTGTTTAAAAAGGTGGTATGGATATTCTAGGTGTTGCTATGTGGTATGAGAGAAAATTTAAAAGAATTCAAATTGCTAAGACATTAACTCAAAAACGCTTCATTTGCTGCCAAATGTTGCCAAATGCTAAAAATTTATTTTTCTGACTCAGACCCTGCGAGAGAACTGACGATGTTCCCCTAATAATTAATTGCAATCTTGGGGACTTGCGCTTGTCTGTTGCTTTTGATCTGACTTTTGCTGGTGGTTCACCAACATTCAATTTTTTTAACCTGGTGGTGCAATAAAAAATAAACTTTGAAAGCCTCTGAATCATGGCAGGTCTTTAGGCGTTTTTAGTAGATCTTTTTCATTGAAGTATTGATGTAAGAGGATTTGATTTTGAGGATGCAATAAAGGGGTATCCCTGCAGGGAGGTGTCAACAGAAATGTGGGGGTGGTTAGTGTTGCTATCATACTTAGCTCAATGGGTGATCTGGGATTTTTATACACTTACAGTTTTAAGAGATTCACTTAAGACGGTTTTCCAGAGGGAAGTCTAACAGAGAACTTCCTGCAGCAATTTTTGTGCATCTGTCACATTTTACTTGATTTGTCTTAATTTGGCATATGAACTACCTCCAGTAGTGAGAAAATGGCAGATCTCCAGTTAAATGTGTTGGGAAACGAGGAGAGCATTTTTGAAACTTTACTGCTTAAGTTTTCACACAGCAGGCTACAATTCAGTTCTGTCGATCACAGCAACAATAGGTGTGACTCCCACTTTGAAGGAATATCTCAGTCACTGAATGTGATTTCATGAGTTAGAATCTAATCAGAAATCAACATAGTCATGTTTTTAAGTCTGGATTATCTTCAGTATGGTTTCATGCATATCCATCATGTATTTAATAGTACAGTGCCAATGCCGGTAATGCCAAAATAGCTCCATCCTGAGCTATTTTGTACGACTTACTGTCTCGCCATGGTTTTCTGTAAAGATCTTGAATTCAAATTTCCTGTCAGAATATATCTGTTAAACAAAAGAGTAGATCAGATAATAAGATTCAGTGGACAAGCTATCATCACAGTTAATCGACCCTATTAATTCTGAAAGTCTGATCATGTGATAAAATGGAATCCTGCCAGAAGCAGATTTTTAGAGTTGCATTGTAAGAGTCAGTATAACGTGACTTGCCTTTTACTGGTTGTAAAGTTTGTCAAAATTATGCACTTAAGTCCATTTAATTTTATAGCTCCAGATAGAGGCTTCGGTAGTTTCATACAGTAGCTAAATTGGAGCATCACATAGCTGCATAGAGTTGTGAGTGTAAGGTCTGAGCTAATGTCTGCTGTGGGTACAGCCGGCTGTGAGATTGCCACTGCCACCTACCTTGTCTTCTTAGTTTTTTCATGAATTTGAGTCAAGGTTTTTTTTATTTCACCATCTATTTACTTGTATGAAGGCAATTCAGCTGTGATGAGTACACCGACCATACACTGCAGTGAGGTAGAAGGCTGGTCTTATATACCAAATAAAAAAATTAGTCGGCAACACTCTTTGCCGTCACGTAGATTCAAATAACATGATATGAAGTTTATGATGTACTACAATCTATGGAGGTGCTTTTATAAAGACCACAAGCATGTGATTTCAAGTGGTCCGCCCAAGCTCCCTAAACTTTAGCACCCTAGGATAAGCAAACATCTAGCAATTATGATGATGTCATTTGGTGGTGATGGAGGAGGAGGTGGTGATGATGATGATGATGATGAATACGACGATGATGGTGATGATATAATAATGATGTGCTAACAAATTGAAATTGATAGTATTTCATGCTCATGTCTGCCTTCTGAGTTGACTTATGTTGACTGCTCTGAGTAAAGCTGTATATCGATGTACGAGTATGTTATCTTTTTGTTAGTTTATTTCTGAAGTTTACATAAACTCTTTCACATCTAAGATCTCTCGAGTACCAAAGGCTCAAAAATTTTCAATGAATTCAGAATACCATTCCATGCTTTTGGGCCAGCATATCTGACCAAGAACATTCTGGTGCTACAGAAAAATTGGCCAATAGTTAGAGGGGGATCGTTAACTATTTTGGGATTGATATCGGATGCAGGTGAGAAGCAGTTGACGAATACGGAAGGCAGTCAGAGGTGTAGGTGTCTGTAGGTGTATTTGTACATAAATTCATTGGTTTGAAAAGTCATTTCCTGCTCAACCTTTAGCGTGTACATGTCTGTTTATAGATCTTTGTGGTTCATGCAAACAGGGTAATGTCGACCATTTATTATACAGATGGATATGTTTTGAAGTACATTTAATTTCTTAAATCTTGTTGGATATTTTGAAGACTGGATGATGTTGCAATAAGCCAATAAGTTGTAATATTATGCCGACGAATTACGTTTTTACGTAATAGTAATTCGTAAGATATTCGTGACAAAATTCCTAGGCTTTTTGTAATTTTGATTGAGATATGTTTTATATTACCTTTCCATGTAAGGTGTTGATTTATATGTTTATTTTTACCTAGGAATCTAACTGATATTGCTTATGGTACAGAAGCATAGTAATAGTTAGAGCTCCCTGAGGATGGATTAGTTGTTTCTGATAAGAATGAATAATATATAGTTTGTTTTAATATGTTACATTTAAGCACAATTTATTTGCCTTCAACCAATCGTTCATGTGCTCAAGTTTCTGGTGGACTATTTGTAATAATTTTTCATATGATCCGTGAGCTGCACAAATGTCTGTGTCATCTGCAAATGAGGAAAACTGACGGCGGGTTGAGGCATTTGGTTGTTTCTTAAAATTTTGTTAGAAGCTCTTCCAGAATTGAGCCTTGGGGAGCTCCATATCTTAAAGAATTAATGATGATATGACTCCATTAAACTTCACCTGTTGGTATATATTTTTATGGTGGCTTTGAGACCATTTGAGTACCGTGCCTGGGATACCTAGATTTTTCGATTTAAGTAGTAATGATTCATGACTGACAGCGTCGAAGGCCTTTGCAATGTCAACAAAGAAGCCTATAGATGGAATATTAATTGCGATCAATTGCGGCCGTTATACTGTCTTGAATATTAAGTGACGATGTTGTGGTAGAATGTTAGATTGAAGGCCATTTTCATTTTGAGACTGGCAAAGCAAGTGTTTTTTTATCAATGTGGTCATATAGAGGTGTATGCATGACCTTTTCATATAAGATCTAAATATAGAGTTGGATAGAAGTAGGCCTATAGTTGGTCACATCCTCTTTATTACCCTGCTTATGCCTTTATTATATTGTAGTAACCTTGGCTATCTTATAGAGGTTAGAAACAATTCCTGCTTCCAAATAGCAGTTTATGAATACATGGTTGGCAATTAGAGACAGAACAGGTTTCAAAGACTGGGACCAATATTGTCATTTGTCACCTGAGCTTTTGGTAGATTTTAGCGAGTAACTTAGAGCATATATTTCTTCCATGGTCAGTCATAGGATTTACTGCAAAAGAGGTAGAATGGTCAAAATGTGAGGTTAATGGGTTATTTATTTATTTATTACCGAAATTTGATACCACCCTTTTTTTCAAACATTTTTTGCTCAGAAGTGCATAGACACGCCTCGATGGCACACATGCAGTCGTACTGCAGAGCAATTGTGCGTGAAGGACTTGCTCGAGGTCCATACACAGTGACTCCCCGGACGAGGGTCGAACCCGCTCGGTCAACGCACACTGAATGTTACGGGCTGACCGCTCTAACCGATCGGCCACTGTGCCACAGAAGGAAGAATTTTGGCCACTAGATCTTGTGCTATACAAGTGATGTAAGAGTTGAACTTTCCAGCAATCAGTTTGTCGTTTCAGTACCATTAAATGTTATTCATTTAATTAACTAGTCAGTGGATATGAATCTCAATATTGACCTATATATAGTTTGCCTAATCAATTGAGGTCATTTTTTTGCTTAGTGCATACTATGGCATAGACGTTCTTTCAATCTTTCTGCATAAAATCTTAAACCTATTTCTGCAGGATATATACTTGATTAAATTAGTTGCTGACTGATTTTTAATAATGGCTGCATAATTCTACCTTATTTTTAGTGTTACATGACTTGTGAAGAGCAGAAAGTCATCTTAGGCTTTGTACCAGATTTTGAGGCTTTCAGTTTTTTTGGGTTTAATATGTATGTATCATAAGCTGTTTAAAATTTTGCACTGAATATGGATTCTGATCAGCATAGGATTCTATTATGTTGAACCAGTCACTTCATGAGTCATTTGAAATATTCATTAGAAGCAGGGCCGTACCGAAGTGGGCCAGCGGGGCCTAGGTCCAGGGCGCAAATGTGGAAAGGGCACAAATTTCAGGATGAAAATAACATATTATTCCATAAAAAGCACTATTTTCAAAATGTGGGATCACCAAATTGATACTACGCACAGGGCGCAATTAGCTAGGCACAGGGCGCAATTTTAGCTGGGTACGGCCCTGATTAGAAGGGAAATCTATTCAACAGTGAGGCCATTGGTAGGATCTTTGGTGAAAGAAGGGGCAGTGTCGACCCAAGTTACAATTGGGACGTGGTGGGATAAGTCTTCAACTGTTGTGGGGGTTCAATAGTGTCAAGAATCGATTTGTGAATATACCATCAATAAATCAATGAGTGAAGTGGATGATGTGTTTAATTCTTGTTGTCTGAGTGAGGATAGGTAGATAGAGGTATGCGACATTATATTGAGAAAATAACTTGTCGTCAACTTGTGCCCTTGTGCCCTCAATAAATCAATATTGATGTCTACCAGTATGTTCATTTCTTTATCTTTAGACTGAAAGGCTGATAACAGGTCGTCCTGGTCTTTATTAAATGCCTCTAAATCACAGCCAAGTGGCCTTTAAATAGATCCAGTTAGAAAATACGAGTCATTGGTTCTTGGAAATCGTAGAGTTAGCGACTCATACATACTATGGGTATGGGGATTCTGCCCCAAAAATATCTTTATCAAAAGGTTCCATGCGCAAAAAAGATTGGTAAACGTTGCAATACAGACATACATCTGGGTACATCCACCTTACTTGATTTAGGTGGAAGAGATTCCTCGATGACTCTGCGTGGACCACATCTGATTGTTATAAGTGATGTAATAATTTGCTATACACAGATGTTAAGCAAAAAGCATCCAATGAAAAATTCGTATTATTTATTAATTATTTATTATAAATTGTTTGAGGCTCATTGTTCACAATGAAAGTTTGAATGGAACCTTTGTCTTCACCTCACGGAATCCTAGGGTTCTGCGGATCACATTTGGGAGGCGCTGATGTATTGTATGCATGTATATAATTAGTGATCGGTGGCTGCATGTATGTGTTTGTATCTATGTATTTATGTATGTTTCAATGTTATTATGTGTCATATGTATGTATGTATCGATGGATGGGTGACTGTATGGATGACTGCACACGTACTCATGTATGGATGGATGGATGGATGCATTATGTAAGTATTTCAATATTAGTGCATATGTGTTTGCCTATGTGTACAAATGACTCTGTCTATATAATATATATATATATATATATATATATATATATATATACAAACACACACACACACATATATATATATATATATATATATGTAATTTGATGAGTGTGACTCAGCAGCACAGGATGTCTGAATTCTTGACCAATAACCATTCTTTAGTTTCCTGGTGTTTTTTAGTGTTAATCTGGGTCACAGGAAAGAAAGCATGTTTACGGATCATGGAAAAAATTGTTTCTGGGTGGCCTGAGTTATTTCACTGATTTTTAAAATTGCTGTCAATTGTCAGGATTAGGGTTGTCTGCACACTCAGAGTAGCTGCAGATGTGTTTCTGAACACAGCTTTACAGACATATTTATACAAGGATTTACTTGATTGTCAAGACAAGGCAGCAATTATTATACAATCATTTGGGTGCTATTTAAATGGTATTTATGTTTTTGAGTTGTATTTACTACTTAATTAGTACTCAACACTGAAATATGGGATTAGGGCATAGGGATAAACCTTGCCTATGGTTCAAAAGCTACTTAGAATATTAACAAATGTTGAAACTGACAGCAGTTTTAGGCAGAGTTAATTGTCCTCATTCTGTTGGGTTTTTTCTGCTGATAAATTCCATTTCTGCTCAAATTTGAGATTTATAGACTTGTCACATTGAGTACTAATACCTTGTAAGTTAATCAGTCATGATCTGCCCATTATTTTTAAAATTTATTATTGAATTGTATTTATTTGTAGGTAACATTAAGTACCGATGCCCTGCAAGTGGAGTGTGCGTAATGACAAAGAAACGTCGCAAAGCCTGCCAGTCATGTCGATTTCAGAAATGCCTTAAAGAAGGAATGCTTACCGAAGGTATTCACCGCTTTCTTCATCTTTGCGCAACTGCTCACTGATTTAAGAACTTGAGTACTTTGTTGTGAATTGTTTTATACTTTGTTCAAGAGTGGGATAATGATATCTTGTGTTGTACCTGTGCAACTAGATTTCTTATGTCTGGACTTATTAAAATTTGTCAAGGTGACAACATTAAATCGTCATCGTTATTGTCGTTTGATTTGCCATTTTTATAGGACAAATTTCTTTCTTCACAAAGCTAACAATCTCATATGCATGTTAATTTATTTACTGTTTTCACTAAACTATTATTATCAATTGTTATTATTATTATTATTATTATTAATATATTCTTTATCACTATTATTATTATTATATTATTATTATTATTTATTATTATTGTTGTTGTTTTTGTCATTGTTATTGTTGTTACTGAGATTATTGTTACTGTATTACTTATAGGGAGATTCTTGATTATACTGAGTTTTAATTAAGTAATTACAGGTGATAGGCTTAGTCATAATTTGATCAGTCTGTCATCATAAGAGACGGTGCTGCTCCAGTTTCTATTGCGTTGGAGCTTAATCAGTTTCTAGGATGGATTATTAAGCTACAGTTCAAATGTAACTCTTGTTTTGTTTCTCTTGTGAGGACTTTTACTCCTGTTTCTTGGAAACAATAGGACCTGACTGATGAGGAACGTGACAGTTTCTGGTTTGTGAAGATGTTAAAATTATTATGTTCCAGGTATTCGTTTGGATAGACTTCGTGGTGCCCGACATCAGGCTAAGACGACACGGGTGTCTGCCCAACAGAATTCAACGTTACCAACGAAAGGAAAAAAAGATCCTGAAATTGAAGGTATTAATACCATATTATATAGTATATATATATACTTCTTCTTCATCATTCTTAATTATTAGGCTAACTTTGGGCTTGAATTAATCTATATCTGAGCACCTTATCTTGGATGTCTTGGCTGCAATTGTCTGCTGTTAAATTAGCTTGGTATATGCGTTTCTCAAGTCATCTAGCTTACTGTAGCTCACTCTTCCTGGTATCAGCAAGTCAAACATTGGGAAGTTGCAGAGCATCAAGCATTACATAAAAATATGACTTATGACCCTTGTGCTTAAATCTGTGTGTTGGCTTCCTGTTCAGGAAACAATTATTTTCACACTTGGGCTAATTGTTAAGACTTTTATACTCTGGTTAGTCACTGTGCTTGAAATCAGTTCTCATTTCCCGAAACTTATCATTATGTTCAATAAGTTCGTCTGATATTATCTTTCACTATTTATAGTTAACTCAGAGACTTAACAAGCTTTTTTGGAACTCTCTCCCTGTATCTATCACGTGTATCATTTAATTCTCAGCTTATAACTGACCTCTTCAATTGCTTATCCTCCAAAGGCTGTTGCCTCTATGTCTTAAGGGCTGATCTCTGGATATTAACCTGATGATGATTTGGTTTGGCTTTCCATTGGTGGATTCCATGTGCAATTTTATTGTTATTATTACAATAGACGTTATTAATTATTCCACTGTCAATTATAGACCTACCCTTTGTAGAGCCAACACTCGTCAACGCTCAATCAAATACATGGATACCACTTGGAATATGACACCAATTAAAATTCGTATACATCCAGCAATATCCGACTCTTTAAAATCAAATACAAGGAACGCCTTCTAACTACCACTCTGAATAATTAGTATGTGCACAGACAACATTAGTTAACTAGTTAAGATAAAGAATTATGTTTTGAATTTTCTGAACCTGCTGCTTTATTTTATGTAAGAATGGGTGGGCCCTGTTAGGGGGACCCATCGGTCCCTTAGGGATTTTTCTCTCCCTATCATCTCTCCTCTTCGTATACTTCTGCTTTGTTATGCATTGTCATCATTGTTGATTGAGGTGATAATAAAAACATTTGGTTATGGTTGTTGTAATGGTTAATTGCAATTACAATATTAAATTGGTTGCCAAATTACCGAAACAAATACATACTTGGCAGTAATCAGTGTCTTTGTGTCACACTAGTAGCTAATTGCCCCAGTGCTTGCTAATATTAAAACTGCAGATTCAAGCCCCTCATAACATGGAACTGTGTAGGAACCTTTAGCAAGTCCAGAATCGGCTGAGCTCTGTCTGTGCATGTGGTTGTGCCAGAGGTTGGTTCCCAGTTGGCTTAGCCTAAGGTGCCTTTAGATAAACTTATGATGTTCCTAATGAACTTTAGCCGCACTCAGGTCTAGCATTGGAAGCACTTCAGTGAGTGTTTAAAGAGACATTTTATCACATGTCTGGATTAGAGCTGTACTGATACCAATACGTCTACTAGTATATGAGCCGATTATTAGAATAATCATCTAGAATCGGTATCGGTCATAATAATTGATCTTTAGCCACTCACCAGATGGCAGGTAAATGTAAGAATATGATGTACTTGCCTCACCTACATAGTAGCACAGCATCTCACTGTGGCTAACGAAAATGCTTAAATAAAAAAATTTTGCGCAATAATTATTATTAAACTTAAAAAAGAGCAAAAACATATAATTTCAAAATAATCAGCTTCATTATCGGTAATGGCTATTTCTATGCTAAAAGTTATTTTGGTACAACTCTAGTCTGGATACTGACTTCTATAATAAAATTTTGTGGCTCCTTTGGTTATTGGTTGGCATGTTGGTTAGGATTAAGAATTTCTGGTATATACATTGTTTCATGTGCATTGGATGAAGTCACTTCTTGTTGGTATAGAAAAAGAGATGCGGATGTCAAAAGAGCTCAGAACTCTTTTTCTCGAGTTGTCAAGTTAATGTTATTGTCTAACTCTAGGGTGATCTCTTTACATTTACATTACCATTTCTTTTTGGCCATGGCTGGGCTGGTAGCACCTCTGAGTAGTTTCTCTTGAAGAGGCGCTAAATAAATTATCGAAATGAATGAATGAATGAATTGGCTTCCTATTTGGCAAAAGATTTTGTTTTCAATTGGGGTCAGATCATCTGTTGCCGGTCATACCAAAAACTATGACTGTTCTTAGTAAGCTTTATCAGTTGCTGCACCTTCTGTCTGTCTGTCTCACTCTGCCTCTCTGTCTTTGTCTCTGTCTCTGTCTCTCTTACTCTGTCTGTTTGTTGCTCTCTCTCTCACTGTTTCTGCCTCTCTCTGTTCCTCCTGCTCTGTTGCTTATGTAATTTCTGTTCTCAACTTAATGCTCACCTGTTTACCAATAGCATACCTACCATTCTTTTCTGGTCATACATTTCTTCCTACAGCTGCACAGGGTGACCTGGTTGTTCCCTCAACCAGAACATCGACACTCCATAGTGCAGCACAGAAGCTTTGCTGTGGTTAATCCAATGTTATAAATTAGGTTACGTCACTATGTGCCTTCTTTTACTTTCTCTACCTCTAATCCGTAGACACTTGAAAACTATTTTATTCAATACTGAGAACAACACCACAGATGTATTTCCCTGATGAGGCACTACATAAATGGTGATTACATTAAACGACCATAGAGAGGCTAGGTTGTCTCCTCATCTTAGTGGATCTCCTCGATATTGACCTGACTGCATCTTGGTTTTAGTGTACTACCACTTGATGCCTTGATCATCGTACTTACTTATATACATGTAGTAATTAATCCCTCAACTGTCAGCACAGAAGCTACATATCGTTGCCTACTGTAGTGAGTCTTGTGGACATTCGATGCTTCTGCTGTGCCGTGTACTATTCCTAAGTCTTCCTCTGTTTTTAAGTTTAACCAAACACCGTGTATGCTGAGCCGTTGGTTCTTGACGACGTCGTTCTGCCCACGTGACTCAACAACACTTGTGTGTCGTGTATGCTGCCTACGTCCGTACCAGCTACTGCTGCTGCTGCTGCTGCTGCTGCTGCTGAGAGAGAGGGTTTAGTTGTACTTGTGGCATCATACACTACACGTTGTACTTGCAGTGACACCAGGCGGTTTGACATCTATGATGTAATATATCTGTAAATATTTGGATATATTATTAGCGTGGATTAATACTGTCTCTATCTCTGACTGTCTTCTAAGTCCATGGCCTGTTCTGGGATGGAATCCTGCTATAGTCACTGGTACAGCCAAGGTAGGTTGTATATAAACATAGTGTGCATATCGACGTCGTTTTCAAATTGGAAAGTTTGTATGGCTGTTTTAGGAATTGTATCAATCCTGTTGAATTGAGTTCTCCCTTTTTGGTGCAATGCTGAGCTTGAACTGCAGTTTTCTTATCCTTAACATCTACCATCATCAAGTGTAAATGTAGTGCTCTTGATTGTCTGTTTGAGTAGGGTAGAATGCTGCATGATGTATATCAGAGTCAGAAGTAGTGCAGTGTAATTTAAAACTTACAATTATTAATACATCTATTATACCAACAAGTTGTGTGTACATTTCTGGTGGATGATGATGAACATACTTGCAATAAAATTATGTGCTAACGTTTCTATTAAACAGTATTTAGCACATTTAGCTGCACTATGTAACTCTCTTGCAATCTTGAGCCTGCCTCTTTGAATCTAGTTTCCAAAGCAAGCTATAGAATAATTTTCTATGAAGAATGTACTCTCCAGGTAAACCCAACCATCGGTTGTGGCTAATAAATTAAGCTTTGTGTTCCATGTGTAGCATTTGCTAGCCCCTTATGTCCTGCTCTTTGTACACTGAACCAGTGAGGAATGAATACAAAAGTCAATGTATTTCAGAATTTGTCTTCTATTCTCTATGTTTCATGACAAGAGACAAAAAATGTGCCCAGATGGAGTTGGTGTGCAGAGTTCGTGGTCCTAAGACAGCCAAGCACTGATGCAGGGGCAGACAAAGATTCCACTGGATGGATAATAATTGAGAACTTGGCGTTGCTTGGACTAACACTAAGGGTATAGCAGTGGGCTTGACAAATTACCAAGGAAGATGATGATCATTTGGAAGATGATGATCATTTGGAAGATGATGATCATTTGGAAGATGATGATCATTTGGAAGATGATGATCATTTTGTTCTTACCCATCACTGCCAAATGGCTGGTATCAGAAACTGATGATGATAATGATGATAATAATAATAATAATAATAATAATAATATGATGATGATGATGATGATGATGACGACGACGACGTGGATGATAGGGCACTTGCCCTATCGATCAGAATAGAGAGGATCAGATTAAGTATATTTCTAGGTTATCCTCTTGGTCAGGGGATTGGGGTAACATTTCTCCCTCTCAGCATTTCTGTCTGATTGGGTCAATTTGGTCAGTGTATGATACCCAATCATCATCTGGGCTCTAGTTGTACTGGCAAATTCATGTGCTTGCCTGAGTCAAAGATGCTGGACTTAGACTATGAGCCATATAAAATACTATATAGTGCTTTATATTATTTTAATAATTAATATATTGCTTGTTATAATGATTATGGTGATAATATAATCATTATAAGAGGGATTTATGTGCATCAGTACGTGAATTTGAGGCAGGCTTAGTATTATTATATATACCCAATCCACATAGAACTTCATAGAACATAGGCTCAAAGGAATTTCTGGTACTTGTAGCCCTTTCAGTATTTTACTCATTAGCACGATTATTCTACAGGCATCACTGTGGTTTTCATTTTCCAGCGGTACTTGTTGTTTAGAGGTTCCATTTTTGTTTTCATTTTCCTCCTCATTCATTATCGTGCATCATCAACATGATGAGTTTCTGACTCTTTTGGCGACGATTAATAGAGATTTCTCCTTTATCATCTGCATATTGTTGAGTTCAGTGCTTTCCTGCTGCCTGCTGAGTGGGGTTAATTGTAAATTGCTGGCATTAATTAGCTGCATGCAACAAAAACATTGGCAAAAACTGCCACAATTTTGAGAACTTTTTGACCCCAAAAAATGCCTTTACTGAATACCTTAACTGTTCTCATAGTTATTATTTGACAGGTAATGTCAGCCTTCTCCATTACATACACACAGACTGCAATATTGATAATTATGTATTTTTGATGTCATAAATAATTGCTATAGCTATCATTACCTCTGAGGTTTTGGGTACAGTTAATAGTTGCAACTGTTAGTCTGTCGTGCTGGGTTTTGTAGCTGTGCCATGGCGTTCATTCACCCTGTAGAGTGCTTTCAAGGCCAGTTAGACTCTCCTGATAAGTCTTGACACAAGGAATCTTCTGTTCTTTCAGCGCCTGCTTTTGAAGCTGGTACATGCAAAATTTCAGAAGCAGCAGCACCCTTGATTTCTGGCATTTTGCAGGCTGCCATTGGCACATGAAGGAAAATTCAGTCAGTCAACTCTAGGGCATCCATCATCTGGGGAGGCGTAGTTTGCCAGCTGAACTGTATAAGTCTGTCTTGAAGTCTAATGCATACATGATAATTTTAAAATTCTATTTAAATATAGTGGTGAATTGAATCAATTGATATTGAACCTTTGAGAATCTACTTCTCAGACGCACTCGGCACAAGGCAGATGAGCTTTCCTTACACCAGACCGTCTGACACATTCCCTTTATGAGTGATATCAAGTGCAAAGTCGTTAAACGATTGCAGCATGTAATGGTGATATTCTAGAGCAAAAGTAAACTGGGGATCCATGCGTTATTCATTCATTTAATGTTAAAATGTTTAATAATAATAATTTAATAATTTAATTTAATAATAATGTTTTGTTTGATGACTTGTGTTTATAAGGATGCTGCACTGTGTAGCCAGGAAGTCTGTCAAGAAGTTGATTAGAGTCTCAATGATCAGTTTCATTAGTCTACAAACGTATTCACATAATGACTAAAGACATGGCACTTTCTGCTTTGCAGAATCCACAATGAAAGTGAACTAAAGATCTTGAGTTCTTGGGATATGATTAGAAAAGTTGACATATTCAGTCATGAGATTAAGACAATGACTTAACGTAAGACACTCTTCACTTGGCACAATTAGACAACAGAACAAAAGAATTTTAGTTTTATGGTGACAGAGTTTGTTTTCATAATTGCTAGTTTATATAGCATCATATAATGCTACTCACTAGGGTTATGATGAGGTGCATTTGTTCATTTCATTAATGAAAACTTTACATTGTTTCTGATGATTCTTTTATTCACATTTTATAAATAAAATTTAATTACTGATTTGTTTATGTACTATATAGTAGCTTGCAAATAGATGACATTCAATTTTGTCAATTTAGTTGCATTTAATTGTGTGAATATAAGTTTTGTTGATTTGTTTTCTTTCAATTGTATTCACTTGGCTAAGTACTTTATGAAAATTCTGTCTTGTGTTGGTTTTGCTCTGGTAGTTTTGGAAAACTTATCTATTTGTAGCTGCGTGAAATCCTGAGCAGAAATCCAACTCAACCATTATGCATTTATTGACTGCACGATATCAATGGTAGGATGATTAGGATTAGGTGTAGTGAGAAGGAAGCTCGGCCACCCGCTCTCATATGCCAGGGCTAAGAAAGTTAAGTCACTTAACTCATCCCATTTGCCCACACAACTATTGAACATAATGATGCCTTCTCCGTGGTTGGCCCCTCGTTCTGGAGCACGCTTCCGTTGGCGTTGCATTTGTTGCCCAGGGTCCATTCTGACTCATTTTATACTTGCCATAGAACTGCTATTTTTAGTTGTGCCTAAATTGGGACGTTTCTGAGTAGTAGACTTGAAAGGGTGCTATATAAATCTTCGAAATAATAATTATGGTATAATAATTATTATGAATGAATGAATACACATGGCGGTCTCTCTAGGCTAGTTTAATGATGTAATTTTCATTTATTGAAACACATGTTGACATACCAAGACAAGTTGTAGGCAAGAATGAAATGTGACAAGATATAAATAACTTAAAATGGAATAAAATAGAAATGACTAAAGGTGACTGGGTTACCAGTAGAGCTCGTTGTTTATGTCTGAAAGATCTGCTCTAATCCTTCTTCTAATCCGTATGCAGTGCACAGTGTGCCCATTGCAGATTTAGCTATAATGAGTACCATAATCATCCGTCCTGACATACTGAGGCTAAGAAAATGCAAGAGTTTGCCAACCACTTCTTACTGTATGCGTCTGCCTCAGGGCTTTCTTCAGGGACTGCTCTTGTTATTATTCTTCCTCCAATTCTTCCTCTTCTGCCCGTGCCTTGGATGTTCTGTGGTTTGTGAACCATTGAGATGTGAAAGAGCTCTCAGTAGAAAGTGTAAGGTAAAGGCAATATCTCATGGAAGTAAAAAGCAATGGATGGCTCAGAGGAATTAAAAAAACAACAGCCCAGTAAAGAAACGAATGAAAACTATTTAGTGTATTTCACAAGAAGTTCCCACTTCTGTTGACCTTTGCCCGGAAAAATAGTGTCATCAGGTCACTGGGTACAGTTTGATAAGTCTGAGAGAACCTGGATGCCACTACATTCTATGCTGATGATTAATACCTCTAATTGACTGGTTGACTCGGGAAATCTATTTAGTCTCAGCAGCATGTTTTATGATATCTTTTATCTTTTTAGGGTGTACTACATACGTGACAGTTATCACAGAGCATCTGGTCAGCATTTGGCAGACTTAATCCCTTTGGGGTCTTCTCCGATTGGTACGGTTGAATGATCTCCAACATTCCAGTCCTATCCCTCGGCTCTTTCTCACTCGCCTTAGAGGTTTTGTGAAGCCTTCAGCATTGAAATGTGAGTTGGTGAGATGATGTTAGAGTCACTCCCGCCAACTCAGAGGTTGGGAGGTTCAAATCCAAGATAGGGCAGAGGGTTGTTTCCAGATTTCTGCATCACTTTGTGCTTCCAGTGAAATCAGCCATAAAACAAGTACTATGTTGACAATCAATATTATTGGTTGTGAGAAGATCAAGCTTTGAGGAAGAAAACTGACACCATGCAGCTGGTCACTGTAGGTTTATACGGTGCATTGGAAACATGTTTTTCAGTCTGCATAGAGCTCTCCTCTACCAGAATTTCGATATGCATTAGATGCACAAGTTGAGCTTTTTACAGTTCTCATATGGGAACATACATTCCCCTATGGGAGCGTAAGATCCGTATGAACTTCATGCGGGTCATCCTGGCTGTATATGTTTTAGTGAGGCTAGACAACTGAGGATTTTTTTCAGTTTCTGTTTTAATTTTATACATTTAAGTACATGTAAGTGTTTTTTTGAGAGTATACACAGGTTCACATCTGCTGTTGCATTGGTTTCAAGATCAAAACTCTTGAATATTATTGTAGTTTTAACATTTTGACTGTCAGATATATTTATTTATGTATATATGTAGATATATGTATTTGTCTATTTATGAAGCTCCTTTTAAGAATCTCATAAATCCCCTCGTTTGGAAGCTTTGAGTTCATGGCTTATGTCTGGAGACAATCAGTCACTGTTGTTGGTAGTTGGTACTGATTATGTCATTTGTGCTGCTGAAATGTGGAGATATTATTTGCATAAATCTCCAAAATGAGGCTCCTCTTCATGTTGAATTGTTCTCTTAGCAACAGTCCAAGGATCATTTGCCGCACTGTACCTAAATTTGGGTAGTTCTTTCTTCGGCTGCAGCAGCAGCAGCCGTAGCGTCCACGGTTAGTTATTTACTCAGCGTGATAAGTGATAAGAGAGTGGATGTCATTGTATCAAGGTCTGTGTGCCCAGTTGTGATAACAGATTCCGTGTCTGAGCCTGGCAAAGAGGAGGTCTTACCTGGTTTTTGACCTGCATGAATTATTGGCCTTGTCCTAAATAGAATCGGAAGATAGCCCCTACCCCCATCCTCCCAGTGGGGATGGGGGTAGGGGGGGGGCATTTGTATGAGCTGTGTAACATCACCTGACAGACTTCAGAGTCTTGTATCTTGGCTAGATTGTACCAGTATGTGAGAATAATAACAATTATCATTATTACTACTACTATTATTGTTGGTGATCGCTGGTCGATCTTGCTGGTCAGTCAAGATCGGTCAGTCAAGATCGTCAGGCTACACCCGATCTTGATGAATAGCCTCCTTCTCTGATAGGAATTTTTTATTACGGCGGGGGGGGGCATCTGAGGTACCTCAGGTAAAATAATAATGATGATGATAATAGTGATAACATTAATAATGATGATTATATCTGTTTTTATTTATTTCAGCCACAGTAGTAATCCACAGTCGGATTACATGTTTTGGTAGTAACAGATGATAAGAAGTTTAACAAGGGTCGAGTTGAACTGTATGGCAGCTATGCAAGGTGACCATCTGTCCTGCAGGTCAATTATACAGTCGCAACTTCGGAGTTTTAGGCTGAATTGACCCAAGCAGGGGGGGCGAATAGTACGGATTCCATGTCCTGCTTGATGTTCCGCTCTTCACGCCAGAGTGTTACCCTTCTTCCATCACCCGGCAGAGAGGGTCAATCCAATGATGCCTCAAGTGTCCCTCATCTGAATCAACCTGCATTACTATATAAGTGTGCAATAGAAGTCATTAGATTAGCTTGGAATGATTCTTCATGCATTGGTGGCAGTGCACACCATGATCATCACCATTAACATCACCATGAACATCACCATGTATATCACCATGAACATCACCATGTATATCACCATGAACATCACCATATGCCATGCACATTGCTAGAATATCACGACGTACATCGCCAGAAACATCAGCATGCTTGCTGCCTCTGAACTATGTGCCATATTTCTTAAGTGGCCAAGCTCTCTAGTTTTTAGCTGTGGCACGGCTGGAAGCACCGATTAGACTCCGTGAAGGGGTGCTATATAAATTCCAGAATGAATGAATCAATTATCACGTTATCGATGTCTGTCCAGAGCACTTGAGATTTGGAGATTTTTCAGACCACTGGCTCTTCTTCTTGCTGGTGATGATGTTTGCAACTGGCTGGACACATTGGATGAATTGATAGTAGTTGAGGTATTTCATTTTGCCATGGCATATTTTTAGATATTACATGATGTTTGCTAAGTGCCTGTGTAGACCTACTGTTCCAGCCTTATATCTGGTCTATATCAGATTGAGAGCAGTTGGGCTGGAGTGGAGAGCTATCTCTTTTCCATCGACACACGGCCGTTTATCTAATCAGGTGAAGAAATCTGGTTTCCAAATCTGTCTGATTCAGTCAGGTGCAGTTTTCAGTTCCTTTTAGTGAAACTGACAAGAGTTCCAGCAGAAACAATTCGCCGGCATAGAACTAAAAAAAGTGTAAAGAGCACCAATCGAAAGTGGCATGAACATTCCTCTTTCAGGACACAGAGCAATGTCTTTGCCTCCAACAGCAAGAACAATATGAACATACCTAAAGTGACAGTGATGCTTGTGGCTTGATTTTGAACTTTGCTGGTCTCCTATTTAAGAATTTCTTTGTTTTGGATAAGTGAATAGGTTTAAATGGAAAAACATATAGCTGACGGTTGCTGACTTTAACAGACTTAAGAAAAAATGCCAGGCATTAGGTATGATGTGTATAATATATCTGGCTTCTCCCCTTACATTTCTCCCCATGATAATAGACATCCGGTCGATAGGAAATTGCAGAGTGGCATCAGAACTATCAGAATCTTTAGTGGGGTTGACATGCAAACAGTGCCCCACATCAAGTACATATCTGTTCATGCTTCAGAGGCTTTGAAGGTTTTTTACCCACACTCAAGTATTGCAGCTGGTAATCTTCTAATGAATGGTCTTTGTGAGAAAGAGACCTCAGCCCAGTATCTACTCTGGGGCTTAAATGATCTACATTCAGCTGACGGAAGGAGTTGATTTACGGCCACAATTTGCAGCTGGTTGCATTCATTCCTGGATTGGTTACAACCACCTGTCTGTCCCCTTCACATAGCTACCAGTCTCCCTTAACTTCTCACCGGTCGGTTGCAGTACACTTACTGAAACTCCTATAGTATTATTGTAACTTTACTAGTCGATTCGAGCCTTTGCGTCATGTTTTCTTGACTCTTAGCGAGCATTCATTCATACTGCAGAGGCTGCAAGGTGTAGGAGACTGTGTCCTTTAATGTCAACAATCTCTGATTCTTGGCATAAATGTACATTGTATGTGTGTACACCAATATGTGTGTAGACATGTATGTATGTGTGTGCGTGCGTGTATGTATGTGTGTATGCGAGTATGTGTGTATGTGTGTATTTTTTTTATTTCTTAAATTTGATACTGCCCTTCTTTCAGCATCTGTTGCTCAGAAGTGCATGCACACGCCTCGACGGCACAATTGCAGTTGTACTGCAGAGCAATGGTTCGCAAAGGACTTGCTCAAGGTCCCTACACAGTGACGCCTCGGACGAGGCTCGAACCCACGCGCTCAGCACACACTGAATGTTACGGGCTGACCGCTCTAACCGATCGGCCACTGTGCCACACCAATGTACATTGTATGTGTTTATGTTTGTATATTTGCATGTGTATGAAGTGATAACCTCACTAAAGTGATCGACTGCCAAATGTGATATACATGTACAAGATGTTTAAATGTTTCAATAGGTTTATTTTTCATTGCAGTGATATTCGATAAAAATCAGGTTTTTGTGATCTAATATTGCCACCACACCACAATCATAAAACATCTAGGAATCCACATTCTGTAATTTATAATTATTATTCTTTCAACTGTTTGTTGCTGGTGTTTGATTGGTTTGAAACTCTCTGTGCTGTAGAGAATCGTCTGGTGCAGTGCCTCCTAAAGATTGAGCCACAGAAGGTCTATGCAATGCCAAAGATGTTGAATACATTGTCAGTAGACAACGAGTTTCGGATGATGTCATTGCTGTCAGATTTATCCGATCGAGAGCTTGTTGCAACAATTGGCTGGGCGAAACAAGTTCCAGGTTAGTCTGTCATCGAAATAATTTTTGCGAAACTTAGACTGACTCTACAGCAATACCCACATGTTCATAATCGTCCTGACAAACCTTTATTGTGTTCAGAACTTCACACAATGACACAGAAGTGTGACTCTTAAACAACCGCAAATGAACTGAAACTCAACTGGGAAACTCGGTTCGGTCGAGTTTCGTAGTACTCGCACTCTGACAAACAATGGGTCCGAGTTTTAATAAAGATCAGCCTTCCGATTTTCCATTTTGAAAACGAAAATCGGATTTTTTTATTTACAAAATGACAGTCAATCTTACTGAAAACAAAAATACTGTTACTAGTAGTACTTAATAATTACTACTTCCTAGTTGACTTGAAAACTTGGAGTCTCCAATCTGTATTCTATTCTACAGCAATGCCCACAGGTTGAAGATATTGTGCGCAGTTCATGCATATTGTGCATTGTGCTTATATATAATATATATATAATATATATATATATATATATATATATAGTATATATATATATATAATATATATGATATGTGTGTGTGTGTGTGTGTGTGTGTTTTCCCAACAAATAATAAACTTTGCAAAAAACTGAGTGTACAATATGTCTAGTGAAGTTTGTGGAATATATTCTATTTACAAATATATAAACTCTTAGAATTGTGGCCATGTATCAAGACACTTTATAGGCTGGATGGTGGGCATACAACTTACTATGGTAGGTTTGGGATAGAATTATGAAACCACCTTTTGATATTATCCATGGTTTTAAATTACTTAGTGAGCTGTGATGTGAAAAACAAATGAAAACAAACAGATAACATCAAGGCACCGTTGCAGAGTTTCATTTGCACTCGATACTCCTTACAACATGACATTACTCTGAGAACCATTGAAGCACCATGTTAAATATAATGATTTAGTATGGTCTTAAGATGGCATTATAAGGATGAGAACAGTCCCTTCAGTTGGCCCTGAGAGTTGGCCTTCATATTCATTCTTGTGGCCTTGGTATATGAGTGTGGACTCCCAGTCCTCTTCCCTTGCCAGCTGATCCTCCCATCAACAATGTACTGTCGGCATACTTATCGTGGCCGGCATACTCATCATTGCCGACCTGGCAAGGGGTGTGCTTGGAGCAGAAATCTCTGAACAGATGACATGGATTTGAACTCCCGACCTCTCTGTTAACACTCGGGCGTGCTGACCACTAGTATATCACGCATCCCAATATGCTATGGCAGATCGTAAAGCTGGATGTTATTTGAGATCTGTGGCATGTTCTGGAATGCTTTACATCAGAATTTGCATTAAACGATTTGCATTATAGCAACGCCAGATGCATCGCTTGATGAACTTTTTATCGGAACTGTTCTAGACTAATCAGCAGGATAATCGAAATGAACGTTGAATCTGAATGAATTCTCAGAGATATTTAGAGAAAGCACACATTGCGCTACAGAAGGTTGATCCGTTGCTATTATCGTCACTTAATGATTCATTCCTGAAGGCTATTGAATTTCCTCATTTAAATAATTTTTTTTGATCCTATAACATTTCATGATAGAAATGCGTGAAATGTATTACTCTTGGGGAAAGTTGTACAGATGGCACTTAGGAAAGGCTTTCTGGAAGAAATAATCAACGCCTGTGTTGATTAACCTCCTAGTAGGGTTATCTTTGCTTCACGAAATTGCCAAGCTTCCCTCTGAACGGAGAGTATAGTAGGGAAAGATAGATAAAGACAGAGATAAAGACAGAGAGATAAAGACAGAGAGACAAAGACAGAGAGACAAAGACAGAGAGAGGGACATACACGATAGAGAGAGAGACAGATTTAGACTAATACTCTTACAGAGAGAGACATAAATGGTCTTGGGTTCTTACTTCTGACCTGTTTACAGCTGTTAAAAACATGACCTACCTTGTTCTTGGACGTCAAAGGAAACTTTGTAGGTCTCTCCCCTTCCGGCCTAAGCAGTGTGCCTTAGATCGCATTTATACCACCCTTGTACATGAACAAAGACATGTGTAGACACAATTTTCACCTTATCGTCAATCTCACGTGAATGTTACTTTCCCACCATTGCCATTTGTCCCATAGTTACCTTCTCCTTAAAAGGCCATTTCTAGCAAACTACCATTCCATCCATACACTTAACAAATCATTGGAAAAGTAATCATCTTTTGTCCCATGGGACATGGTGACTGATTGGATGGTTCAATCGATCTGTTATGTGGAGAGTATAGACTCCAGCTTCCTTCCTCTCAGATGGTCACTGTTGAAGTACGTTGAGCAACTCCTTTACATGCAGTTACTTTGTGTCATCAATGTTATGTGAACTTCTGAACTTTGGAAGGAGGGCAGCATGAGATACAGTCGTATTGTTTTGTATCGTACAGCCCCTATAGCTTCACTTCTTATCTGACTGCCACAAATACCATATTCTAGAGAAACTGTGCTACTTGCAGTTAAATTTCTTCAACAGATACTGTAAAGTAAAGGCCTCATCTATCTTCACCTATGTACTCATTTGGTACAGCTGAATTACACCTTCATCACCTCAAAACTGGTTTGATCATTCTGGTCATTCTCTTAGCTGGTTCATGTTTTGCGGCTTGCCCTACCCTCTATATACACTTGATCAGTTTGTATCAATCAGCTTGTTCCTCAGTATAAACTGTCCTGATCTGTGGAGTTCCACAAGGTACTGTACTGTGCTCACTCATGTTTACACTGACAGGTAATAGCATTGTTACTGTATCCACTCCTGTTTACACTGATGGGTCCTGTACTGTAACCTACTCCTGTTTACACTGACAGATTACCGTGCGTTAAAATGTTTCTAATAATAATAAAAATCCGATTTTTATATTTATATTAATTTTTGAGTAATTATTTAGGCTTTGTGGATCTGCTGTTGCGAGACCAGATGAACCTACTGCAGGGAGCGTGGCTGGACATCCTCTGCTTCAACATCGCCTTCCGTTCGTCCCCCTACAAGGGCGTCCTCATGTTTGCCGATGACTTTGTCGTGTCCGATGGAGACTCGTCGACCTTCTGCATTCCACTGGAGTTGAATGTGATGCTGCGGAAGCTGGCAAGGAAACTCACGGAGCTGGCTCTACTGCGGGAAGAATACGTCCTCATGAAAGTGATGCTGTTAATGAATCCAGGTATATTACCCAAGTTTCAATCACATTGCACCGTAAGCTGATATTTCAATATTTCCACTTATGGTGTATGTATGAAATATACATTAATATACAATGTTTTCTGTAGCCACCATACGGCCTCCATCCTCCTAGTAATGAATTGATCAAATGAGATCCTTGCCACCACCACTGCCCATTGCAAGGAGTGCTGCACCATTTGCAGTCTCTTTCTATATACACCTGTTTGTTAAGTTTTACCACTGTCCAACGATGATGAGTTCTTTGCCCAAAGGGAGGTCCATTGGCTTTACGCCACCCGGGGATGAGATGCATGTGGTTTCCCGTTGCCTTCCTCACAGACAATTATGGGCGAGCAACTTGTCCAACTGTCGATGTCGACTTCACCCTGTCGATGTACATTTTGCTTAACAAGATAAAATTAACAAAATTTATCATGGTAATCAAATTTGCAATTGCGGATTATCAATCTTAAGTGCAGCAGGTGCTCTGCAAGGTTTAGTACTGTTTTGGAAACTAAAGTACTTGTTTTATACTGCGGGTAATATAACTGTCTGGGAACTTCAATAGTATCGTTACTGGAATGCAAGAGACATCAAAATAAGATTACTGCTAAGCTTCATAAACAGCCATTTTCATTGCAAGTCATGTTTTGTTGATTTCTAAGCAGACTTCTTTGCCAAGCGAAGAACTTTTGTACTACACTGAGTTTGTAATTTTTTCCAGATGATGGCTGTTGCTGGGTCTCACTCGATTTATAATTACATATTCTTGTATTGTAAAAACAACTGCCTACCTGTTTTTACAAACTCTGCCACTCTTCATTTCCTGGCAGTGCCAGTCCCAAGCCCGGATAAAGGAAAAGGGCAACGCTAATGATCTTTTTATCACAATATTGTTAAACTGTGCACAGCTACTTCTGCTACCTGTTCTTACATTTCTGGAGATAGTTGAGTTCGTTTTATAGCCAATTTCTTTAGACAATAATGATGAGTGTTGATTCTGCTGTCAAATTAAATAAGGATAGTTTGACTTGAAGAAGGAATGGCCAGCTGAAAATGCATTAGGTGCCTTTCATTGACAGATCTGAACGTTGAAAACCCAAAGTCTGTGCAGCACATGAGGGATCAGATATGCGATGCAATGCTCGAATATGAGAGCATACGTGGCGCCATCTGTCATCGCCGTATATGCAATCTTTTGATGGTGATACCGCTTATCACTCACTGTCGTCTTCTTGCGAGAGATTACTGGAACAACGTGAAGCAGAGTGGACGTGTTGCACTTAACAAACTTCTGAGCGAAATGATCGACTGCGTCACTGAGTCGTCGTTGTAGTGGCTGTGATCGAATGAAGCTAATGATTTTTACAAAGACTGTTGCTTTGTGTACATCTTGTTATTGTTGTTAGGATAAAAGTGGTAGAAATTGCTTCAATCATTTGGTACCGGTGTGACTTGATTGATCAGTTTTGACCATTGATCAGTTTGGACCATTGATCAGTTTGGTCTATTGATCAGTTTGGACTAGATAGGTGAATGAGGCAACAAATTTGAGAGGTTCATAGAATTTTTTGGCCCAAGTGATATCCACAGGTTTGGTGAATCAGTTTGTGTGAAGGAAGGTGTGACTATCTCCATCTTGTATTATATTTACTGTGCTTTCACGTCCACTGTCTGTTGGTGCTTGTACAGTTATTATGCATTCTGAATTGGTTATGAAGTGTCTTTGCATGGAAAGATTCAAAGTTTGAAAATGCCAACTTGTGCCTGAATCATCAATGAGCAATTGAACATGAAGATCGTGTGTGAATATGAATGCTTTTGAGGAGCAAGTATAGATGAGTCGTCTGGAGCTAAAAGATGGATTTAACTTGAGAGCTTCTTGGTTGTCATGCAGGATTTTAGTATTTGTATGTGGAGGGTCTTTTTACATGACTCGTTCACTTGAAATGTGATTGGTTCTTGGATGCCAATATGCCTCGGAGATTGCATTAAATCCGACAATAGTAGTTTAGCTCCAGGACATTTCACAACAAGGATTCTTTAAGGAGCTTTAAAATGATCTTTCAAAATGTGAGACCATATAGCTGAGCATATTATCATTATTAATTAAATTTGGGTAAATGTGAATTTGGACACGGATACCGGGTGAAGGCACATATTGATTTACAAATCTTGAAAGCCGAGGAGAAATAGTGAGTTGTGAGCCACCTTTTGAATGGAGGAAGTGAATTTAAGCTGCAAAGAGAGAGTGGAGGTCGATTCCATTCCTTGGGAGCTGAGGAATGAAGTGGCCAACAGCCTGTAACTGTTATGCATCGTGGTTCAGCAAAAGACCCGCACTTGATGATAATTGAGGACCAAGAGTGAATGGACCAGTAGTCATCTGATGTTGTGAGCTCTGGTATTTGTTATTACTTTGTTTCTTGTTTTTGAATTACTCGGTGATTGTGGAGTGCCTTTGTTTATTTACTTTTGGCACTGTTCTTTTCTTGAGATGCCGATGTGCACAGTAACTTGTGGCCTAAGAACAGTTAGTACCTTCGTGAGGTTCTTGTAAGGTCATATATAAATAGCCATGCACATACACGTGGTGCCAGTCCCAAGGCCATGGATAGGAAGATGGTGATGCTATCGTCTTTGTTATGAAACAGAGTGTTGTTAAACGTCAACTAATCAACCATGCAAAGTTCCAACACTGTGTTCATGCAAGAGAAATGTTCAGTAGTATTGTATGGCTAAACATGTCTTGATTTTATTAAACTGAAAATGGTCCTTCAGACTGTGCTCTATTTTCATAAAAATAGCCATTTGTTTGACTTAAACCATTCAGAAATTATTAGATAACATTTTATATTCGTTTGATGACCCGGTTAGACATGTGAACAATGACCAAATAATTATATAAGTCTTAATTATGATTGATGATTATTTACTGTTATAACTATTATTATTTGTTTTTATAACCATTATTATTTGTTTTGTGAAGTTTTTTGGTTTTTATCCTAAATAGCATTACTGAATGGTTAAACTGTGCTATATATGTGTTAAGCGTTGTCAAGACTTATATAACTTTAATCCTAAAGTCTGTTTATAGTTAATTAATGCTAAAAGCCACATGAACAGTAATCTCTTCTTTAATATGGATAGGATCACCAGATAGCCTTAGTGCTGACTGAGTCTTGCAGGCTTCAAGTCAACATTGGCTCAACTTCTTATTGTTCAAAACGTGTTTTCCCATCGTCCACTCCAACCTTGCAATTCCTTTTACTCAACATTTAATCCTTCCAAATTAAGCGTCTTCAATTCATCAAAAGCTCATTTGCCTGAGCTGTCATCAGGGTACCCAAGCATCGCTGTGTAACTGTCTCCTTTAAATTGCTCAACAGGCTAAAAATCTTTGGCAACTGAACTCGAAACTTTCCTTGACCATCAATGGACAACCCCCTTTGACTTGACGGAGTGCTTGTGAACAAGTTGATGTTTTGCACTTAGCTTCAGGGTAGCACTTTAGAAATTTAAAGATTACGACTACCAGGTGAGTACACACGTATTACAATATGAATGTTGTAGTCCATGTTCCTCATAAGTGTAGTTCATAGAATCTAGAATTTGATGTAGGTTGATGTACTGAAGTTTTTGGCCAGTTTCCAGTTTGCACGTATTTTATTATGCATTTTAAATTTGTATTATTTGCTTCACCATTGCATTGCAGTGCATAGCAAATGCCAAATGTCCATTTTTTATGGAGGCACTTAGAGAATCTAGACAAATTGATGTGAAATCCTTAACTGAAAGTTCAGCATAATTATATGTTAAAGTACAATTATTGCATGCATGTAATGAATCAGTGTTTTTAACCCCTTTAGCGGGATGCAAAAATCCTTATAGGGTTATACGGCAAGCAAATTTTATGTCTGCATATCTATGTATGTATGTATGCATGTAATGTACATATGTATGTATGTATGTGTGTCTGTTTGTATGTATAATCAATTGATGATTATAATCGGGTTTGCCGTATAATGGTTAGTTGTTGAGGACAAATATAATCGGGTTTGCCGCTAAAGGGGTTAATGAACAGTTAGGGTACACTTGAAAAACTATGTTTTTCTAATGTATATGACAAACATCAGAAACATGTCTGATGTATGTATATATATAAATACACATATAGAGAGAGATTGAGAGATTTTGCCATTAGGGTAGCAAATGTAGATTGTTAGCCATCAGATTTTAAGTTTTTGCGTTGATAATACTGTTACAATGGCATGCGTTCTATTTAGTTCAGTAATACAATTGCATTTCACAAATTCAAATAAGCCCACACAGTAGGATTTCTTTAACCTTTCGAGTATGGTGTCATCACCAGAAATCATCCGTTACAAGTTGTGCTTGTGGATTTTTACACACTAGATAATAGACAACTAGACTCAGTGAATAAATTCAGAGAGCCCCAAAAATGTTTGCGCCTAGGACCCCGTAAAACGTGACACAAGTAATTCCATAACCGGAAGGGGTTTGTTAGAATAATCTCACCACGATATCCGGTAGCACATTGTGTATTTCCTTTACCACTATATCAGTCCTGCACATTTATCTTGGCTTCAAGAACCATGCATCATATCCTGTGAACCACTTTAGAAACACTATTTTTAGCTTTCCGAATGCAGCGTATAACTTCACACTCTGTATAGAAGGAGTTCACCGGGAGAATTTATTTTGGCATGGGTTTCAGTATGTTTAGAGAAATTGCTGCTACTCTATCGAGTCTAATCTTATGACTTCCTTTCACTGTCATCGCACTGTCGAATATCGATGGTCGTCGCTGTAGAAAATCACTGAAAAGACTGATAGAAAATCACAAGGTGTTGGAGATGTGAACTTTAACTTGTATGTCTAGTGATCGTGCTCTAAGTCTCTGATATCTGCTTAACATCTGTGTGCAGATGTTTAACATTAGGAAAGTTGCTGTTGTCGTGCTCTTCGTTTTAAAGTTGTGCTACATCTTTTTAGTTGACCTGAGATAAATTTTATGCAGAAATTCATATCTGAATCTAGGAAAATTGTTTAGGAAATTGCAGCAGTTTCTTTTTTAGAAGATTTGCAGCTCTGGTAATCTGTACAGTACTTGTTAAAATTACGTGCTACGAATGTTATGATGCTTATTGGCATTACAGTACTTATTAGCATTACAGTACTTATGAGCAAGACTAATTAGCATTACAGTACTTACTAGCAGTACTTATTAGCATTACAGTACTGTTAGCTACAGTGAGCATTTATGGTTTCTATGAATGCATTTTTTTGACAGAATTGATGGTTTGCTAATGCACGATGTATATTAATGTAAATGTACACATTTCCTATAGCAACCATATGTCCTTGACCATGCTCATTGTTAGTAAATTGATCAGATGAGGTCCTACATGTCCTGGAAAGAGAGCTACACTAGTAATACACAAGGCTGCAAACATGTTGGTTTTTTGGTTATTTGTTTTTTTTTAGAAAAAACCAAAAATGGCAATTTTTTGATTTTTTTAAATATTTTTATTCAGTTTACTAATATTAATATGATATCACTAGTTGTGTGTTATTCAGTCCAACATCAAGCTAATTTAATTAGGTAAACAAGTTGGAGTTCTTTTCATGCTGTGTTTGATGCTTTTTATAACGAAACTATTTTTAAAAAATCCAAAGGAAATCTAAAAACAAAATAAAAAACAAAACAAAAAACCAACTTTAGATTTTAACAAATCTTAGTTTTTTGCACCCCTGGTAATACAGCATGGCAGCAGATTGGTTAGTGTTCAGCCTGTAAGGCAGAGAATGCAGGTTCGCACTCTCCATGTCACAGTTAATGTGTAGGAAGCTTGAGCAGTTCTTTGCTCACAATTGCTGTGCAATATATCTGCAATTGCATTGTCGTCGAGGCGTGTGTGCACTTCTGAAGCAATATAAAATTACAGATGTATTGCATTGTATAGTAACAGCATTCAGTTACCAGAAGGAATTGTAGTTTTACAAGAAACCAAAATGCACATATCACATTTATAAGTTCTTCATCTGAATGAATTATAGACGATCACGTGGATGATAGGTTTGTTTTGACTGTCCTATGCAATTACTTTACACTAATAAGATTCATAAATATTACTTGTAATTGTTCTGGCTGCCCAATCTAAACCAGTGTAATCAATCAGGATGCAAATTTGTATGTCGTAGACTTCTCCATGCCAGTTTACAGCATTTACCCTATTCATTATACTCCTGCCAAGAAGTCTTTCCCTTGCTGCTTTCAAACACAAATCACACCCTAGTCATTTGTAATGTAGCAGCACTTGATTAGTTGATTGTTTTGCTGTACAAAGTGCCCATGTGTGAATTGTTAACTTCAATGTTAAACAGCACTTGTAAACATTTACTTTTCTTATGTTGCATGTATGTAAAGAAATGACTTTGTGGAGTTACTTACCAGTATTTAGTTAGGATAAGAATTGTTGCCTTACAAGTTTAAACATTTCTCATCAATTGGAAATGCTTTATTTTCTGCTATAAATTTGTTAGAGCTGAAAAGGTTTTGTCAGAATAAATATATATTCACTAACTTTCTGTCGTAATCAAGGGAGTCTGCTCTAGTTGAAATTAGAATTCTGTTAGCTGGAAACATTAGCAAAATGGGTGCTTGCATTGCTTTGTAATGTAAATCTTCAAAGATATCTCAGAACCCACAAAAGCCAAATCAGGGAGATTAGCTTGATTCACCAGCGCTATATCAAAGTCAGTAATCATCAAGCTGCTCTGTCGAAAATCTGAGGAGGTCAAGCATAGGATAGAAACACAAATTTAGACAATGCAAGAAAAACTGAGTTGGTGTTTTCATAGTAGACAATTAGAAATTGATTTTTTTCAATAACTTATAAAGTGCAATTCTATTGCAGTTTTATTTCAGATACGTTACTGAATTTTTACAAACTTTCACATTATGATATGGCAAATGTCCTTTTATTCTAAAATTGAATTACCAGAGACCATCATATTTTTTCAAACAATTGCAAAAAAGCACTGCCATAATACCGGTATTCACTTCCTGGTCTTATTGCTTGGTCTTGTTGCTCTTATTTTAGCACCCAATGAAAAGGCAAAGCCAACACAAATCAGTTTGCAGCTAAGTTAGTGATGTGGCATGGCACTTCCAGAATAGAGAATGGGAACTTAGTCCTAGAGAAACTGACATTCCAGCACTTCTGTACTTCCACACCATCTCAAATAAAAGAGTACTGATAGTTGGGTGCATCAGTATCATCAGCTTAACAGGTGTGACATCCTTATCCTTGGCATATGAAGACATAAGCCCTCTCACTCAAAACCTAATCTTCACACTGACCGTTATATACAAAAGTACTAGTTTTATGTCATATTTCACTAGAGTGGAACAGAAATCTCAAATCTCTTTTTGCCCTACTGGGGATATGAACTCCATGACCTACACCACATACAGACAAAGAACTGCAGAAACTGACCAGGACAATAAATCTGCTTTTGTTTTCATTTTCAAGCATTTTCTTAATGGAAAATACAAACGAGAAAAATCAATCACACAATCATCTCGCCAAATGATCAATTTACCTCATGCTGCAAATTTGAAACCTAAATGCATAAATACTAACCTCAATAAAAGCGAATAGCATATCGACGAAACAAAATGGTATTTACAATGATCCGCCCAACTATAAGCCTGAACAACTCGAGGCAACACCAATCGCTTGCAAAGATACAGCAACGTAAAAAGCAACACTGCTTTAATGTCGACCGCACCATCATCCACCAGTGCCGTAACCAACAAAGCCACGGATGCTTCGATTGTTAGCGGACGTGGTTGTTAAGGATGAAGACCTATCGACATCAAAGCATCGATTCATTTGCAAAACCATTTAGAAGAGGATGTCAAGTGAACTGCAATTTAATGAACTTTGCATTCAGACTCCAGCCGTCAAGTTCAGAGGTCATTCTTTGAGCGCGGCCTGAAATAAATTTAACACAACATAAACAATAAATTCATTGTAACTTTGCTTTCATTACAATACTATAATGGAATAACTGAGGACCTGTGTCATCCAAGTAGACAATGTGCTTAATCAACTACTATTAGGACCTACTCACAAAAGCAATATACTTCTCTTATAACTAAATGTAAGCATCAATACAGACCTGACATGAAAATGTTGTTCAAATGGTACATGAATTACTTGACAAACTCTTATTTCGAGGCATTACAGAAACTTCTCCATACATTAAGATAAATTATGAATCTCATTATATTATACAGGGTAAAACAGTCTTCTTGAATCTACGAGTTAACACAGACTGCGACAGGTGACTCTAGAAGTTCTAGTATTCAAATGATTTCGGACCTTGGCCACTGCTTTTCTTTGCTCGTCAAAGGCACATAGATGACCCCCATCAGCTCTTTGCTGACGGCAGAGCCATCGTCCAGTTTGTCGATCTGAGTGAGGATCTGGTTATGTCCCTCTGGACCAACTGGAAGAATGAGTCTACCACCTGGCTTCAACTGGTTGACCAACTACACAAGAAAACACACAAGAGATAATTTATGCACATTTATTAAGCACCAATGACCAATGGCCAAGTATCATTCGATGGTGTATGCAAGTTAGGGCATAACCGAGTAGACGATTTCCACCGAGTACCGAATCCGAGTATTTGGATGCACTATTTGCCGGATCCGGTCACGAACCGAATAGTAGCGTCAAATCTGGCCAGCGATTCAGCGAGTACCATCCGTAGGCAAAGCGTAGTTAACCTGCCACGTGCACAGTTATAGTGAATGTAAAGTCTATGGCAAGATCCTTCATATGGCGTATCGTCGCACTCTAGGCTGTAACAATATATTTATTATTTAAAAACTTTATTTGTGAAAAAATATAAAACCTTGTTATATTATTTGAAATATGAAGTTATCAACGATGTCTTTTCTGTCTAATATTTCCTGGGAAGTGGATGGAGCCAATTAAAGCGTGATTTTTTTAATTTGTTTGCCACCTGGAGAATGCAACCAAAAGAAATTAAAATATATAAACTAACAACATAATTTTAAATAAAATTCAATGGAATGTTAAGCTCTTGTTTAATTAATCAATAACTTATAAGAAAGTCCGTTTGTCCTGAATTTATTTGATGAAAAAATATTATTTTATCAAAAAAGTTATTTTTAGCTATTTGTAGGTGTAATATTTGCCGAGGCGAATACTTCCGAATAGACTAATATTCGACCGACGGAAATGACCGAGGCGATTTCTGGTTATGCCCTAATGCAAATGAAAGTCAATGACTTACTAAGGGTTTCTACACAGTAACCATCTCAGAAGAAGAGAAGAGGCTTTTCGACCATGCTCTCCCAGTTACGAGGCGAATGCTCTACCCAATTGGCTACGGTGTCCATTATAAAAAGCTATACTTCAAAGCTTAAAGTATAAATTTGGCTTCCAAACAGTCCTTCAAATCAAGTGAAAAAAAAATCAGCAAAAAGGCAAATAAAACAGACCTTGGAGTTGTTAGATAAAGACAGGGTTACCCAAATGCAAACGCGGGGAAGGGTTGTGCCCAATGTCGGTGTCTGCATATAAATTTGGTGCAAATAGTTATCTTAGTACAGCCTCTGCCGTAACCCTTTAATTACCAGCGTCATCGATTATGCCTTATGTTTTAACATGCGCTGGTCGTTAAAGGGTCAAGGAACAACTTCAATGAGGCAGCAGACAGTTTTTGCTACACTGCTACTAATTGGAGTTCCATTGTTAGATGCAAGATGGCAATCCACAGGGAACCAGAAGGGTGATGTCAAATGCAGACAAATGAAGGATAGAGATAAGAGATAATATGCTGCGGATGTCCCTCATGCGACAAACCCTTCAACATCATCGTAACACAACAGGCAACGAACTAGAAAACATGTCTTAAAGTGGCAATGTATCAATTGTGATAATGATTAGCAAGCAACAAAAATAAAGATAGTCTAAAGTGACTCAACACAACAACAACACAACTGACAGACTTAAAAAAACAATGCATATTGTTGACTCAAAACAATGCATCTGGTCGTCTTAAACTGATCAGTTGTCTGCTCACTGCCTGCGGTATTTCTGGAGCTGCTGCACCAACATGAATCGCATCATATGGTGCCAACGCTTCGTATCCCTTTCTTCCATCACCAACAACTAACTTCAGCTGTCCACTTTTAAGAAGATTTCCAATTGCTGGATCTTTGTTGACATTTGTTATTGAGTCAACTACAAGATCATCAATGTGATCTATTCCAACAGCAATTCCAGTTTCACCAACCTGGCACAAAACAACATTTCTAATTAAAACAAAATAAATTTCAGTACCAAACAATGTAATTATTGATAAGAATAAAGTCCCTACACCAGTTGTCCCACTTCAGTTAATAATATATTTTATCATGGATTGGTTCTATGTAAGGAAAACTGTAACTCAGTCTGATAAAAAAAAGTGCAAGCCACATCATCAATAAATTGTTATTCAACCAGCTGACAGTTGTTAATGCAAGTAATGATATTCATTCATTCTGAGCCTTTGTACAGCAACCCTTCAAGGAAATCTACTCAAGAGCGCTCCCAGCCCAGTCACGACTAAAGAAAAGTCTTGAGGGACTTGTAAAAACCTGACGGTTGGGCCACAAGCAATGAGCGGAGCTCGAATGGGAGATCATTCCATCTTGAAGGACCCACAACCAAGAAAGCACGGCGCTGCCTTATACACAAGCGAGCATGTGGAACTGGAAGCTCATACCTCGTCGCAGAGCAAAGCACTCTTACACCCTCTTCACCCTCTAGGAACCACTTGTTGGGAATGGACTCGTTAACATTTTCGTTAAAATTATATTTTAAGAAAATCAAGCCAAAAATTTCAGAATAATTGATGCATCCATAAGATTCATGCACTTTTTAACAAAGATATACAATATCATTTGGCAGTAAATCACTCATAAATACACAACCCATCTAAATATCTACTGACTTACTCGTTACTATTAGCATTAAAAGCAAAGTGAATGATTACGGTAAAACAAAATTAAACATTGCCTGTACCAAAGCAGGGCACAAAGTCCAAAGGTGCTATTTACACATCCAGACACATGTCATAATGCGGTAGTCACTTGGCAACAGTTGGCTACATGAATGGATCTACATGAGAGACTAGCCCAGCATCGTCTATCACGTACTGCGCTCATCAGGCTAGTTCCCTTTAGCCTAGTCCACATAAAAATGTTGTCAATCCAGGACATTCTAGGCCTTCTGCGATTCCTCTTCCCTTCAACAAGACCTGTCATCAGACTGCACTCAATGTTGTCTCATGGCCGTCTCATAATGTGTCCGAAGTAGCACAGTTTGCGTGCCTGGACGTGTCGCAACAGTTCATTTTGTATACCCGCTAGTTGGTCATCATATGCGTTCAAGAAATTCTCATCATCTTTCTAATGCACAGACACATATTATGTAGATATAAATGTTTTGAATACCAGATGTAGATATTATGTAGATATAAATGTTTTGAATACCAGATGTAGATATTATGTAGATATAAATGTTTTGAATACCAGATGTAGATATTATGTAGATATAAATGTTTTGAATACCAGATGTAGATATTATGTAGATATAAATGTTCTACTCACTGAATAACAGCTGTAGACATTATCTAGATATAAATGTTTTGAATACCAGATGTAGATATTATGTAGATATAAATGTTTTGAATACCAGATGTAGATATTATGTAGATATAAATGTTTTGAATACCAGATGTAGTTATTATGTAGATATAAATGTTCTACTCATTGAATAACAGCTGTAGACATTATGTAGATATAAATGTTTTGAATACCAGATGTAGATATTATGTAGATATAAATGTTTTGAATACCAGATGTTGATATTATGTAGATATAAATGTTTTGAATACCATAACTGCCATGCACGCCACAAGATAACCACTTCCGGAGCCAACATCCAACGCTCGGCTTCCTTCTTTCAGATGATCGGCCAGCAACTCCAAAGCATGTGCATGCTGAAAAATGAAAGCACATCATCATCAAGATTATACATATGCCAGGAGACATAAGGGATGTACCACCTCACCTAAGAACACACTACATTCGTCCCAGCCATGTTCATCACATTTAGGGCTGTCACTAACGAGTAGTTTTGATTTTCGAGTACTCGGTCAAGTAGCTTAGCGGGTACTCGAGTACCCATTAATACCGGAAGTAGACATAGCAGTCAGTAATAGCAAGCAAAGAAACTATAAAAGTTCCTAACATGGACCTGGCACAGGCTGCAACTTTATTGCAAGCCTGCAATTGCCAATTTGTAATGAATTAACTCACCAAAGAGTCACCATTATTTGGAAAACTGGAATCTGAAATTTCAATTTTTCAATTTTTTACCGAAAGTGGAACTAAACGGGTACTCGAGTATAACAAAATTACTCGAGCAATTTTTGGAGTCGGGTTCGTGAGTACCCAGGTACACACGGCAGCCCTAATCACATTATAGCTACATTTTGCATCAGTTTTTAATTTAAAGGCATTTAGGAGTCATGATTTGAGTTCAAACACACGAAATTAACAAAAATTACAGTTATCCATCCACATTTTTCCTTTGTGAAGTTCTATAAAGGTCAAAATCTTTTTCTTAGCCTCAACATAGGAGGCAGGTAGCCAGCCAATTCTCTCACTTCCACTCCGTCTGATATTCCGTTTACGCCAAGTGTACTACTCATTATATAGCCGAGTTCATATATATAATGAGCATGTGACTGGAGCAGAAACATCTTTCATCCCTGCCAGGAACATGAATTCCTACCTGCTGGATAATGATCCAGAATGGTAACCTCTCCAGTCAGTTATCTATCAACAGTTTTCCTCTGTTACGTTCTTAAAAGGATAAATCTATTTTCAGCCTCAGCGTAGGAGGGCAGGTAGCCAGTCAGTCCTTTATCTGCCACCTGATTTCCACAGACACCAAGTGCACTCATTAGAATGGGTGCAACTGAAGCACAAACCTGAAACATCTTTCATCCCTGCCATGAACATGGAGTGCTACCTCATGATTAATGATCCAGCACTACTACAGACACCCTAGTAGTTGTCATTCATTGGTATAATAACAGCACAACCAATACAAGTGGTAACAAGTGGCTTCACGATTATAACAAAGAAGCAGTGAGCACTGAGCAGCCTACGTACCATATGAGGAGCGCTAATTGTGACAGCAAAACCAATGCTCTGTGGCGAATCCATGTAAGGATTGTGCTTCGAATAGAAGCCGCGATCCACAGCCATCATTGCCTGAAAAACTCTTTCGTTCTTTATTATTCCATTCCCTACAGCCACAAGTAACAACAACATTTAATTAGAAAACAACAATTTCAACCTGAACCTATCATTCATTACTATACTCCATCTGTATTTTACCAAATTAAAAATCTTCTGAAAGTACACCAATAGTTTTGCCTAGCCAGTTAGCCCACTGTTAACTACAGTTTCGTACATTACTATTATACATTTTTAGCATGTATTATTCCATGCCACATGAATAATTTATAAATCAATCTCTCAACATTTAGTCAATCTCATTGCCTTCAACATGTAATCAATGGTTCACTCTATCAATCAAGGCATATGCGGAGATTTGCTCCAGGGCTTTGGGAGAGACAGGTCTACAACATTTGAGTTGGTAGGGGACAGGCCTGAAATATTTCAATTCCCAAAGCATGGATGTGGCAAAAAAGGATGAACAGTGGAAACACTGTAGACATTTATAATATTCATGAAATATCTATGAAGTATTGGGGGAAATAAGCAGCTCCATCCCCTCCACCCGAAATTTTAAAGGACCATCCACTCCTGTGCCCTCCAAAGTCTATGTCCCTGAATGTATAAATATAGTGTGAAGACTTCATTTCAATAAGGCACAATCCTGCCTTATCTCAGAGCCATCATACAACTTCAAAATTTATTAAAATCATTTATACTTTATTAGAAACACGCTCTTTTCTGCTGACAAACTTTCTTAGGATTTGATATTGTACTAGCTCTGTATTTTTTTATAATAATGAAAACGCAAGCAAAGAATTTATCAGGATATAAACACACAGCGAATAGAACATACAGAGACATAAATACACACATACACAATGGGTCTAGGACATTATCCCCCGGACATTACCCCCATTCCATAATTAAAGTATGTATGTGTACGTATGTATATAATTATGTATGCATATAGGCATGTATGTACGTTATGTATGTACACATGTAGGCATGTAAGAATGTATGTATGTATGCAAGTTTACATGTATGTATGTAAACATGTATAACATGTATGAATGTATGTAGGTATGTATGTATATATGCGCTATGGAAATATTGTGATGTCCGAGGGTAATGTCCTAGGGGCTAATGTCCGGGGGGTAATGTCCTGATACCATACACAATACATATATACAGACAGAAGCGTGATGAAAGACACACCAACCCTGAAGGTTTTCTACAAGGTTTTTATTAGTCAGACCACTTGAGCGCCACGCCATCGCTCTCTTGGTGCAGTTGACAAGAAGAGTTACTGAGGCTGCAAACGCAAAATATTTCTGCCACATGAAAGGAAAGGTCCAACCATCAAACACAGATCCTTTAGAAACTAAAAAAAACAGTTTCATAATTACAATCAAGGCCTGTTGTCATTTATAAACAGCAAATATTACAACATAGAATGCTTAGACTGAAACTGATGTCTACGCTATTATTTGAAACTGTAATAGAAATTTATATCGTCCCCCATGGCTAATGCACAAGCATTCAACCAATGATGGAAAAAACTCAAGCTGTAATTAGGTTCATGTCCAGAAGATGAACAGCTACCATGACATAAATGCAGCCAATGGCAGATAAGCAATTTGAAAGAGTTGGGTCATCGGTTAGAACAAAATTACATAAGCAAGCAACTGAGCCGAAGAAACAAAGATTTTCTAAAATATAGGTTCAGACACCAAAACGGATCATTCTTCAAGAACAGTGCTATTACTTCTAAGTATGAACAACAAAAGATAACTAGATGACCTTTGAGATGAATAATTATAATTTTGGAGAATAAGGACAGAACCTTGTGGTATATTGTGCTTAATTTTAAAGTTAATAGTTAGCAAGTGACGATACAGGACCCGCATTGCCCGAGATGGTCACGAGTTAATGCACCTCAAGTGATTTTACTGAATAAATCAGGAAAGTACACTGTAACAAGCTTCTGCACATCTGCAACACAAACACTACCAATCCGCAACAAGATGCATTATTATTAATTAAATTTTTAACGCGCACAAGGTCACACCAAAATGTGAATCTGAGACGTCAGGCATGTCATGACTCTGGCCTTTGCATTTAAATAAGTTTTTCTTGCAAGGCTCAATCTGTTTTTTGCTTAATAAAAAATGCATCAGGCCTAAAATAAAGCATGTTGCTATTATATGTTCCACTTAATTAGGACCAGTTGTGTTTCAATAGATGAGTTGGAAAAGAATGACCTAGGTATCGATAAACAGGCGATGACACCAGAGGCGGTGATCTCGTTTGACAAGTGAGGGGAGACACCCAAAGAAAGGGGTAGGAAATGTGGGGGACACATGTATAATGCGTCCCCACTCCATAAAAGTTGTGGGGGACTTGTCCCCCTCGACCTCATCGGGATCGCCGACCCTGGATGACATATGAGACTAAAAACTCTGTTTGTTTCTCTGTATAATAAACGGGTGTCTGCTGGAAGTCATTAACAAGTCTCTCCCTGAAACTCTTCAGCATCTCTGCCAATTTCAGCACCTCCTTCTTCATCAACAGTATCTTTATTATGTTGTGTCTCTGGCAGTATTCTACTCTGATTTCAGCATTGTCTCCTCACTCCTTCTCTGTGAAAAGCCTGCAACCACCACTTGCAACCGCTCCTACTCTCCTGTGGTGTACCACAAGGTTCTATCCTTTGTTCACTTTTCTTATCCTGAATACCACATCACCAAACCCTCTCACAGAATCTTTCTCTATTGACTACCATCTGTATGTAGATGACAGTCACCTCTTCATATGTTACTCACAACGCCCTGTTTTCTCCTCCATTGAGCAATTACTCAATGCAGTTAATCTAATGTCAAACTGGATACAATACAACTGGAATTTGATATTTCCCTTCTTCCAACATTTTTGCTCCGAAGTACACACGCCTCAATGACGCAACTGCAGTTGTAATGCAGAGTAATTGTGCGCAAAGGACTTGCTCAAGGTCCTTACACAGTGATTCCTTGGACGAGGGTCGAACCCGCACACTCCCCGTACACTGAATGCTACGGGTCGACCACACTAACTAATTGCCAACTACCTCCTTTGCCTGTCAGGCAACTCTCCACTCTCCAGTGATGAAACTTTGATCTTCATTTTATCACTTTCAGCACCGCATCTTTGACTCAACGCAGTAAGCAGGTGTCCTGACTTTTGCTTGTCAGTAAGTAAATTCCCTATTTAACCAACTACATAACTGCAATTTAGTGTACATTACATTTAAATGTACAGCATTCTAACTAAGATCTCTGCATCATATTGACTGACAGTGGATTAGCAGGATCACGCAGTTGTGCGCAACACATGGCTCTTCTGGATCGCTTTCAATAGACCTGCATCGGCAACCCGGTTCTGGTGTTTTTAATGCTGGTTCAACCTCTGGCAGATATCATTAACAAATCAATCAGTTCGTCACCGGCTGCAGTTCAATCAATCAATCAAAAACACTTGGTATAGCGCCCCTTCAAGATATCTACTCAGAGGGGCTCCTGGCCTAATCCTTGGCTGAAAAGGAGTTTTAAGAAAGGCATAAAATGAAGATGAGGAGTTCTTAGGTAGGAGACAAAGCTCTATGGGAAGTCCATTCCAGATTGTAGATACCACGACCGAGAAAGCTCGATTCTGCATTATGGAAGTGAGTGCAAAAGGGATGATCAGCAGAGCGAAGTGGTCGTCGACCACTACTGGCAGTGATAGGGCGACATAGCTCCTGCAAATAAGCAGGCGCAGTACCACCAAGGCAGCGCCAAACTAAGGCAGATATCCTAAATGAGATGCGCTGGGGTAGAGGCAACCAGTGCAGGACATCCCACATGTACTCGGATACCTGACCTGTTCTGGGAATCCCACCAATCAGTCGCACAACCGCACGCAAAACCCGCTCCATATGCCCAATCTGAACTTGGGGAGGCCAGCATATATTGAGGAGCAATAGTCAAGGCGACGGGTAACAAAGGCATGAACCAGAGAGTTTGAACCAGAGAATGAACCAGAGAAATTGAGAGTTAACGATTGTGACTGTTAGTCTGCGCACCTACGTGCAATTAAGGAGTTCAACATAAAGATTAACCATCGCGTGGCTTTTATATTAAGAGCGTTGCATACACACACGCTTTCTACAATAAAAGTTAAAAGCCAACTTCAGATGTATTTGAGCAACTTTGCATGTTTGGCATATCACAGAACAGCGCAATAAACAGGCATCACACAAATGTAGATTTATCCCAGGGCACAAATAATTTCAGGTTCAAGAATCTAAATAAAGCAAACATGATAGCGATTTATGCAATCTTAACACTCGAGCTTTTGACACAATAGAAAGATTGCGTAAATATTACCTTACACCAGTTAAACTTTAGAAGTTTACCACTGTTGCAGAAACAAGCACTGCATATCCTGAATTATGGATTCTACGCTTCATGACGTACTTGATTCCATGCTTGATTACTTCAGAACCGAAACTTTAACGGAACTTTCAACAAAACACCTCCGGCGTTTTAAGTAGGGATTATAGAAATTCACCCCAAAATTTTAAAGTGCAAAGCAGCATTTTGTACAAATTGATGAAGATAATTATCAACAAATCTACGGTAAATTCACGTATGACATTCTGGAAACAGAGCGCTGACCTTCCTCGGACTAGACTTTGGACAACCTCTCTGATTCGACGCAGCGTTCGTGTTTGGCGTTCGAGTGGCGCTATAGAAGTTTAGAGATAATGATTACGATAGCGATATTCTGTCGCACAATCTGCGCATTTCACGGTTTTGACAAATAATGATTATCTGCTTATGTGAGTTGTACATGTTTGTCTCAAGACCTCGAGATTTTAGGAATTGAATCCTGAAGAGCAATGGTAATTCCGTTTTATAATCGTATTGATTTGCTTTTTGTAAGCAAATTAACAACAACAAATTAAATCATGCGAAGTTGCAATATTATAATAGAGATAATGTTGCCAGCGGCAGCGCTGACAGTCTATGCATTTTAACTCTATGGTTTGGAACTCGTGTTGATCTTCTTTATCTTTATAACTGTGAATCGAAGACCTCAGTGTTAAATTCTGTAAAATTACCAATTTCAATAGACATGGTTCTAGAAAGTACAGTTGTATGGTAGGTACATTAATCACATGTAGCGTTCTGTTAATGAATTTGGTGTAAAGCACATTTTTTAAATGTATTTCTGACATCTTTTTGTGTTGGGAAAAATGACGTTGCATAAAATTCGTTTGTTCGTGTGGTTCGTTTGTGTATGCTACCATTCAGTTTAGTTACTACATAGAAGATGAGCGAACAGAAGCCAGTTTAGCGCATTTTATTAGACCTAGTCGCAAAAACCAATAGTATAGTAAGATCATTTAATCTATTTAATTGCTATTTGATAGTGATCGAGCATCTAACCTAACTTTAGTTGCACCCAAGTCCAATAATCGAAGGAGATAATGATCACCATAGGCTAGTCATCGTTTTGTAATCCTAAATCATATTGTATGTGCATTTATGTATCCAAGCACTTTAATGGCACATTCTGGAATCTCACAACCGTTACAACTTAAATATCTGAGCTCGCTACAAAAGATGTGCCTTGGCAATTTAATCGTGGTGTTTCTGCGTTTGAATATTCGGCTATTCTGTGGCTGAAGGTTTTCATGTATGTTTGATACCGACCCTGCCCTACCCTTACCAACCATCACAATGCTTTACCCAGGCCAATGAGATCACATGGTCTTTGCTGAAGCCTCAGGGATGTTCAAAATTGCAGCCATATTGGAAGGCTGACCAATCACAGCATTACAGCGCTTGCTTTGAATATAACCGTTTGTTTATATCGCTTGCGCCAATGGTATAAGAGTACATCCTCATGCCTTGGACTCTTGTTTTTTGCTCTTTCAAGTGGCTTCAACATCACTGGGCAGCTTAACATAGGAAGCTCTGTCTAGTTATATATATATATATATATAAAGTTGTTGGCTTTACCTGACCCTTACCAACTGTCATGATGCACATCCTGGCCCTAACCAACCTACATGGCGCACATTAAAAGAATTTAGGTGTTTTAACAGTGCACATGCTCCATTGAATGCACATGCGCAAAGGCCTTTGCCATCGGAAATGTGTATGTTTGCTGCAGCAGATTTATTCTAAATTTAAAGAATGTTTCATGAATTCTTTTTTGTATAAGAGAAGAATTACCCCTAAAGGATGGTCCAATGCATGAGGAAGCCTGGGTACCAATGCCATCATACAACAGTGAAGGGCAGGCTGTGTACAATACTGGAAAAAGTATTGGAAATAGCAATGCCAATACATCATAATAAAAGTATTGACATTGCCAATGCTATTTCTTTAAAGTGTTGCAATTTACCAATACTTTTACTAATGCTTTTCGATAATCTAAGCTTGCCGAGTTTGCTCTTGGCACATTTCTTGCACTCATGTAGGATTTTTCCATGGAATCGCTTGGGCCAATGGCAATTCATTTGAATTAGCCTTCAATAAAACCTACTCGATCATTCTGCATTGATTTCACATGGGCAATATTTGTTTCTGCAGTCCTATTCATTTTCATTGTAGGCTAACTTTACAAACACTTTCAAATTGTGCAATTGACTTATTGGTCTGATCGGAAAAGGACATGCTTACAATCATTTCACTCTATATAGATTCCTTTCACTGACATAAAAGATAGAGATTATGTTTGAAGCATAACAATTTGTTTGTCATTATTTCTTGATCGCGACTTACTCAAGTGAATGAGTAGCCATATTAATTATGTTGGAGAAAAGTATTAGTTTTGATGATACCAAGTATTGCAATACTTAATCGGATACCAAGTATTGCAATACTTTATCACAATCTTTACAGTCCTGGTACAGTTTTATGAGATTTATTATTATAGAATTTGTACAGAAATTATACAGAATTTGTTGACACGGCTAATTTGAGACAGGACATAGAGTCATTCCGCGTGAAATCAACCAATTTTGTAATATTTTCCCACCTTCACCCTTAAATTTTCCTGATCAATTTTACCAGCTGTTAGTCCATCATTTTGAGGCACAAATTCCAAATTTGATTGAGATAAGGTTGAAGGTGGGAGTGTCTGGTTGATCTCACATGGAATGACCCAGTAAGCTGTTCTCTGATGTATTGAAGTGTTGAACTGACTAAATAGCCACCCACCCTACTCTTAATCTGTTATGCAATGGTAGACCAACGGCTTTTCAATTACAGACGAATATACTAACTAATGGACCACTTTATCACCTGTAAGTTGATATGCTGTGTATAATGCAATGATTTTTGACTTAATCCTTTCGCTACCACCGTATCAGAGGTAAAAAGACCCCTCGTGTGCCGAAAGACGTAACACGTAGGCCCTACCACGTTTTATTGCAATTGTCGTTTATGATTCATTGACTGAAATTTGAAATAATATGAATCAGGTTTAAACAGAAAATTGCTTTTGTTGGTTATTATTTTCATAGATCTCGAATACTTAGTATGCTAGAAATGTTTGGGTAGTTGTAACTGAATGGTTAACAGTTGGCCTACGACTATAGTTCACAAGGCACTCGTCAAAGCAGTTTTGAAATTATCAACAACCTCAAAATTTGTGCTTTCAAAATGCAGTTTCTGTTATCCAGTAGGCCTAAATGATGGTATGTGACCTGATGAGGGTTGCCACTGACCTATGTCTGGGGAAGTGGAACTACCCAGTTCGTATAGCACATGCAAATCGATGGAGTCATCATCACTTTCATCCCCGTTATTGCTAGTTGACTCATCGCCAGATTCATGATCACTAATATCACCGTCAAATTCAATATAATTGGTATCTTTTAGCTTATGAAGCACGTTTTCTTTGCTATATATCCTTGCAGCAAGGTAAAAACTTAACCTTAACTCAAAAGCGGCAACAGTTATCGTAAGACAATGTTGAAAGTTGCTGTGAAAGAACGCTTGCTAGACGCTTACTTAGTACCATCAACAATTTACAAATAAGGCACAAAAGTAGCCAATATAGTAGCCCAAACATATAATACAATACAGTACTGACTTTCATGTGCCTTGACCATGCAGTGCTGCACATAGTAGAGAAGTCCATATATACATGACGAGCGCCGCTTGTCATAACGGCACACAGCATACAGATAATTGATGACGAGCGCCGCTCGTCAATACGGCAGCGAACGGGTTAAAGAAAGTTATCTAATAGGAATTCGTATTTTCAGTGTGGACAACAGTGACTACATGAGAAATGGAGACTTCCTTCCAACTCGATTGCACGCACAGCAGGATGCAGTCAATCTCATCTGTCATTCAAAAACTAGGTCTAATCCAGAAAACAATGTTGCACTTATCACCTTTGCTGGGTAAGTCTAGTTTAAACATTTTAGATTCTAAATTTCAATAATATTTCTTGTAAGATTTTGTTTTTTTAATTATTGTTAAATGGTACTTTCTGCTTAAAATTGCTTTTGACTTTTCTTAATATTACAAAATGGATGATTGATGATGTAATATTACGCCAAATAAATTTGTGAAGTCCTAATCTTTCAATGAAAATACCGGATGGAAAAGACCATGCTTAGCACTTCAGCGACGAGCTACATTATTAAACGGACAATTTCTAAAACGCCGTAACACAGCCATGCCTCTACAAGGGCACTTGTAGCGCATTGCTGTCCCAGTCGCTTTTAGTACACTTCCACAGTTAAAAGTGTTAGTCAGCTCTGTAATTCTTTGCTGGGCTGTGGTTTATTTCAGCAATGCCGAGGTACTTGTGACACTGACTTCTGATGTAGGAAAACTGCTGGCCAAACTTCATCAAATCCTACCAAAAGGTGTCATCAACTTTGGCGCAGCCATTCGCATTGCACATGTAAGTGGAAATTGACTTATTCTTAACAAATGTTTCCTAGATGCTTCTTGGGGTTTGGTTTGAACAGCGGCAAATTCTGTTTGTGCTTACCTTTCACCTCTGCTCCACCGGTTCTCTGCAATCTCTCCATGCAGTGTATTGTGATTTGAGAGTGCAATATTGTTCAGAATCAACCACCAGATGTGCATTGTGAGATAAGTGCTGTTTAAGTTTTCCAATTAAATATGGTTACACTAAATGGTGACTTGGCACATGCATGCATACCCATATGCTCATACGACTACATAAATATAACATGAGTAGCTGTATAGATACACACAGCAGACAAATGACTAGAATCCTTTGAAGTATGCTTTGCCCCATAGCTTTGACTGCTGTTCTGACTGTATACATACTAATTAAGGTCTAAATATTAAATTGGAATGAAATGTCATTGATTTCGAATTTAACTGATGATTCTAACCATGTTGCTTTTAGTGTTTGTCTATTGTTGTAGTTGCTCATTTGGGTCTGTTTTGATTGATGAACTGGTTCAAGTGATTTTTGTTTCCTTCAGCTCGTTTTGAAACATCGTCAGGGCAAGAATCACAGAATGAGAGTTGTGGCTTTTGTTGGCAGTCCCATTGTTGAAGATGAGAAAGAGGTCAGTATGTGAAGCGTATAAATCTCAGTAATGCGCATGTGATTTGTTTATTAATAAACAAATCACATGCGCATTACTGAGATTTATAATTAGAGGACTATTGGAGGGGGGTGTTCGTAGAGTAATGGATGACACATTGGGGCACAGTTCGAGTTGACTCCAGTCCTTCTTTAGTTAGACTACAATAATTGTAATCATGCTGCTATTGCTGCAGTTTGTCAGTTTGAAATTATAGGAAGATATTATTACTCTTTTATCACAATCAGTTTTACAAACGCTGGATAAGCAATATGCCAAACATATGGTGCAGGCAGATTGTAATTGTAGCACTGGAGACTATATGTATTCTCAGAATGAATCCTTTTTGGTTTTTATTTGCAAAATAGGTACTGCCTTTATGCATGCTGTTTGATCAGTTCTGGCTTAAAGAAGTCTGTTTTAATTATTACTATTTGTATACATTTTTGACAGTTGGTTAAGTTGGGCAAGAAACTGAGAAAAGAAAAAGTGAATGTTGACATAGTCAACTTTGGAGAAGAGGTTAGTGAAGTACTTTCTGAATTTTTAATTTCTTTAGGATAAAAATAGCAAGTGTCTGGAATTTTTAGAAACTGTCTTGAAGTGAATGTCTTGTTCTGTCTCAAACAAGCGGTCTCGATAAGTTTTGCGTGAACTGTCTTAAAATCTTGCGCGGCAATATAAAAACTGTTCTCAGGGATTTGTACTGTATACATTATAAGTTTCAAATTGAAATTACAATTAAACATTATTCCCAAAAACTGATATATTAGTATTTTACAGCATTTTATATAGGATCACTTGTCTTTTACTGTCTCGTACTGTCTTGAACCTAGTGTCTCGGTCTTGGTACCTCGCTGTCTCGTCTTGGTCTTGAAGTTTGAAGTCTTGCATAAAACACTGCATGGCACCACATATGATGCATGTAAATGAGTTTAGGAAAATATAGTTTCAATTGGTTTATTTTAATTGAGATAACATTTCATAAAATAAAAATTATTTGATGATTTTCATGGACATTGTTCTTATGGTGATTTGATCAGACGATGGTAGTGCATATTTGCTGTGTACCTGCTGCACATGACTGGTTGGTGACGGCATCCTAGAATGATGCAAGATTGGTGCTAAGCAGAAGAACCACGCCTTGTTCCCTGTTAGCACTGAGATAAATGAGGGTAACCTGCATCATTGCCTCCCCCAGTCCACTTCTAAGAGCATGAATTCAACTATTTCAGCTATGTTTCGCCAGACCATGGGAGAATGCCTGTTTCCTACAGGCAGTCTGCTATTGTCTGCTTATTCTTAAAAAATTATGCCGAGAAGAAGAGGTTGTTAATGCAACCTGAAAAATTTACTGTATTGTTTTAAATCAAGGGCATTTTGGCCACATCTCAGCAATATGTAGTCTGGGAATTGCAATATGTTATCTATTTTGCAGTAATTTTTATTTATTGTGATGCTACTTTTTGTGCCTTGTTATTCAGATGTGCCAAAGGGAGTACGTTTACGTAGAAATGTATCACAGCTGATCGCAGTTTTCACATGCCCAAATATGAATCTAGTGCTCTATTTTATTGAAAGTCTACTAAAGTATTTGAAATTATGATTCACTGACAGGTCAATGTGTAACTGTTTAGGGTGTAAATACTGAGAAGCTGACTGTCTTCATTAACACAATCAATGCTAGCGATGGAAATGGGTAAGATGCTTTATTCTATATTTCTTTACCTGTCAGCATTTATGATGCTGTTTCGAATCTGGTAGTATATTTGAGGCTTTGTGCAGATTGTAGCAGTTTCTTCGATGTTATTCTAGCACATGTAAGTCTATAAATGGAGTTTGTTGAAGTGTTATTGTTTTTCTTGTTGCCACTTTTTAATACTGCTCAGTTGAGATTCTTGGCTGGTGCTGCTTAAGACAATGTTCCTCTAATTTTTTGAAGACAGTGTATGCAAGAAATTTTTTGTTCAGCATTTTATAAATGGTTCACACAGACATTTGTGCGCAGTTCCGAGCTGATTGTGGTGATGGTTAAATCAAGACCATAATTTTCTAAAAGTGTATGGTGATAAAGTCTGGTAACCTAAGAAAAGTCCATTGTCTAAATGTGTTTAATGCAGATGATGCATGCATTGTTTTGTACATAATTATAATTAACTTTCGATTTATTTGCAATTAAGTTGCTTTTTGGGAGAAGTTTTAAGGTTTTCTAAATTGTAACTGTCATCTACATATTTATCTTTGTCCTCTGCTATGTATCTGTTCGTAGCTTTTGTCTTGTTCATGATTATTCATCTGTGTTAGTTTAGCATTTTTGAATTAAGTTATATTTTGTAACATGATATTCTTATAATATGTTGTTACCTTGCTTAAATTGTTTGCATTGACGTTTCTTTGGCGTTGAGGTCGCACCTGGTGACCGTTCCACCTGGACCCCTTCTTGCGGATGCCCTCATCTCTTCGCCTGTGATCGTTGGAGAAGATGGAGCCGGAGCTGTTCCGGGAGGATACGAGTTTGGTGTCGATCCTAATGAAGATCCAGAATTGGCTTTGGTACTCTAGTGATTTAGTCATTGTTTTCTATTTATGTAAGCAGTTATTTGAGTTACTAGTAACATACAATTCTGTATTAGCAACTATCAATAAGACAATAATTAAGTATTATTATGCAATAAGTATTATTATATGAAACTTGTTGTGACTAAATCACTAGAGTCATTTTCTCGTGTTTTTGGTTACCAAATAAAATTGAGGTAATTTTCGCTGTATGCCAGAGTTGTATGGTCTCAAGACAGTTTTTTAGTGTCTCGGTCTTGCGGCAGTTTCTCGAATTTTTTTAAACTGTCTTGAAGTGAAAGTCTTGTTTTGTCTTGAACAAGCGGTCTCGATCAGTCTCACGTTAACTGTCTTAAAATCTCGCGCTATAATCTCTATGAAGCTATGAAAAAACGGACATCCTGGTTAACGTGCGAGCCACATGATGATACTGAAATTTCGATTTTTAATGTGCAAAAATGACTGAGAGAGAACCTGAAATTGTGAAGTTTGCGTTTACACAATTTGAAGCTATTGACATGCAATGGCGTGCCATTTGTCGTTGGTGTAATGCCACCATAACCGAAACGATAGGAACAACTTCGAGGAAGTTGTTCAGGGTGAGTAAGGATATGTCGCAAATTTATAATTTCATTTGTATTTGGTATGGAATTTGCAATGGTTAAATACAACTGTATTCATAAATCTTTGTCTATTTCATATGTTTGGGCTATAGCTGTCTCTCTTTTTAGGCATTGCGTGTTTCCATGGAAGAGCAGAGAGCACGACAGGAGGAGGAGGCAAGGAAAGCTACTGCTGCTTCAGTTGCTGAAATGTCGACCACCAGAGGTGCTGAAGGTACGAGATTCTCCAACTGGTAAAGACTGAACTCATTTTCAGCACTTGCCACTTACTGTTTTGACTACCATAAGTTCCGGACTTTGTATGAAACTTTTGATGCAAAGTGCCAAATATCTTGTAAAAACAATGGTTAAGTCGCACTGGCGGATATGGCACACCCACACACAGATGGTCAGACAGATGTAAGTGCGAGTGCTAAAGGCGGTCGTAAATATTTGGCCATTATTAGCAAACAGAAATTCACTTTGAAGTAAATTTCTTAATGTTTTGTGTTTGCTGGAGTTTTATGGTAGTTTTTGCAATGTTGAATTTTAAAAAAGATTGCAATGTTTGCTGTTTTTTAATGATTTTTCAATGATAAGTACTATGCTATACCTCATCTGGCTGAAAGTATCCAAAGATAATATAATTATTGATAGAGAAGCAGTTAAATTTTGAATAGATTAATCAGTTCAGCACATATATGTATATAAAAGTCATTTCTCTCTACTCATGTTTGAGAAATGTTACTTATAATCCAGAAAATATGGCATACTGTTCAAGTTGTGCTGTTTTAACTCATTTTTTTAATTTGAGTTAACGGAGACATTAAGTTGCTGGGATTGCATCATTTCCTATTTAATTATTGTGTATGGTATAATGTTTGGTTAAAACCACTCAGTATAACTCTCTTAGATTTTTATAACATTGATGTCGATTGTCGATAACATTCAGCATTTCATTTACTACCAATTGATGCAATTTTCTGTTTAAAGAAACGGAAGAGGAGAAGCTGTTGAGACAAGCCCTGGAGTATTCAATGCAGCCAATGGATGAGGGATCAGCAGGCATGTTTGATCCAGATCAGGATCTGTCTGCAATGACTGAAGAGGAACAGCTCCAGTATGCACTTCGTCTTTCCCAACAAACTGAGTCTGGTCAGTACTTGGGTTTTGTGTCTTCAGCAGAAATTTTGCTTCAATGTCAATTTTTTATGTGGAATTTTGTTCTGAAACCTACGGTTTGGAAATCTTTTTGGACTTCTTATGTGAAAAAATAGTCAACTTCAACCAATGTTGCTATTTGTTGTAATCTTTAATGTAGCAGCATTGATGAGGCTCAGAAAGATGTCATTGCTATGATTGTAATCTGCAGTTAACAGTTGAAATCAATACAGTGCAGTTCAAGTCGATACATGACAGCTGAACTTTGGATGAGGAGTTCATATGTTTACCCAAACTTTAAACCTTTTACGTATCCTTGTTGAAACTGGTATATAAACTCACAATTTAAAAGTTCCTGAAAGTTGATCAAATCTCTTGATACATAGAACATATTTTGAATGTTTATTGAAACTGGTATTCGGTGTAGTGTTTGAGAGGTTGTTAGTCAAATATGTCGAGATATATTTTTCTATCATCTCTTAGCACGGTGAACCTGTACTGAAAGTGACTGGTTTGAGCCAAAGGTTAAATCAAAAAGTGTTTTGTATTATTATGTTTGAGCAAGTTTGCCTGATTTAAGCCAACTCTACTTTGGAACATTTCCACTGATGATTTTCTTGGTTGTAGTTACTCCAATGGACTTGGAGGAGAGCAAAGAAGAGAAGGTGAGCTGGATATTTCAATTTTTTTTTCACTGAGTCTTTTTGTGGAAACTATAACTTATAGTTGTGCTGCAATTTTTAAGTATCGTCTAGTGATTGTAATAACTGACTTTGTCTCTACGTAAGGAGAAATAAAATTTCATTCTTGACCACTTCAAATTTTTCAATTTGTTCTTGTATGCAACTGGTAAATCTCACACAAGTTGAGATTTGTTGTATGGTCTGTTAAACCTGAATTATTAGTATTGATGCTTTTATAGTACCATTATAAATTTATGATAACGCATAAGCATCATTTATGATCCTTTCTGTATAAAACCTGTGTCCCAGATCGTTGGTTGAATTGCAAAAGACTAATCTGCTGGGTAGTGACTCAGCTAGCATGTGACTATTTTTATTATCTGAGATTCTTACTCCACTAATTACAGGTTTTGCATATCGTAACTTAATCCTTTAACGACAAGCTGCATAGGTTTTCTCACACATTTTAGTGCATGCTCGTCATTTAAAGGGTTGTATCTAGGAAAAGAAGGACTCAGGGAATCCATGTGTGGGGTGGTTGATAGTATAGTGGTGAGAATGCTAGACTGCAGGAGATGTCGGGTTTAATATCCCAGCGAGGGCATAAATTTGTGTAGAGATTTCTGCTTCACCTTCAACTCTAACCAGACTTAACTATGAATACACTGTCCGAACACTGTTGGTGGGAAGATGAGAAGGTGAGGAGAGGATTGGCCACACACCCTCATATGCCAAGGCTAAGAAATGAAGTCGCTAGCACTTCATGTTCATGGCTGCCTTTCAGGTTCGCTTAAGGACAACTATTCTTCTTCCTCTTATTTTTCTTTAGAATATCAAGTACATGTTTGATAGGGGCTATATAAATGCTTTCAATGAGTGTGATGACTGATGAAATAGTATTTGTGATATTGTCAAAGTTTATACAATGTTGAGAATTCCTTTTGTTTAACGTGTAGAGGTTTTGTTTTGTTTTAATAACAGACTGTTGCAAATGCAGAAGAGGAAGTTGATTTTTCGGACGTCATGAATGACCCGGCTTTCCTCCAGAGTGTTCTTCAGAATCTGCCCGGTGTTGACCCAGAAAGCGATGCCATAAAAGATGCAATGGGCCAGCTACTGAAGCAGGACAGTGCAAAGAAGGATCCCAAAAAAGACGACAAAAAAGATGACAAGTAGTAGCTCTGAAAGCACTTCTTTTGGACAAGCGATGAATGGTTTCGCATTTGAACTTGACAAAAAACTTAACAACTGAAAATATTATTGCGATGTCTAAATTCTGATGAAGTGAAACTGATGTTTGATGCTTAAGACACACATTTACATCATTTCAGTGTTCTGTTGAATTTTGATTAGTTGCGATAACTGTCACTACAAATGACTCGTAACCATGTAATTCATGTATGATACAAAGCCTGTCACCAGATATTTCAGGTCAAGACTCTACTGAGCTTTGAAGATTAGAATTTCAAATGTTGTTCAAGCATGGAGAGGTAGCCACTGAAGTTCATCAAACATAAAGGTAGAAATGCGAGAGTACCAAATAAAGCGTGTTATTGGTCTAGCAGCATAGTATTTATTACCAAATAGTCTTGGTTTTGTCTTGCCTTTATTTTACAATTGGGAGTGGGGACTGCCTGCTCGGTCCAAACAATTCTCCATTTCCACTACCATGACTATAAAACCTCGGCTTCTGTCATAATCATCTAAAGTACACCTGCTGTGAGCTTGGTCGGTCAGAGTACCTCATGCGAGCCATTCAGAGTATCTCATGCGAGACATGATCAGGACCATTTCTGTAATCAACAAAGCATTATTTCTTCATCTTATTTATTCTTAAATTTGATATCGCCCTTCATCTAACATTGCTCAGAAGTGCACAAGCCTCGACAGCACAATTGCAGTAGTTCTGCAGAGCAATTGCGCAAGAAGGACTTGCTCAAGGTCCCTACACAGTGAATCTCGGACTAGGGTCGAATCCGCTCACTCAACGCACACTCGGCGTTGCGGGCCGACCACTCTGACCAATCGGACCGCTGTTCCACACGTAATGTAGAGAGGCTTGTCAATGCACTCCAGTCTCAAACACAATTTATGTAATATAAGCTACTATCAAACTTGTAGATTAAATTCTGTAGATCCTGTCATTCACAATTCTAGGTCTCAGTTCCATTCCGACAGGCTTTCATTCATGCAAGTAACAAATGTTACAATTGGGGAGTGGGGACTGATTTTAATCCTGTTAATCAAGTTAAATCCTCCCAGTCAATGCTAGCTTGGCTCAAGGTTCTGTCTTAGCAATCACAAACTTCTCAATCACTGCTTAAGACTTACACCTTGCTCAGCCCCTTAATCTCATTTTCAGATTCGCAGATGACATTTTGAAGATCCCACCATCCCATCTCCTTACGTTAAAAATATAAAAATCTAAAGAAATTATAATTTTCCACCTTCGACAACAATCATCCCCTCTCTTAAGTTCTCAACTATCTAGTATGATCCGAATTATAATTTTAAAACTACTTTGTGATTTCTTTCAATCTAACATAAAACTCCTCACAGCAACTTGCTCCTCCTTTTTTATGCTAACATAGCTGATGCAACATTCCTCTTCTCCACATTACATTGCTTCTCCGCAAGCATGTCCCTCACCGACAAGTCACCGTCCCTATCTCCGTTGACCATTTGAAAACTAAAGCACACAACCATGTTCCCATACCCATAGACAACGCTCAATTTATCCACAGATCATTACAATAATATTTAGAAGTTTGCTGTGCAATTCTGGCAACTTTTATTAGACATCTGAGTTAAAGCCGGTGAATAAGCTGGTCTCTCTGACGTGGCTCTTGTGGGCGCTGAGAATTTTTCGAATATTTACATTTATGTTACATTACTATAACCCTTGGTGGCATTTCTGTGTTATTTCCAAATTGTTTAAAAAATTTACTTCCAAAATAAACGAACCGTCGCGCAAGTTTTCAAGTTAAGTGTCCCTTGTGGTGTTCCGTAATTTCACATCCGGTTCTGTTGCTAGGTTACGCAGTTGCACACACGCTTATATGTTGGCGAAAGTTGTGATGTTCGAACTATATGAGAATTTTGAATCTTTTTAAAATTTAGTTTGATGAACCCCCTTTACCCTTTAAATGCTGTAAAGTAACGGCGTTTTTCGTGATTGCGTGGTAAGACTCGATCTAACCGTCAAGTTAATCGAACAAGTCATTAAAATAACTTGCAGAATTCGCGCGAAAAGATTCATTAAGCCATAATACTATTAAGCAGCAATGTTAAAATTGAACTAGTTATCAAGTTTATCATAATATTTAATATCATGCTTAACGGAATATATACACTCTAATATACAACAAAAGGTTTGAATAATCGCAGTTATACGTGAATAGGGAAACAAGTACTCGAACTTGGAGCTTCATAATTATATACCCCGAGTGATTGACTGTTAAACTACCCCATTGACACTGAAGTGATTGTTACGCTAGTCATCCTCAAATCAAAGCAGTATTACAGATTTCGAATACAAATTTGACTATGCATTTTTACCCAGTGACAATTTAGAGTTGGCCTACCTCTGACAGAGTAGGCTTGTGATTTTGATACGGTCAAGGTTTGGTCAACGAATTTATTAATTATTGAGCGGCATGGACACAAAATAGTTCCTTAGCGCTGCTACCAGTGCTAAGACGTAGCCCTTTTAGTTTCCATCACAATGTGCCCTAATAAAGTTGCCTTGTAATCAGTGTTCCCTCTAAGATATTGGAGGTCGTGTGCGCAAGAAATTGTGTGTATGTGCAGAATTCTATAAATGGTTCACATATTTTTGTGCACAGGTCCGACCTGAATGCGATGATAGTTATATTAAGACTATATATCTAAAAGTCTACGGTGATAAATTCTGATAACCTATGAAAATTTTGTTGACTTGTCTAAAAATAAATAATTAGGTAATTAGTTGACTTATCAGCCAGGGGTCCAAGGTTTCTGGAGTAAGGTAGGCCGCAGTCGATTAGAAGACTAGATTTACGTATTTAGGTTGTTTTTTTAAAAAAAATTTTTGTGCGCACATTAAATTCTTGTGTGCGCTGGCTCCACAACACGTGTGCACGCATGGGCGTCTGCAGGAATTTTTCTAGGGGGACGCAAAATTTCAAATAGTTGTCTTGATTCATTGGGTCTAAATAGGATGTCGAGGATAACCGAAACTTTCAAGAGGCGACCTTTGATGTTCGCTTCCTCGCTCCCTAATTTAAGTACCGCAAGCAGCCAGCTGCCACTATAGGCCCTACAGTTGACATTTCAGCAGTTGTAATGATTATATATATGCGCGTGCATGCATTACGTCGCGCACATAATAAACCTCACGGTGATGCGAAAGGCATGTATTACATTTATTATATATTTTTGTCCTTGCATTCAAAGTTAAAAGTCGATGCCTATAACATACGACTACACAGCCAACACAAAGAGAACAAACGTTAGTTGATGATTAGTTTATTGTATTTAGCTTAATTGTCACGAAACTGAGAGTAGAGACCAAACAGTGGCGGCACACTGTCAATTTTACTAAAGATCTGATACTCACAAAGCTCATTTTCATATACAGTAGCTACGGTTGTCGTAATTTGATAAGATTAAGGCCCATTACACCCAGCTTCAGAATTGGAGTGAGTTTAACGCAAATATTAACCCATAGGCCCACTCTATTTCAACCCCTCAGAGTCGGCCTAACATGAGCAAGCCTACCTTCCCAGTCGAAGGCGGAATAGATCTCTTTCAGGAACAGCAAGACAAGACACATAAAACGGCAACGTGGTAGACTTTGTTGAGCGCTCACTTTCAAGAGTCGACCTTCGCAGATCTTACGAAATTGTCCTACTCAAAAGTGCTCGTCTTCTCAGTTCCTATGATGTTACCCGCCTGACTCACAAAGACTAGCACTATAGGGCCTACGTTTCAGTTTAATGACCCGTTTGACAACGAAGGTCAATGGATTTGCATTCCTCCCTCATCCATGCATGGACTGGTTCTGAAGCTGGTGGAGACTCGGGAGGTGGGCCTATAATCTAGAATGTTTGACAGAACCAGTGCTAGGGAAGAATATGGATAATTAGTCGCTCCAGCCAGGGTCAATTATGTATGTTTATATACATACAAATGTATATATACTTGTGTATATAATATATATATATATAATATGTATATATATATACATATATATATATATATATATAATGTCCTGACTAAGCGATTCAACTGCTATCTCACAGCCATCTGCTAAAATCAATAAGTTGTCAACAACTCGAGAGTTGCTGGTAAAAGAAATGCGATACCAATTACATGTAGGCTATAATTATATCTGATATGACTCACTAAGAGCATCTTTCCGTCTAGGTTTGACAATATGAATTTCCATATTACCCAAATAGGACTCCAGCCTATGCGTTAAACTTAGAAAAAACGCCAACACAAAGATATACAATTTACATGTAGGTCCAACTTGTACAGCATGCCGTAGGCCAATATTTTCACGGACGGAACACCTTAGGGCCTACCAATTATTAATTCTACGCTTATATTGTTAATTTTAAATAATCTCCTAAAGACTTAAGAGTTTTCTGATCATCACGTTGAAAAATGTGTGTTAAAATAATCATTATAATCAAATTATCAAATTTCGCTGCAATCTCTGCAAATATGCGCAAAATCCAGGGGGGCACACATGCGTCCCCCTGCGGACGCCCATGTGTGCACACGCAAATGCGCACAGCTTAGAGGGAACACTGGTTGTAATATGTCAGTTGGCTTTTTGTATGGAAACTGAAACGAGAGTTGAATATCCCTACAAACAGCAAAGCATTGCTTAGTGTGTATGTTGCAAGAAGAGAGGACTCATTGCTATTACTCAATATTCTAAAATACCTATTTGCTGTTTCTAGCCATTTATACAAGGGTTCATTCCTCTTGAAGTTAAACTGACTGGTGAATTGATAATTGTTTTCAGTTGTTGCAAAAATGGCAGCATCTACAAAGAGAACGCTGAAGATGAATCGTAATAACTCAAATGGTCTGAGTAATGACGATGATGCCCACAATAATTTAAGCTTCAACTGTGGCACTAAAAAAAGACAGATTGACTATGTTACAAGCGCAACCATCTTGGAACTGCCAAGTGTTGACACTGACCATCTTTTAAAGTCACGCTTGTACTGCCATGCACCCATGCAGGCGATAGTCAACCCAGCTGCTCTATGCTTCAAACGACCAACGAAGGCCCAGGCTAAAAAGTTTTCGATCCCTTCTGAGGATATGCTCGAACCTCTGGTACGTAACTTTGTTCTTTCAGTCATTGTTTGCTATAGCATAAAATCAGAATTTCTCTCTATCTGTCTGTCTGTCTGTCTGTCTGTCTGTCTGTCTGTCTCTCTCTCTCTGTATCTCTCTCTCTCTGTATCTCTCTCTCTCTCTCTGTATCTCTCTCTCTCTCTCTGTATCTCTCTCTCTCTCTCTCTGTATTTCTCTCTCTCTCTTTGTGTGTGTCATTTTTTCTGTTTTTGTGTGTGTCTATTTCTGAACTCTGTGCTGTCTCTGTATTTGTCTGTTTTTATACATCTATCTCTCTTGCTGTTATTATAGGGAGTTGAAAATATGGATTGCATTCACCTTGTGTTGAGATGTCAAAGAAGTGGCAGGTAGAGGTGGCTTCAATGCAGAGCGTAATCAATCGATGGATAATAGATTGTTCCACAAACAGAAGCTAGTAAGATATTGAAAAGTAATTTAAGGCAGAAGAAGCTTGAAAAAGTAAGGAATGAGTTATAATTTATGGCCTGTAGGCACTGACAATGAGGAGATTGATGGGATGGAATTGAAGGATTCTGTAGATAAAACAATGTCGACCTACATTGATATAGCCGATATTGCGCCTAGTATTGTGTGACCCATCGCTGGGAATTGTCATAGGGTGCAGTTTTGAAGAGTCCAGCACTGTAATAACAATTTACAGCTATTTAATAGGAACCACATGTGTAGCTTTATATTGCAAGAACGGTGTTCAGTGAACACTGAACACCACTGTTTAAAGTGGTGCTGTCTGTCATCATAACTTTTTGGCACTGTATTATAATTTGAATGGGTTAGCATTATTTTAATTTTATTTTAAGTAATGTGATCGCTTTTGTGCTTTGTAATGGTCTCATTGTCTGGCATATTAACTTATAAACAACTTATTAACTTAATAGCATAATTAATTGTGGAACAAGGTGTGAACATATACTTTGTTGTTTGCAAGTGGCCTATTTCTTAAGCTGACAGTGGCAGATAAAGCATGCCAAATGCCTATACAGGGGAAGGGAAGACCCTGGAAGTGAGAACAGAGGGTTAGAGGGAAGAGAGAGGAATGAGAGGCAAGATGGATTGGTGACCACTTTGTGATGCAAAGTTATGCCTTTGAGGAGATTACAATTATTTATTGCTTCTCTTGTGTTTTAAAGGCACTGCTTTATGCATACTAGATTCTGTTCAGCATTTTGGTCTTTCATTCACACACTTTGTCAATGAAATGAATAACTGCCTCCCTGTTGTCCCACCCAGGGACCGTTGCCAGATACTGCAACATGGACTCAGGTCCTAACAGTTGTTGGTGAGGACTGGTAGTGAGACTTTTTTCTTACCGTTTGCATACTTATGAGCAGTTTTTTGTTACTATGAAATTTACACCACATAGGGTAGCATAGAAAGAGCTGAAAGGCATTATATTAAGTGTCTATGCGCACAAGCACTTGAAGCTTACATACATGCATGCATGCATGCATAAACATCATACATGTATTCATACACACATACTTTTATACATACATACTTATTTATGTACAATACATGGTGATATTTGGTTTCTGGTTGCAAATGACAGCCTGTGCTGAAGGCCTATCAGCTGACAAATTCTTCAGCATATAAAGCCCAGAGAGCTCGAAGTAGGATGGAAGCTGAGGGGATACTTGTTGGGCCAGACGCGAAGAAGAGGCGCCCATCAATTGAACCAATCGAAAGACCTTCTTCTGTTGCATCTCTTCCCGAACTGCCAGAGGGTCTCAGGCAGAAGCAGGTGATTTATATAATTATTTACTACTACTGCTAAGATTAGTATGTGCATTATCTTCCACTTGTGAGGGACTATTCGTCGACGTCGTATCGTGTTGGGTACTCGTGTTGGTGAATTGTTGTTGGCAGTGGTCGCCCTACCCTTTCAGCTTGGCCCAGAGACTTTGAACAGTGAACAACCATACCATCTGTCAGCTGTTGACTGGAATCTGTTGGTTGTGTCTACGCCAACCATTGGTGACTCTTTTAGCGTACTGTGCACAATTTGCTAACTGTTCTTACAGTTGTGGAAACGATATTTAGCATCATGTAAGCTAGCACAGAGAGTACCTCTGAGTAGTTTTCTTGAAGAGGCACTATATAAAGTTTTATTGATTCGTAATAAAGGTGCCATGTCCAGCTTGCATGAAACTTTACTGCTGCAATCTTGTAATTGGTTAATTAAATGGCTACGAAGTCCAGTGCACGACCCTTTGATGACGAGTGTGGGCTGAATTGTATGGGGAAACCTATGCAGTTCGTTGTTACTGGTTTAAAACTTAGGCTGTCAACGAGTACCCGCCCGAAGCTGACTGCCGGGGCAATAAAATCGGTTCTCGGATGCCTGGAATTCCGTAAAAATGTGCAATTTTACCTGAACATATACCACAAAATGTTCTTTTGATCACATTAGCTGACTGCCTGTACAATGAAATTGGTTTTTTGGAACAACGCACAATTCCCTACATTTCATAACTATATGCCCACTCGGTTGGGGACCCGGGTACCGGCTCCGCGGATCGACGGTTACTCGGGTCGTGTGATTTAAACATTTTTCGACAGCCTTAGTTAAAGCAGCGACACACCTTGTGTTCTTATTTCTCACGTTCTCACTTCAAATTATATCCTGCTTTGATTTGTATCATCTTGAGTATGTTGTATCATCTGAAGGCTAATTGATGAAGGAATATTGTCAGCAGCACATTCCAACATTTCTAGTATAAATTAGTAAGATTAGGTTTGTCAAATTAGTCAACACTGCACTACTAAGGGATAAGCAGCATTTGAGGATAGTGAGCAATATTTGTTATACATTTATCTGTGTATACATAAGCAGGGGCGGCGATCCCGGGGGTCGAGGGGGACAAGTCCCTCCACCTTTTACAGACAGGGGACACATCATACACGTGTCCCCCAACATTTCCTACCCCTCTCATTGGGTGTCCCCCCCCCTGCCCCAACTGTCAAACGAGATCGCCGCCTATGCACATCTAAATTGTTACTCGTTCACTCATTTAGAGCATTTATATAGCACCTTCACATGAAAACTGTTCAGAGGCACTTCCAGCCCAAACCTAACATATGTGTTTTATGCATTGATGCCTGCTGCATTTTTTCAGTTGACCTTGGATCAAGGGATCAAGGATCCATTGGAGATGGCTGAGGGAAGAGGGTTGCAGACAATTGGACAGAATCACACGAGAGGACCAACGAAGCCTCCAGTTTTACAGAAAATTGGTGAATATCGTTGTCTTCTTTCTTGCTTCCTAACTACATCTGTGCCTTTGTTACAGATTCGACATGCTTTAACAAAATAGCTTTCAAATATGCATAAGATCTGTACTGTGGAAGTGAATATCGATGGACTCTTAGTTTGTATGCGTTGAGGACATGCAACCAATGCCTCGATATGTTTTAATTATTCTTTCCTTTATATAGCTCTATTTTACAAGCGATTCTATGTGATCATGTCTTGTATTGTCACGTCATGACCCCTCTGTCAAATTTTTATAAAGAGGCACTCTAGGAATATTTACTTTAAAAGTACCAATTTTATTGTTCAGTTTTCTCAGTGACTTAATGATAATAGTAATTAAGTATTCGTTTCATCGGAAACTGATCGGCCACAATATAGTTACAAGTAGGGCCTACAGTATCAATGGATGATGACAAGTTATTGCAAGAGTTGAGATCACTGATGGCAGCCATGCTCGGAATGTAAATATTACTCGAGAATTGTTGCTTTCTGATACATTATATTATTATATTGTTAGGAAATTTAAATGTTATACAGGATGGTTCAGAGAACTTAATCTGCAAGCATTTCATGGCTGAAATTCTTTATTTCTGTTTAATCGACTTTTACTTGGAATAAGAAGGTCCTTTATGTATATTGTATGATCTTACTTTTTCTTACATTGATTATAAATTTAACAGATTGTTGTCAGTTAAAATGAAGTTGAATAAATTAGATTTTGAGTCATTTTAACTTGAATTCACTATTCGCTATTGACAGTTTATTTTCAGTGATCTTCATTGTGTAAAGGTGTTTTATGTGATGCTGTATAAAAATATATGCACAGTATGAAAGCAAGTATTGTATTGTATGAAAGAGCGGTTACTTGTATTAGTCTTAGTGGCAGTTGAATGTGCTATTATTTAATGCATTTTATTATTTAATTATGCAAATAGCCATATGTTCTTTGAGCATAGGGTAAGTAATTGTGGTTCCATTTTGTTACAATCACCTTTTCTTTGTATTATGGTTATTCAGGATTATTTATTATAGTTATTCAGTATTAATATTCAGTTATAGTTATTGCACACAGCTATTCATTAAATCACTTTGCTGTCAACTATTAAAGATTTTATTTTGAGATTTACTTCATGGGTGTTATTAAGGTGCATTTTAAGAAGGAAGAGTCAATGTTAAGCATTATTCCGATTGAATTTTGTAATTTATATTTGCAATGTATGTTGATTTTATGTGGCAGAAACAATTGTTGTTTACAAACACATTTAACTGTTAACTATGAATATAAAATATAATTGATATAATTCATTGTCATAGCTTTTATGAGTTTAGGATATTAAGAGACTTGACATTCTCAGAAGTGTTTTATCTGGTGCATGATTATAAGATTATTCACCCACTGCATTTTAATTTGAGAACTATTTTGGAATGTTTGTTAACACTGATAGTGGACACCTTATATATTTAATGCAAATGAATGTCACATAATCACGACTATATCGGTCATTGAGGAAGAGTTTCCTAGAAGTAGAACTTCGTGAATGTTATTTTTGTTATTACAGTGATTGTTGTTTGAGGGTGTAGTAATGAATGAGTTTAGTGACTTGTGATTTGTGCACCAGCATTTACATTTATCAAAATTACCCTGGAATGTGGTGTGTGTAATAGTGACCACCGACTGGATGTTATTGCTATTATTATTGTTACAATACAATACAACTGAAATTTGACATTGCCCTTCTTCCAACATTTTTTGCTCAGAGGTGCACACGCCTTGACGGCGCAACTGTAGTTGTACTGCAGAGCAATTGTGCGCAAAGGACTTGCTCAAGGTCCCTACTCTGTGACTCCTCGTACGAGGGTCAAACCCGCACACTCAGCGCTCACTGAGTGTTACGGGTGGACCGCTCTAACCAGTTATTACTATTAGTTGTATCTAAGTATTTTACAGGTTGAGTAGTTAGTTAGATGTAAAACCTCCACATGACCACAATTTGCTGGGACATGGATCTAATATTTAGATTTAGAACAGGAAAGCATATGACATGAACTCTTTTGATATGGAGCTTCCCATGTATGTTTCACTTTGAGTTCGTGCTGTTGAATTGTTGAGATTTTCTGTATTTCTTAAGTCATGCAACCTGGTTGGTTGGAGAATTGTCCAGCCTGTGTTGTTTGCTGATTGGCAGAAAGATTCTTTGAACCATAACTAAGCCGCTACAATCTTATAATATTCATGTAATCTGTCAATATAATGAATTGCTATTCTGCTTCATCCAGTCTCATATTATATATTCCTATAAATAATATTAGAAGATATGATTATGATGAATTACTTGTATAACTCTTCATCCAATCCCATTTTATGATATTATTGAGTGCTGTGGTGATATGAGGAAGAAGTGGACCATTCAAATCTTGGAGGAATGTAGTTCATGAGTTCAACTGTGATGATGTTCATAACACTAGGGAGGCATATAAAGCCAAATGTTGTAGCCATCCCTACTCAGGTAACAGTAACATCAACTACATAACATGAGCTACAAAGACGCTTGTAAGTTGTGTTGATGGAGTTCAGATAATAATTGCAGAGAATACCAATTCCAGAATAACTAACTGAATATCTATAGAAGTTCATAGAGGTTATGCCATGAAGTTTATCCAGTTTATGAATAATTCTTATTTATTACATTTTTTTACTGTTCTTGTGTTTTTGTTTACTTGTGAATACATACCAGATAACTCATGTAGTTTTTTTTGTTCATTGTGGACCAATTAAGGATTAATTGATGTTCACCAACATCATGAATTGAGTTGGGCACAGAGAATTTTGTCCTTAATTATATAATTGCAGCTGTAAGTGTTGGTATCGAGAAATTGCAGCTCTGATAAGTGAAACATATTGATTAAATATGAAATCTATCATTCGATTATAAAATAAAGAATATTTTGTGTTTCTCATTTGTTCAGATGCAAGTACTTTCAATGGACTCCAGGATATGCATAAAATTATCAGCATAATTCGCGAGTATCCGAAAGTTGGGTTCATGTACTTGACGCCTGCAGTTCACAAGTCCAGTGTACGATACCATTACTACAACCTCAAGTAAGACTGCAGATTCGTGCTAACATTTTCTGTTAGTTCTCTGAACGTTTGGATTTAATGACTACCTGTATCGATTTAATGACTACCGGTATTGATTTAATGACTACCGGTATTGATTTAATGACTACCGGTATTGATTTTAGCTGGTTGTGCTTTGCTTGTTTGCCAAATGCTTCTTGCTTCCAAATGCATTATGAAGATTCGCATATGTTGTTTAAATTTGTGGTTGTTTGCAAGAATCGTCCTAAACATTCTCTAGTTCAGCATTTTCAAAAACCCTGGTGTCTGTAAGGTGATGACGAGGGTTCCGCAGAAAACTTTCGGTGTGAGCAAAATGAGCATAAAACAATTTATAATTAAGTATGCAAATTTTTTATGAGAGGCTTTTTGCTTAACATCTTTATATGCAAGAGAATTCAGACGTAATTGTCATCAGTAGTTTTATTGCTATTAATTTAATGTAGGCCTAAACCTATAATTTTCTGCATTCTCAAGCGTTTGTACCTAAATAATAGATCCGAAGGGTTCCACGGCCAATAAAGATTGAGAAACAATTCTCTAGTTAGTATGTAATGCATATTTTATATATATATATACGTGGTTGATTTGGTTGTCTTTGGCTTGCTTAGGGTTGCTGATCATGAACGTGTGAATAAGCTTGACTACTGCACAATCAGTCAGAGAGGAGTGACACGAATGAGATCGGATGATGAGACGGAGTTCATTCCACTCGATCGATGGGAGGAGGAATACACATCATTCCAGAAACTCATTAAGGTACTGATACGTCGTATTTGCGCTATGGTGCTTGTTGAGTTTTGCTCGTTTATCTTCTGATCATTCAATGAAACTCATCTTGGTACTAATATATCTTTTATGCTCAAAACGTTTTTGCTATTTGATCATTCAATGAAACTCATCTTGGTACTAATATATCTTTAATTTTTGCTCATTGCATTTTGCTATTTACTCATTAATATATCTTATGTTACACTTTTTGTGTTTTTGCGATTTACTCATTAATATATCTTATGTTATGCTTTTTGTGTTTTTGCGATTTACTCATTAATCTCTTATGTTTTTTGTGTTTTTACTAAAACCTCATTATTATTATTATCATTAAATTATTTGTATTAATTAATTCTTGTTGCCAATGCAAAGTACTGATCTTAGTCATCTGTGATCGTGTGAATTTCTTTTCCAGAATCCTGTCTTTGCTGATTATCGAAAGTGGAAGGCGTTTAGCGTCTGGAAACATAATGTTGAGACAAAGAGATTCATGACGAGAAGAAATGCTCTGGCAGACAGTCTTTTCCTCACGAATGCAGTAAGTCAACGGCTCTCCATATCAAGATATACTCCCTCCCTGGGGTGATCTCCATTAGGAAGAAATTCATAGATTCTCCTCAATTAATGTTGCAATTAGTTAAACTCCTGGAAATTTGATTGGCTTCTTGTTATGTCAGTCCGTGCATAACATGATGTCCTGAAATCTAGTTTCATCGACCGATTGTTGAACATCCTTATTTTCTGCTATTTGTGGGGACTGAAGTGTCCACGCTCCTCTACATCGATGTGGGCACACTGTTCCTTCTCTTGCATTGGACCATAATGCCACCATGAAACCGTCTTCCATTGACAATTCATAGCATTGCACCGCATGCAGCTCAGAAAACATTTTCAAAAGTTCTGAAGTCACATCTGTTTAGAGCGGTTTGGTAGCTAGGGCCCTATATAAATGGTCCTATGCATACATGCATTACATGCATGGTATCTTGTGTCCCCAGAGCCTAGGTTGGGGGATTATCATTAAATTATTTGTATTAATTCATTCTCGCCATTAATGCCCCATAGTATCCTTTTTTAAGGACACCACACTTAACACAACATTAGAATGGATTTACCTGTGCCTTGTAATGCATCATTTTTAAAGGACACATTTATTTTTATTTTTTGTTTCAATAAAAAATTTTTTAGCACTTGATCTCTAATCTTTTAGTCCAAAGACTTATTATAATAAATAGCACCATGGAAAAATTCATGCATTAATGGGTGGTTACTGCAGTAAGTGTGTGTGTTACGTACACATGCTGTGTAGCCCCATCCAATTATGCCAATTCATCTGAGAATTGCCCTTGAAATTTGTATTAATCCCATACATTGTTTCTGAGTAAATTGGTAATTAAACCCATATCTTTGTTCTTGCAGTCGTTGCGCCCTGCACTGCTCAACGTCCGTGAGATGTGCTATCGGATCAGCGACATGGGTCTGTGTAAGATTGACAAAGGTTATACTTATACTCTTCAGGAGTTCAAAGAGGCACAGTTTGCACAACTGAAGGAAGTAAGCTTGACGATTTCCTACTTTTGAATTCTTAGTCATGACGATACCATTTTTAAGATTTTTTATTTCGTCTTAACCAGCGAAATTGGCTAAAATGTGACTATGAATGATGTAGCGTCCAATTGGTTAAACGAATTCCTTGTTATGTGGAGAGTAAAGTTTTGATCCTCAACTGAAATAGTTGTCATTTATGAACTTGAAGTAGTCATCACCACACTGTTGCTTACCACCATCATCAATCAGTCTATGCTTAGGCATTATTATTTTCATTATGAGCATTTATGAAGTGTCACAGACTAGTGAGGGTAAGGCATCTTTTAGTACAGCGTTTCCCAAACTGTGTTCAGTGGAGCCCTAGGGCTCCATGAGGTAAAGACAAGGGTTCTGTCGAAAATTTTTAGTGTAAACAAATTGAGGCTCTTTGCTTAACATCTGTGTATAACTTTACACGAAGAGAATTCATATGTCATTGTCATTGGTATATGTGTTGCAATTAATCTAATTTATTACATAAGGCTAAACCTATAAATGGCAGCATTTTCTCAAGCACTTGTACCTACAACAGAATAATGTTAGCTTTGGACCAGGGTTCCGTCAAAAAATTCATGATCTAAAGGGTTCCACGGCCAAAAGAGATTGGGAAACGTTGTATTAGTGGCACTGAACTGCTGTGAGGAAAGGACTTGCAATAGATCTCTACACTGTAGCAGTAACAGGAGAAATTCAGACTCAAAAAATATGTATTATGAAGTGATCACTTAAACTAATTAGCTTCCGCATCAATACTTACTTGCTTGCTTGCTTTTTTACGTATTAAATAGTGGTACTATATAGTAGACAAAATCAAGCAAAAAAGAGAACTTTATATTGGTGATTAAAGCAATAGTGTTAGCAATAGTGATGTTTTCTGCAATGGTTATAGGGACAATAATGACCTGTACACTAACTTTGCTCTAACTTCATATAAATTCATAAAGGGTACAAATTTATAAACTGTACATTTGGGTAAAATGAAACTTCTATTTTACACAACCTGAGGATCTAGTGTTTGGGTAAGAATGGGGTTGTTACTGATGCCTAGGTTTCAAATCGCTTGGAGGAATTCCGTGACCTGGTGAAGGAGGTGGTGCGTAGTGCCTGCAGAACTGCTCTTCTGGAGGCTGGATTCACTCCAGACGACTACTTCTATGATGGGCTTGAGGATGGAGGCAAGTACAGATCTAAATGACCAGAAAATTAATAGTTAACAGTTAAGGTTCTATGCAGTGTGCTCAGAGAATATTCTATGACCATTGGGTTGTCACAGAACTGCATGTAAGTTGAGCATATAACGTAATTAGCAGAAAAAATTTCTATTTTGTCTCTTATTTATTGGAGTGTTTGAGACTGTGTTTATGACTATCATTTAATGCACTTGGCTACAAACCTTGCCTACACAGCAGAACAGTATTCAGAAAATTGAGTGCTAAAAACACAGGATGAGGTGACTTTGTGTGAAACTCCTTGAACTACGGATATCTGAGGCGCTTCACCTGGTGACTGACTCGATTGCTTCAGAGCCATATGCTGTCTGACTTTGCACAGAATGGCTGTGAAAATGATGATAATATCGATGATATAATAATAACAATAATTGCTGGTGCAGTACTAGAACTGTTGGAACTCGAAATCCAAAGACAAGCTATTCTAAGTGAATTAATGATGGCCAACCTTTCATACTAAGTAAGCATTATGCATATGGCAAGTAGATGAGCTATAGAGAATGCATAGGCTGTGGGAACATTCCAGCGAGAAATGTAATTGACGAAAACATGTTTTTACCCATTGTCTAGAATCAGTTGGCACTGACTAGTTCAAGATTCTTGCAAAACACCCTGGAAGTAAGATGTCCTCATATTAGTAGATGTACTTTGGTTTTATAATGGTATTATTTCAGTGGCAATTCTAAGACACTTGTATTGTTTTGCTTCATTTTTTCAGATACTAACAAGGCATCTGGTTATCTTAATTCCAACCAGTACGACATGGACATCTTTGGTGAAGCCCCAGACAAGATGACTTACACAGAACAAGCAAACAAAAGAAGCAATTGCAGGCGCCTTACAAGGTCAGTGCAGCGTAATATAATCGAACATTTATATAATTAGCGCCCCTTTAAAATATCTACTCAGAGGCACGCTCTGCACTTGCCTAAATAATAAATGTCAATATGGTCGAATATAATATTGTTGGGAGATCGTGTCTGCGTCCTTCATGCCTTCGTAGTGTCTTGTATCTAGAGTGGACTAATCTACATATATTTATAGCATGCGTACTGTTAGAGATATGTCTTAGTGAACGTTCTTGTATACTTGCAGGGCCGTACCGAGGTAGGGGCCAGCGGGGCCATGGCCCAGGGCGCAAATGTGGGATGGGCGCAAATTTCAGGATGGAATAACTTATTATTCCATAATATGCACTATTTTCAAAATGTGGGGGTGCCAGATTGATGCTAGGCACAGGGCGCGATTATGGCTCGGTACGACCCTGTATACTAGATTCTATAGTGAGATCCTGTGGGACTTTGTGCCTAATATAACGGAAGGACACGGGTAAGGTGTATGATGGCGTTGGTGTTCAATTGCCTATAAGTAGCCGGTTCTACGAACGTCGCAGAGCTTTGACAGTCTTCTAGTGTAAGGTGAATGACTGCGTTGAAGCCCAATGCTGTGTCATCTTAGTTAGTTAATTAAGGACTGTCAAAGTCTCAAGTTGTATATTTAAGACGTTTTGGCTGAATGCCGTGCTTAAAGTGAACCTTGGCTCTTTGTTTTGCGCCGAATGAGGCCAACCAAGTTGCTATCATCGCTGGTTCTGTTCGTTTCTCTGTTCTCTTCACGGACTTATTGTGACTTTTTGGAACTTTCATGTTGTGTTCAGGTTCTATACTACTACTTTATTAATAAACATATTCTTTATCCGTTTGTCAAGGTAGTATCTTAGCAATATCTATAAGTTAGCAAAACAATGCACAGTAAACGTAAGGGGTCACCGGTGGTGGGTCCACGCACAAGCTTGGAACCAACCAACGTATTCCTATCGACAGCTGACAATATGGATGTTTAGAGTCTGTGGGCCAAGTTGCGTGTTAAGATCATCTCATCTAGTGGAACACACTATCCTCTGATCTAATCAATGTGTGTATGCCTGATTCCTAGTGTCTGGACTTTTATCACAGTCCTTTTAGCTTGGCTCAGGTAACTTCTCTTCTAAATCCTTTAGGGATGAGATGCATTGGATTCCAAGTCGATTTTAGTACTTGCTTTGGTCATTATAGGTTTGAGGTGAAATTCCCTGAAATATGTGAAGGATGAAGATCATTATGGTCACTAGAAAACGTGTACAATTAGCATGTACAATTAACATGCACAGTTAAGATGTACAGTTAGCATATTTGATTAACATGTACAATTAATGTGTACACTTTCATGTACAATTGACATTTGCGATGTACAATTAAAATGTAGTATTTGCTGGTGACTCTTTACGTTTACTGTGTACTGTTTTGCTAACTTATATATATATATATATATATATATATATATATATATATATTATGTTCCATCATAATTTGCACCTGTGAATAAGCTGGTTTCCTCGACTCTGCTTTTGTGGGCGCTGTAGAAATGTTGAGATTACGATGTACAATGCACATTAAAAATGTACAGTTACATGTACATTGTACAGTTCATATGTACAATTAACTTGTACAATTAGCATGTACATTGTACAATTTAAATGGACGTATGACATGTACATTGTAAAGTTAAAATGTACAATTAATTTGTACAATGAAGACATAGATCCCTTAAACATTCAGGAGATGCTGCAACTAAGCTGGGACAGAAGCATACTGTACTTGCATTGATATTCTGCACACATTTTATTTTGAAGTGCTCTATATTCTCATAACCTGTTGATTACAGTTAAATTTATCTATTTATAATACTGTAATGAGTTTGTTACGGTACATGTATATATTTATGTAGCGACGTATCTTGCAATTTCTGACTATTAATAAGCACATGAAGGTGGATTTTTTTATGTAGTACCTGTTACTTCTGACTTTTCAGTTTCATTCGCCTGGTCGACTACTTGATTGTCTCCACAATGCAGATCTTGGCTGTCAATTCGATTGCGACTCTGCTCAGTCAGTTGGCCGACCATCTGCAGAGGACTCCATCACTGGCAGAGATTCAAGCGTGGATAAAAGCTCTTTATCCGGACTCAGAATCCTCTTCTTCACTCCAAAAGGTTATGTTCAAATCCTTTGCGATCAGTTCATCTTTGATCAAATCATTTGTAATCAATTCATCTTTGATCTAATCATTTGTGACCAATTCATCTTTGATCTAATCATTTGTAATCAATTCATCTTTGATCTAATCATTTGTGATCAATTCATCTTTGATCTAATCATTTGTAATCAATTCATCTTTGATATAATCATTTGTGATCACTTCATCTTTGATCTAATCATTTGTAATCAATTCATCTTTGATCTAATCATTTGTGATCAATTCATCTTTGATCTAATCATTTGTAATCAATTCATCGTTGATCTAATCATTTGTAATCAATTCATCTTTGATCTAATCATTTGTGATCAGTTCATCTTTGATCATATCAGCTGTAAATTGAAATGATCTCATTTTATTATCCTATTTACATCTCTTCTTGTAGAGCTTCATGGAATAAATGAATTGCAATGAAACCAACATTGTTAAATATGGTGACATCCCATTTTCAAAAGGGAGTGTTATATAAATTTTAAGGGGTGCTGTATAAATTCCCAGGTTAAGGAATAATGCTTAGGAAGTTTTATGAAATATTGACAACAAGCAACTCACAAATATCGCCTTCTCAGCAACCTACCATAAATGGAATCAATGACAAGAAAACAGAATTAAAAATGTTATTTGAAATGAACTTAAATACTTCAAAAACCTTAAAGATGTCAACAGTCTATGTTGCTATTGGATGTTGTTAAACATTTGGATAATAATAAATAAATAAATAAATAATAACGCTTAAGGGTTTAATTGTTGATGAAAAAAATCTCAATTTAAATGCTCACATTTGTTGAAAACAATTATTGCATGTTTTAAATCCTAGAAATTGGTTCAATTTTTTGCAGGCTGGCGATGATAAGAGGACATTGAAAGTATGTAGTGCTGTTATATTTAAATGCACAGAATATAGATGGAGAAAATTTTAATTTAAATACATGGTTTCACCATCTGTCATGGCTTATGCTATTTTCCAATCTTTTGCACAGCTTAACCGAGCATAGTTCTTGCCTGTTACCTCCTGATTTTGTTAGTTAATGGTTGTCTGACATGTGTCTGGCAGAGTATTATAAATTTTAGAGTTTTTCTGTAGTTCCATTATCAATATGGGTGCTACATAAATTTAATGGATGCTATATAAATTCCCAACTGAATTAATTATACTTAAGGGCTTAGTTGTTGATAAAAAATTCTCAATTTAACTGATCACATTTGTAGAAAACTAAATGTGTTATATCCTAGAAATTGGTTCAATTTTTTGCAGGGTGGTGACGATAAGAGGATACCCGTACCTGTGAAAGTATGTAGGTTACCACGACATTTACACTATACTTAGCATCAACACCAATTATGTTATTAATGACATTTTATATCATGTAGGCTGGTGCATAGAGCACCTCTGGGTAGATAACTTGATGGGGCGCTATATAAATGTTCTATTACATTACATCACATCTATCACTGTGCTATTTCCTATCCTTTTTCTTAACCTAACTGAGCATTGTTCGTACCTGTAAGCTTCTGATTTTGTCAGTTAATGGTATTGTAGGCAGGAGAGGAGAAGAAAGGTCAGCAGGTACAGAAACCACTCGCTAGGGCAGACCCCAAGGTAGGTGTCACATGAATTTCATTAGCGCATTTTCATTATTTGGCATCGCTATCACTTAGTGGTGTAAGCTGTGCTTATGAGAGGCTCTTAAAGGGGTAACTCGACCTGGCAGTTTCACTATAAACCACAGACGCCCATTTAATAAGTATGCCTGCCAATCATACCGGACCTGCAGAATGCAGGTCTATGGTCGTCGATTGAGTGGTCAGTTATGGAACAATAAATTATTGGCTCAGTGCCTCTCTTTCCATGGGCACACTATACTAGGTGAAGACGTAGTCCATTTGCATTTAAATTATAATATTGGTCGCAAGGAACACATATATAGACATACAGACGCAAATACACGCACACACACACGTATGCACATATTGTTATGCAGGATTGTGCCTTCATTGAAGGATTGAAAGAGAGGCAGTGAGTATTGTTCCATAATTGACCACTCAATGGATGACCACAGAGCTGCAGGTCCTGTATGATTGGCATTAAATGGGTGGTCCTGGTTTATGGTGAAACTGCCAGGTATATATATAAAACTGCCATATATATACATATATATTATATATATAGGTGCATAGAACACCTCGGGGTAGATAGCTTGATGGGGTGCTGTGTGTGTGTGTGTGTGTGTGTGTGTGTGTGTGTGTGTGTGTGTGTGTGTGTGTGTGTGTGTGTGTGTGTGTGTGTGTGTGTGTGTGTGTGTGTGTGTGTGTGTGTGTGTGTGTGTGTGTGTGTGTGTGTGTGTGTGTGTGTGTGTGTGTGTGTGTGTGTGTGTGTGTGTGTGTGTGTGTGTGTGTGTGTGTGTGTGTGTGTGTGTGTGTGTGTGTGTGTGTGTGTGTGTGTGTGTGTGTGTGTGTGTGTGTGTGTGTGTGTGTGTGTGTGTGTGTGTGTGTGTGTGTGTGTGTGTGTGTGTGTGTGCATACCTTTATACATACATGCAAACAAATATAAAACCTGCCTGCATACATATAATCTTGTATTGTGTATTTTTTACAAGGAATACTATAGAAGAAGAATTACCTTTCCTTTGTCTTGCACTAGGTGCTTCTGGTTAACTGGGCTCTATACAATTGAGCATAACAGGTGCACTGCGTTGTTGGGGATGGTCATATGGGTCAGGAGGATCCACCCATAGATGTCAAAGATTGAAAAATGAAGTCACCAATGCTTTGTGCAATAACTTCCTTTTGAGTTCGGCTTAAGGGACTGGTCTGTTCCCTGTTTTCTATTGGAATGTTGTTCCATCTTTTCTATAGATTGGTTTAACATTGGGTGAGGAGGAAGTGGTCATTCCTCCATTGTTCATCACGGAATTCATCCTTGACACAACCCAGCTAATCTTTCAACCAGATGAGGATGTCTATCTCGACGGAATGGCGGAAGTGATCAAAGGCTTCCAGGACACTGTGTTGAGGGTCCAGAACCTTGTGCCTGATCCATACTTTGATGCATTCACCAGGCAAGACAACAACTCGTATATTACTATGAAATTACAGTTTGACTTGGATTTCAAATATTTTTTGGATTGTTTGGCTAGAAATGGGATAAATTGTTTTAGTAGCTAATGGGACAAGATTTCTTTAGTATATCATCACTGTATCCAAGGTTAAACTGTTTTGTAAAGGTGAAGTAACAAAGTATTTTCTAGCACCCGATTAAGATATAACAAGTTAAAGTAAAAACATGGATTTTTGAGACCCTCTTTTATTTACTGTTGGCAATCGTTCCATTTCCTTAAGAGATTTTTGATTACTTGTCATTGATGATGTAAACTTGCCGTAGTGGAGCTCGTCATGGAGGACTCGTTCGAGTGGTTAAACGATATTTAATTTTTTTTATTTTTGTCATTTTTTTTTCAGTTTTTAAGTTATGTCCGTAAAAATTTTATACATTGCATTGTCATGCAAGCCTGAAATGTGTGCAACATTTCAGCTCTGTAGGTCAACGGGAACGTACCTGGAAAAGAGTTGAAAGATGTCCATGACAAACTTAACGCAAGCCAAGTTAAATAAAAGAGGGTAAAAATATCTAAGATATGCAATTACATTGCATCCTGTTGACACCAGTACAACCCAGCTTCAGCAATAGAGGATTTCAGCGTTCAGCTCTTGAGCTCTGTCATTAAATCCATTGTTGTGTTGTCTATGTTGTTCTAGGCCGATCATCAACCAGAAGTTTGAAGAGAAGACTTGTGGAGAGGGACCAAGTTTAGCGTTCATGTTACAAGATGACAAGCATATGCAAGGACTCATTGACAGCGTTAAGGTAAAGAAAGCAAAAAAGAGCCATTGTTATATGAATGTTAAATGTTGTGTCTGACAACAATGAAATACCACATTTACATACTGCTACATTTTACTCCGTGAAGTATACACCTGCTAACTGTCTTTAATCACAATTGTTTAGATCTGTTAGATAGTCATTGCTACAGTAACGTATGAGTTACTTCAAATGCGCTATATTAAGTCTTCTCAAATACAAGTGCAATGTCGTGCATAAAAGTAATATTACTATTACTGTTATTACTATGGTGATGATAAGATCTCAAAACTCATTGCTAAGCATTCACATTAAGCAATGACTATTTTACAACAATGATGATTGTGATGATGATGAAGGTGACGATGACAATGATGACGACGACGGTGGTGATGGTGGTGGTGACGATGACAATGATGACGACGACGGTGGTGGTGGTGATGATGATGATGATGAAGGTGATGATGATGATGATGACAATGATGATGGCAATCATGTTCATGTCATGTGTTGTGTATTACAGGATGCCATCTGTGCTGCCTTCAATGCTGCCGCCCAATATGCTGATACGTTTGAGCCATACAGACAATTCTATAAGATTAACGAAAGTGCAGACATGGAAGCCATTCGATGCGAAGACCATGGTACGGAACTTGTGGCATTGTCTTTTGTGGCATTGTCTTTTGTGGCATTGTCTCTCATTGTTTGTTTTTTATGCTTTTGAGTCTGTTTGTTCTGATTGCATTTGTTCAGCAAACCCTTCATGATTTCTACTAGGAGTCACATTCAAGTGATATGCAAATTGGCTAGTAAGTTACTTGGTTACCTAGTTACTTGGGGTTGTGTACATTGGATTCTGCTGGTGCAGTGCTTGTTAACAAGCTGGTGACCTGCGCTTTACTTTCAAGTGGTGCTTCAAAGGTTTGGAGATTATGATTACGATATGTTTTGTAGCATTAGCGACACGTGTTACTAATGTTCTTCTAACGATGTATTTCATAAAAACATTATGTTGTTTAAATCACATCTCACATCATGTAGGCTAGCATAGAGAGTGCAGAGAGCGCCTTTGAGTAGATTGCTTGAAGAGGCGCTATATCAAGTATCATCAATTCATTCTTGTGTTGTTTCTGAGACATGTTTGTTGTTGGCTGTTGGTTACATGTGGCATTTGTGCTGATGTTGGCGATGTGCTTCGTGTTCAGATGTGCCGTTCTTTGCTGAGGCGCTTGAGACGTACCACGAACAGCACAGAATGGCTGAAGGGATCATCGAGAAGCGGCCGATCGGTATGTTACTGATGGATGCCATCAAGATGAAGAATCTTCTCATGCCATCTCCTCTCAGATGCCTCGAAGTAAGATTCTTATGCATTCATAGTCAGCCATGCCACAACCAACTCCTACTTGCTCTATCAGCAAAAGGAAAAGATCTTATTTTAGTTATCTGAGAGTTGGGACATTGGATTTTCAAACTTGCACTGTCCATGTTACAAAGTGAGCATACCAATAAATCAGCTAATTTGTCTTTTGTGCTAGCCTAAAGTTCAACCAAACAGCTACTTTGTTCATCAGGCTAGCCTAAAGTTCACAGTAGAATACAATTACAATGATATAGAACTATTGTCACATAAAAATGTTATACATATAATTGCTTTCCTTTTTTTTGTGTGTTTATGTGATTCAATGTTTTTTTGGCTTAATTTTCCTATGTGGTAGCCTAAAATTCAGCCAATCAGCTACTGTATTCATTATGCTAGCCTAAAGTTTATAATAGCGCTTAATTACATTGGTATAGAAGAATTGTCACATAAAAATATTATGGGCGTAACTCCTTCTCTTTCTGTCAGTGTTTATGTGATTTGATGTCTTTTGGCTTCATTTTTTACAGGTCATAAATGATATCTTACCGGTGAAGGCTCGCACTGAATTGGATCATTTGACGGTTGAGCTGCAAGATGCCCAGAATCGATTGGAGGCAGTTCCAGCGAGCACCATCGAGTACGTCAATATTTTGACGTTCCTGGACCAAATTCAGGAAAGGGTAAGGATCCTGCTGATCATTGGTTTGTGATAACATATCATAACGTGTTTTATATTAATGTATTGTGAATGTAGCCGATCAGCCTCTGAGATTTAATTTATAATGTTAACATTTTAACGATGGCCTGCATTGGCTTCCCAGTTACTTTGATTACGCTCTAGTTGTTAAAGTGTTAATTATAAATCATGATTTCTTCAGCTTTATTTGAGAACCAGTTGTGATTAACATTGTACTGCAGCACCTTTCCAATGCTTAACAAAAGCACTGCCTCTCCCATCATAACTGATGTTGAGGTAACAAGGAAGAAAACGTTTATCAATGAGGGAACATTGTTCATACTATTAGAAGAGTAGGTGGCCAGAGGTGAACCCCTGCAGACACACAGAGCCCTTTAGATGGATTCCCATCAAGAGCTGATAGAAGATGCGATGTTAGGAGTTTTTGGACTATGTTGCATCAAACTCTTCCGTCCTTAGTTGGGTCTCCTGTGTAATTGATAGCTATTTGTTTTATGAGATATTCATATAAATTGTGCTTTGAATTGCAAAATAAACTTAAACATGAAGGAAAATAATATGAGGATGGGTGAGGTTGGGTGAGGAATGGGTGAGGTTGGGTGAGGATGGGTGAGGTTGGGTGAGGAATGGGTGAGGTTGGGTGAGGTTGGGTGAGGATGGGTGAGGTTGAGTGAGGATGGGTGAGGTTGAGTGAGGTTGGGTGAGGTTGGGTGAGGATGGGTGAGGTTGAGTGAGGTTGGGTGAGGATGGGTGAGGATGGGTGAGGTTGGGTGAGGATGGGTGAGGTTGGGTGAGGATGGGTGAGGTTGAGTGAGTATGGATGAGGTTGGATGAGGATGGGTGAGGATGGGTGAGGTTGGGTGAGGATGGGTGAGGTTGGGTGAGGATGGGTGAGGATGGGTGAGGTTGGGTGAGGATGGGTGAGGTTGAGTGAGGTTGGGTGAGGATGGGTGAGGTTGAGTGAGGATGGATGAGGATGGGTAAGGTTGGGTGAGGATGGGTGAGGATGGGTGAGGTTGGGTGAGGTTGGGTGAGGATGGGTGAGGTTGGGTGAGGATGGGTGAGGATGGGTGAGGTTGAGTGAGGATGGATGAGGATGGGTGAGGAGGGATGAGGATGGATGAGGATGGGTGAGGTTGGGTGAGGATGGGTGAGGTTGGGTGAGGAGGGATGAGGATGGGTGAGGTTGGGTGAGGATGGATGAGGATGGATGAGGTTGGGTGAGGATGGGTGAGGTTGGGTGAGGATTGTGAGGTTGGGTGAGGATGGATGAGGATGTGAAGTTGCATGTGAAGCCCAGAACTAAGCAGCTTCAGCAATAATTAATCATCATTGTTGTTGACTGCCTATCTAGATTGTTTTTTTTATTTCACATCTAGCCATTGTTGAGTCTTAAAAGGCTGTATATTAGACAGAAATTTTTAATTTGTTTTAATCAGGAATCAGTTTTCATGAATAAAATTCAGTTCATAAATCTACTATGCAGCCGATAAAATATCATTTTAAGGCATTCTGTGCTCTTCATCGTCCCTTTTTATATATAGGATTTTCACATCTTTACAATTTGATGACAATAACAGATGTTGTAATTGTACAATATGCAAGTCTTTAACATCACCATCTTATTTGTTCCATACAGTGCATTACATTGCCAAAATGCTAACCAATGAGTCGGCTCATTCAAATTGACACATCTGGGCTCAAATTGAATTGTTGTTATGTCGTGTAGACCATAGGACCATTTGGAATAAGTGAGTAAATAAGTGTATTCTTTTTTGCACTTTGATGTTCATATATTAGATTAATTATAACATTCTAATTATGAACGATTCTCAGGTTAGATTGTCTGTCTGAGGCAATGCAGTCCTGTGGTCAAATGGCAAAATGAGTTTTCAAAATTTATGTTTGGTCTGGCTTCAGATTGAACCTTTGCTCAAAGAAGCGCAGATTGTGAGCGACATGTACGAGCTCATTGAGAAGTACTCGGTTCCTGCTCCACCAGAAGATTTTGCTGTCTACCTGGTTGGTGCCTAAATGTGCCAAAGTTGTATAATTCTTTACCCAAAAGGTTTTTAAGAACAATGTAAGCATGTTGATAAATAACAAAGCAAGTCTTTGCACAATTATTTAGCCAATCAAAAGCATCACGACACAGTAACCTGGTCTGTATCTTGTGTTCTTGTGTTCTACTATGTTTGCTACACTTCAGGTACACTGTGTTTAGTATGTATGTGCAAATAAATGTTCACTTATTCTATAGTAACCATTTGTGCAATAACCTATTCAAATGAGACTCCTTCTTCATTGGGTGGTCATCATCGAGTGGTCTTCTCATGACAACCTGCAGAAGGTGTATTAAATACGTCTTTCGCTGTCAGATCACTCAACTTCACCTAATGCGATTTCAGTTTCATTCTCGTCAGCTGAAGTTATGTTAGATAGTTAGTTCTCTTCCTCTACAAGACGTTTGCTCGAGATTCATGTGAATGCTTTATTAACTGTTCAGAGTTTTAAATCTACAATGAATCAGAAGGTTTGCTTAAGAATTTCTGCCATTCTCTCTGTCTTCCCACTCCATTTATATTTGAACTGTCTTAAAACTTCTTCCAAGGGACCTTTGATTCATCTTCATCAACTTATTCCTCTAATTAATTCAGTTAAACTGAAGTCCCTATGAGCCGTTGTTCTGCTGTAGACCCTGACTCCGTGCACCAACAATGCACTTAATGCGATCGACAAGGCTCTCGCTGATCGAGATCAAAATGTCACCAAGTTCTGTCAGTACATCGAGAAAGACATTGCCGAATTGAACAAAGACTTGAAAGATATCAAGCAAGAATCTCAGGTTCGTCTTCATGTTGCTCTGTTCTTCTGCCTTCTACTTGGGCTATATCAGATGTTCAGTTCAACAATAAGTATGGTTCTCAATTTTTATCTTCTGTGGGCTGTTCTTCAGCTATATTTGTCTCGGCTAACGCTGTGTTAGATGGATCTCTTTGTTACAAGGGCTTTACTTGAGGTATATGTGAATGTTCTGTTAAATTACTTACAGTTGATCAGATTTTACTTTGGCTAGTTTATATTGATTGATTGATTGAGCCTTATGGAGTTTGAACTAACGGTTTACATCTCGATTGATTGCACATCGAATGCTCCATTTTGATGTACAATTCCTTTATTTGTGTGACTGATCTGTTAAGGGTTATGTGATAAAATTTTGTACTTACCTTTGTTACTTACCTCACAATGGTAATGACTATTATGATCACACCGATTGTAATTAAGCTGATGATGGCCTTATGGTGATTAGCTTAGCTTTGTAATCCATTTTTTTTATAGTTTCTTTGTATATCAGAGATAATTAGCTCTGATGGTATGCTGAAGTGTTCTGTTTATTATTATTATTATTATTATTATTATATTTGCATATGTTAAGTACTGCAATGTGATGACATTTGTGTGAGGGACTTTCTCAAATTCCCTGCCTGGTTACTCTCTCAGAGAAACCTCAGCCTGTGCAATGTCCATGTTACAAGCCAAGCGCTCAACTGATTGGCCTCCACTGCTTTGCATAGTTTACAAAGAATCAGATGCTAAAATTGACATTTGACTTTAAATTTATTAAACTGTTGTTATACCCACAGAACCCTGCCATCTTGGATGCCAGCACAGATCGGGAGGTCATCCGCGCAACCCTGGAAAGACTTCAGGAGAAAATGGATGAACTGCAGAAACGAGCATTCGCTTTCAAGAATCACCAGAAAAATCTGAAGGTAAATTTTCAGACTATTTTATCTATTTAACAGTTTTATTAATCAAGGAGCAAAGTTTAGAGATGCTTTGGAGTAGAGCCTAAATAAATACTGTGGTTGTCTGCGTATGTCATAGACAGAAAAAGTATTTATTTAGACATTTAGGATCCTTAACTGTTTGAAGTTGACTAACGTCGTAAGTCAATTAAACAAACTTAATTGGTTAAGTTTCATATTTAGATAGTTTGTAAATTAAATGCCACCTGTGTCTGCCTCATGCTTATTGCAAACTAAGTAAAAGCAAGTAGTATATTCTTTTGAATACTGTACATTCGAGTTGGTTACTGGCTTGATGGATTAATCAGTTGGTTGATTGATTGATTGATTGATTGATTGATTGATTGATTGATTGAGTGAGTGAGTGAGTGAGTGAGTGAGTGAGTGAGTGAGTGAGTGATTGAGTGATGATTGAGTGATTGAGTGATTGAGTGATTGAGTGAGTGAGTGAGTGAGTGAGTGAGTGAGTGAGTGAGTGAGTGAGTGAGTGAGTGAGTCATTGATTTTTTTGAGGTTTTTTGTTGAACGACTGTTGATGCTTTAGGTTATTGTGACGAAATACGAAGAATTGGAGGAAGTGCATGCTGAGCTGAAGCTGAAGCAATTGCTCTGGGACTCAATCGACCAATGGGACGAACTGCTCAATCATTGGAAAGATGTTTGTATATGTTTCAGTTCTCACACTTTCTCTCATCTACTCATGACAATAAAGGAATAACTAAATTAGTTACCAGAAAGGAAATGGATACATGATGCTCTTTTCTGACGTCTTTCCATTTGTGTCCAGCACCAGAGGGCTTTCGTTTTCAGAAAGACATTTTTGGATGCTGAAAAACCGACAACACATGATTTCACTCAGATATAAGACTTTTTTAATTCTAGCCTATTTTTTCTCTGATTAATAGTTAATGTGCAACATCAATTGAGGTGTATATCCTGCATTTGCATAAGATTGTCAGATGAGGCTAAGTATTGAGTCACCTGATTTTAAGCTGGTCATTGAGACTGTACCGCCATCTTGCGATTGTTTAGATTTGCTTTCGTCACTTGCAAATTCTGCCACAGAGGGACCAGTTTTTTACATATAAAATTTTATTTTGTCATAATTTAGGCATTCTAGACCTTATTTGTGTGGGGTTGAGCTCTTGGAATTGATTTGCGCATCAATTATTGATCGCTTCTCGTTTAAAAATTCCTAAAGTAATAATGAAAACAAATATGACACTGATTTATATTTCCAGTGTCTTCTAAGTCAGTTTTTTTAATTAGATGGGTCTTATTACTTCGCTTTTTTTGTTGCAGAAATCTCAAGATCACACTTACGATTTTTCTTTGTTTTGGCTTTCTTTAAATTGAGCATTATTGGTTTCTGATTTGTTGTGTATCTCATTTGCATATCCACTGGACGTGTTCAGTGCAGCAGCATTTATTACAATGCAATTGTTAGTGATCAATTAACATTCGTTTAATTTGATATCACTTAATTGTCTTCTGTTCCAACTTTTACATCATTGATTTGATCATAAAAATCTTAATAAGATATTTATATAGCACCACTTTAAGTCTGTGCATTCCTGATTTGAGTTCGTGACTCTATAATGATGGACTTCTGACTTCTTCCTTTCTTTAGAACTTGACAGAGTGGTAGAATAGATGGTAGACTGATTCTTTCCTAGGAATTTCTAAGGTATTTTATGAATCTTACCTCTATAGGCACGACTGGACACTCTGGATCCAGAGGAGGTGACAGCAACCACATTGAAATACTACAAGGCCGTCTACCAACTGGAAAAAGGACTTCCGCCAAATGGAGTTGTTCCAAAATTAAAGGAACGTGTGGAAAGTATGAAAGAAAAGGTGAATAACTGAATAATGACGTTGTGTAGATAGCATTCCCACTGATTTCATTTTGAACAGCTCTGAGTGTTTTTAGTAAAATTCTTGTTCCTTTATTTGATCTTCTTGCTTTTTGATTGATTTCAATCAATTAAGTGCTAACTTGCCGTTTTTCATATCTGCATAGTATTTATCAGGTCATTTGTGTCATTCCTTCTAAGCAACTCTAAGAGGCGCTTGATAGAATTCAACAGAGCTACTAGACTCAAATTGCTGGTCAAGCTAATGGTGCTTCAAAATCAGCAAGAGTTTGCAATCTCGATTACTATTGAGCTCGAATTAGTTAGATGGCTAAGTTATGAGATAATTTCTTTAAAGCTGTGTTTTGACTGTTTGGTAGCTGCCCATGATAACTGATTTGAGAAATCCAACACTGAAGCCACGTCACATGGAATTGATTGAACAAGTTCTCCAGTTTCACTTTACGCCTGAGGAGCCGATGACTTTGGGTCATCTCGAGAAAATCGAAGCCTTTAAGCATGCGGAGGAAGTCCAGGAGATTTCTGGACAGGCCAGCTCTGAATCGAGCTTAGAGGCAATCCTTAAGAAGGTATGCCTTCATTGAACATGAATTGTTGACTGTAAAAGGCTTTTAACAGCAGTTTACAGTGTGATGTTACAAGTGTGATGTTACAAGTATGATGTTAAAAGTGGAATGTTACAAGTATGATGTTAAGAGTGGAATGTTACAAGTATGATGTTAAAAGTGGAATGTTACAAGTTTGATGTTACAAGTGTGATGTTACAAGCGTGATGTTACAAGTGTGATATTACAGATGAACACATGCATGCCACAGCTTAAAACAAGAATGTTCCACTGATTTTGAGGATTTTGCTCTTTGCTTTGTCGCCTTTTAAATTGTTCACAAGACTTGATACCAGTATATCCAGAGTGTGATCCTTTAACGATGAGCTGCATAGATTTTTTCAATACTTTCTAGTACATGTTTGTTGTTAGAGGGTTAATGACTGTAATGCATGAGATAGCGCATAAGGTTTGACTTTACATGGAGTTGATGTACATTTTTAACCAGGTGGAAGATGGCTGGAAGTCTATGGAGTTCCCAGTTTTGCCATACAAGGAGTATAAGGATGTGTACATCCTTGGTGGAACGGATGACATCCAGGTCCTACTGGATGATAGCAACATCAACATCACAACCATTGCCAGTTCCAGGAATGTTGGTCCAATCAGACAGCGTGTGGAGGAGTGGGTCAAACAGCTGGACCTCTTCGGCAAAACATTGGTAATGTAGAATTTCTAATGTTTGAAGTAATAAACTTAAGTTTATTGTCTTGGCAATGTCCCTACATCAGTTGTCTCATTCTGCATTTAATATTTATATTGCTATAATAATGATATAATAAATGTCTTCATGCTATTTCAAACTGACAATATTACAAGTATAGGATGAACGAATGATGGCAAGTTATTACAGGAGTTGAATTTAATTGTCAACAGCCATGCAAGGCTGAGAGAACCTGCTTACTCCCAATTACAATAGGACTGTATAGTATTGCTTTAAGTGTAACAGGTGACATGGGTGACAGAAGTGACAAAGCTTCTGCTACAACTTGGGTTACCCTGTTGCCTTACAAATTTTCAGTTGGCCTTAATGATAAATCGTGTGTTTTACATAAATGAGATGGATTAGCGATGAATCACCAACGTTGCGCAATGTTAATACGCTAACGTTGCAATTTGCTGAGAAATTTCAAAGGTTGCATTACCTTACATGAAACGGAAAGCTGTGAGAATATTGAGATCAACTTAGAACTGGGAGTAAGCAGGTTCTCTCAGCCTTAGAGGGAGATTCTGTTTCATAGTTTCTCATTTTTCTGCTTGCTTTACCCTACTTGCAAATAAGCTATGACTACTTTATGGTACCCTTCTTGATGTTTAGTAATGTAATCATTTCGTGCTTTCAGGATGCGTGGCAGAACTGCCAGCGGAGTTGGTTATACCTGGAGAGTATATTTACTGCACCTGACATTCAGCGTCAACTCCAACAGGAATCGACCAACTTTCAGATCGTCGACAAATCATACAAAGAGATCATGAGGAAAGTCAACAAAGTGCCGCTTGCCATGAGAGCCGGCACCCAGCCAGGTCTGTGTTGTGTCCTGATGCTCTATTTAAAGTTTCATTTATCGAATTGATTTACCAGTTTAATCATGATTTTTGGATTCATTTTATGCATATGATGCTTTTACACCACCAAACAATGTTGAGAAGTAAGCTGGTGTTTTTCGGACATGTTATGCGATCAAATGGAATGGAAAAGGAAATGATGCTGGCATGGGAAGGAGGAGGGAAGAAAAGAGGGTGCCCAAGAAAAAAATGGATGGATGTGATACATGAAAAAGCTGAAATGAGCCTAAAGGAATTAAGGGATGCAACTTCGGAAAGAAAAAAATGGAGAGGATTGGTCATGGAGGTTGCTAGATTTCCAAGAAATGACTGCACAAGGTGACAAGGTGGTGCTTTGAATGGATGTGTGTGGTTGACTCAATTACTCTGTCAATCAATCAATCAACCAGCCAACCGACCAATCAATCAACCAATCAATTGGTCGATCAATGAAGCTAGATATAGCATATAGCTACTTGGAGGTGCTCCTTGGTTAGTGGATGTATATGGTTGGGAGCTGGTAAAGCGTAGAGAACTGAAACTAGAACCCCTTTCATGAGTTGCACGACTTGTGTCATGTAAGTGGATTGGAAATCTAAACTGCTGCTGGTTGTGAGTACATGAATATAGACTGTATATGAAGACTTATGTGAGAAATTGGTGGTGTAAACTGGAGATTGAACTGGCTGGACTGTGTATAGCTTATCTATAGTTTGGTAAATTGTTGAGAATGAAATATCTTTGGTTTGATTATGACAACTAGTGAAACTTCACAATTCTATTTCCATCATGGGTCTATCTTGACTATGTGTACTGATCGTTTTCTAGTTGTATCGTTTTGTGATTAAAGATTTTGTTGATTTTGTTGGCTGTAGGTTTGCTTGAAGCCTTTCAGAATAATAATGCTCTCTTGGATCTGGTTATGAAATGTCTGGAAGGATATCTTGAAAGCAAGAGAGTATTATTTCCAAGGTAATCCGGGCTAGGCATCTCCGTGTACAGTTTCTTGAAACCATTTAGCACTTTGCGATAAGATTAATACAAAACTTTAATTAGTTTGTAAATGCAAGACTTTCTTGCATTTAGTGCAATGGTTCATATTATCCCTGCTTAAAAAGCCTTGAGGCTTTGTATCAGTATATGAACTTAAGTCATTTTTATCTATACTTGTGGCTTTTGATAATATTTATTGTTTGCTGATAGCATTTACTAGTATATTTATTGTCTATTCTTATCATATCATATCTTTGGATTTATATAGCACCTCCCACAGAATAACTTCAGAGACACTATATAAATACACCACAAAAGCCCTAGAGAAAAAGAAGCACCTTGTTACTCCTCAGTGTCTGACTATTTGTTTTGGTCATGCTTAATCAGCTTCAACTTCAAGATTGTACATCAGAAGGCAATTGTTCTTTTCTTTTAGCTCATGTCTCTTTTCCAAGAGCAATGATTGATATCTGTAGACAATAGACAACTGTGTTCTATCTTCCATTTCATTACCTTGTGTCTGTAACATGTTGCATCGTCATTTTGTCTGTTGCCTGTAGATTCTACTTTCTGTCGAACGATGAGTTGCTTGAGATCCTGTCTCAGACAAGGAATCCTCAGGCCGTTCAACCGCATCTTCGCAAGTGTTTCGATGCGATCGCAAAGTTGGAGTTTGGAACACAGATGGTTGAGGTTGTTGACAGAGATGGTACGTTGTCTTGTTTTGTGGTACCTCTAACCTTTTGTATGTTTGAATGGTACTCACATTTCAATCATTTATAGAACCAAATCTAGGAAGATCAATACAAATTGAAGTTATCATGACTTTGGCTGCACATCATATTCATGGAAAAATTTGCAGCCATGCTTAACACTCACGAACCGATCCAATTTTCTGTCTTTCTTGTTTTGTGGTAGCTATTTGAAAGGTCTAACATTTCAATGCCAAAAACCGCTGTAAATTAAAATGCAGGAAGATCAACGAAGGTCACGGCAATGGCTGCAGATAGCATTAATTGAACACTCATACTATGCTTAACACTCACCAACCCAGCGATCTGTCTTCCTTAGTAGGTTCATCTTCAAGAAAACCTGCCTGCCTTACAGATAGCATCACATTACGCATCACAGACTTAATCAATTTTAAGACTTAATTAACTTTAGGGCTTAATTGACTCTAAGACTTAATTAACTTTAAGACTTAATTAGCTTTGTGGTCATTCAGAGTTTCTGCTGATGATTGAGCTAAGGTATACCATGCTGTCTTGTTTAACCTGTGCGCTCTCACATGCTTGAATGGCTGTCATAATTGGCTTCCAGGTGACAAGAAAGAAGAGATGCAGTTCACTGGCGACATCTTCGCCATGCTGTCTCCCGAGGGGGAGAAAATCTCATTCCCCAAGGTTTGTTTCTTCTGTTACCCATCTAGAAAGATTATCACCAGTTTCATGCCACCACCCACCACCTCCAGTGTCACCACATACATCTGTTTTACATAAGCAAACATGAGTATGTTGTGCGTAATTAAGGAGTTGTTGATTTCTTTATGGTTTCTTTCCCTGACAGGGACTTAAAACACGGCCAAACGTGGAGGAATGGCTGGGTCGCGTGGAGAAGTTCATGTTTGAGACGCTTCAGAAGCTGCTAAAACTGGCTCTTATTGACTACGAGAAGAAGACACGAGAGGAATGGGTCATTGGACATCCATCTCAGGTCAACATTTCTTTGCTTATTGTGGCCAAAACATCATAATTAGTTAACATATGTTTGCATCAGTTAATGGTCGCACCTAGAATTTATCGATCTGTTAGTCCTATCATTATTCGTTCCAATTAAATCGTTAGTTAAAAAAGCTTGACAGATGTGATCACTATATGCTGGAAGATGATGGTATTTTAACATGCCTTATTGAGTAGATTTCTCATAATCAGATGACATCAATCATTTAACAGACCTTATATTCAGGGGTGTTGATCCCCTCTAAGCCATTGGAGCAACTTCCCTCCTCAATTTTGACTGACAGATGGTCCAATGTTATTCAAGGATGAATAATTGATTGAACCAAGTTGATGGTTCACATATTGTTGCTGTAGAATAGAACAGAATGACTCAACTGGTATGATATTTAAAAAAATTTTCTTCCCTTAATTTCTCAATGAGATCTTCCCCTTGTTTCGTGGATGGAGCATTTTTTTCAAAGTTACTAGGTTACTATGTTGTAGACGCCCGTGTTTGTATTTACTAAGCGTATTTCATGTAATTATGGATCATTTAAAAAATGTTTTGTCAACTCGCTTATTACCGGTGGCTTATATACGGATCTGTTGGTTGATTCATTGCAGATTAGATCTGTTGCTTGATTGATTTTAGATTAGATCTGTTGTTTGATTGATTATAGATTGGATTTGTTGGTTGATTGATTTTAGATTAGATCTGTTGTTTGATTGATTTTAGATTGGATCTGTTGTTTGATTGATTGCAGATTAGATCTGTTGTTTGATTGATTACAGATTGGATTTGTTGGTTGATTGATTATAGATTGGATTTGTTGTTTGATTGATTACAGATTGGATCTGTTGGTTGACTGATTATAGATTGAATCTGTTGTTTGATTGATTGCACATTAGATCTGCTGGTCGATTGATTATAGGTTGGATCTGTTGTTTGATTGATTATAGATTGGATCTGTTGTTTGATTGATTATAGATTAGATCTGTTGGTTGATTGATTGAAGATTTGATCTGTTGTTTGATTGATTATAGATTGTTCTGACAGTCTCTCAGATGATGTGGTGCAAAGACATTCACGAGATTCTTGATGGCAGTGGTGACAAACTTTTCCAAATGCAGGAATTCGAAAAGAAGTGTTTCCTCGCTCTGAACAAACTGGCTGCCCTCGTCCGCGGAAAGCTCAGCAAGTTGTTGCGCGCGGTTCTGTGCGCGTTGATCACGCTCGACGTTCACTCGCGAGACATCGTCACGGAGATGGTGAATAGCCGAGTGACTAACACGGAGAGCTTTGAGTGGCAGAAGCAGCTGCGATACTACATGGAGTCTGATAGATGTTTTGTCTACATGTCCAATTCCAAGTATGCCTACGGCTACGAGTATCTCGGCGCATCTCCTCGTCTCGTCATAACGCCACTGACTGTAAGTTTTTTGCAGACGACATTCGTTTGGCCAATCGGTGGCCATGTTTAGATGCATTTGAGGTTGAAACTTGTTGTGCCAAGGCCTTTGTCCCAGGGTTTGACTTGGACTGGGAATACAGTGGTTGTAAAACTTTCTTCTGAGGTTTGAAAATGACATTAAAGGAGCTCAGCTAAACCTGCTTCTCAAAACCTTCCTGCTCCAGTCTAGACTTAATTTATGTTGATGAACTGTTTAATGAGACTCTGCACCACAAAATGTTGAGACATCTCTCTTCGTCTGGGTCTAATTGATTTGGCCAATATTTTCAACTGATCTTTAACAATTTCTGATCCTTGATTGTGGTTTATAAGTATGCAAGAGAAAAGTTATAAAGGACTCTTAAAGGCACTGCATAGTCCGAGATTGGTAAAGAAATCTGTTGGCTGATATGTCAAATGCCAAATAAACTCAGACCTGTGTCTTAGGATTGTAATAAATCTGTTTATCCAGCTGCATAATTGATCTGTTCCTGTGGCTTAGGATCGATGTTACCTGTGTCTGATGGGAGCACTCCAGTTGGATTTAGGTGGAGCTCCCGCTGGACCTGCAGGAACTGGGAAAACTGAAAGCACCAAGGATCTGGCTAAGTCTCTTGCTAAGCAATGCGTCGTCTTCAACTGTTCAGAAGGTTTGGACTTTAAGGTTTGTATCATTTGCTTATTTTAATAATGGGTCTGATGTAGACTGTAGACAGTGTTATGCCATCAGATGACATTTAATGGCTTTCACGTGCTTTTGTATTTTCTGATGTGCAGATGATGGGTCGGTTCTTTTCCGGTCTGGCGCAGTCGGGCGCATGGTCATGCTTCGATGAGTTCAACCGAATTGATATCGAAGTCTTGTCTGTCATTGCACAGCAGCTAATCACGATACGCAACGCTAAGGCGGCAAAAGTAAGTGGCCGGCACATGATCACTGAAGACTCCTATATGACTTGTGATTGTGCTCAGATGGATTGCTTCTGAGAAACTCTGTCTATGCTGTATTACATCATTCGTCTAGCTCAGTTTGTTTTTTGTAATGTAATGTATGATGATTTAGAATCTCATATGCTACTTCTATAGAGCCTCTTTGGAGGCAGTCGAGGTATTGGTCTTCAATTCTGTATTTTGTATTTGTTACAGATTTATTTATAATCTGTCTCACTTTAGATGAAAGCTGATAATTGTTTATAGTGTTGAAATTATTTGATTGGAAGAGAGATTTGACTCTCTGGCTGGTATGGTCTGCACGTGGGCATGGGTGTTGCATGGTGGCCGATTGGTTAGAGCAGTCGACCCATAGTGCTCAGTGTGCACTGAGTGAGCGGGTTTGACCCTCGTCCGAGGCGTCAGTCACTGTGTAGGGACCTTGAGCAAGTCCTTTGCACACAATTGCTCTGCATTACAACTGCAGTTGTGCTGTCGAGGCATGTGTGCACTTCTGAACTAAACTGTAAGAAGGGCGACATTAAGTAACAGTTGTATTGTATTGTATGTTGACCCTAGATGGCATGACTTGCATTTGAATGGATAGTGGTGGTGAAGGAACTGTATTTTATTGTATTGTATTTCCGTTTAATGAGAATGTATAACTGACAGAATGCAGCCATTTACATATACAAGGTATATGCAATATATATATTACATAATATACGATAGATCAACGTAAGCATTTCGCTTGGTTGATGAAATATTATACCTACAATGTTATGAATTATTAATTTATTTAATTGATTTATCTGATTGGGCTGACAAATTAGTACATGCTATTACACATGATTCTGGATAACAGATTCTTGCTGTTCTTTGTTTGGGGCGGAGGGTATATTGATGGGCAGGATTGAGCGCATGATCACAGGTGACATTGTATAGGAGGCCTTAACCAGTAAATGGCTTGGGTTGCTGATGATAGCAACTGAATTGCATCAAGGCCAGACTATCACTGCATGAAAATGTGTACGTTTACGTTACGCATTGTCATATTTAGGTCTTGTTTGTCTTTGCAGCTGTCACGTTTCATGTTCGAGGGTCGGGAGATCAGCCTGGTCAGCACGTGTGCCACCTTCATCACGATGAACCCAGGCTATGCGGGTCGAACTGAACTTCCTGACAACCTGAAAGCTCTGTTCAGGCCATTCTCAATGATGGTCCCTGACTACAGTATGTATCTGTCACTCTGATCTCAGCTGATAATCATGTGCCTCTTAAAGAAATTACATTAGTCTGGATTTATAGTTATCCCAGATGGTATTTTGTTAATGCTGACTTGTGATTGATTCATGGTATTTTTAAGGTAAGCCAAGCTTAGTGAGATTAAGTGAGGTAAGTCAAAGTAGAGAGAGTGTAGGTATGGCTTTTGGATCTAGACTTGGACCTGCCCTGTTTTTGTGGTTTGATTGGACAACATGTGGTATGATACAGAATGGTATGGTAAAATGTGGTATGATAAGGTATGATATTATAAGGTGTGGTTTGGGAATACTCACTGATGAGCAGAATTGCTGAGATATTGGCCCCAAGGGATAATCATCAATATGGCCGTTTATATACATCCATCTGACACTGCTAATCTAAGGTTCTGGGATTGCTCGAATGAGCTGGGTATAGTGCAATGCATGCATAAATAATTCAGGTCCCATGTATTAGTTTTTTGGCACTGAATGAATCTTGAGTTTGCGATTACTTTATTAGTCTATCAGCACTTGAAGATCTAGTCTTAGTACCTCTATGAAGTTATCTGTAAAGTATCTTTTCAATTCATTGTTGTTCAGAGCTCATTGCGGAGGTGATTCTGTACTCGGAGGGATTTGAGTCGTCGAAGAACCTTGCTCAGAAGATGACTCAGATGTACAAGCTCTGTTCTGAGCAGCTGTCTCAGCAGGATCATTATGACTTTGGAATGAGAGCTCTCAAATCGGTCCTCGTGACGGCAGGCGCCCTGAAGCGCCAGAGTCCAGACAAAGATGAAGACGTTGTTCTTATCAGAGCTCTTAGAGATTCCAATCTGCCAAAATTCCTTAAAGATGATGCAGTCCTTTTCCAGGTAAGAATTTGGTGACATTCAAGGAAAATTATTTTTGCCAGCTATTAACTCAAGGCTGTTGAACGTTTTCTTTGACACACAGTGACGCTCATTGAATTATATTGTCGTGCGTATTTCAATAAAATTCGACACAGTGGTCTATTGGTTACATGCTTGCTCGATGATCTTATGGTTATGGTTTCAACTCTGTGGGCAATTTTTGTTAGTGCACACGTACCTCTGTCACCAAGTAGTAGAATTTTCTGCCTGCGTAAGCTGGGAAGTTGACGGCAACTTCTTGTGATGCATTGACTCAGTGTCGAGGGCCATTTGTCCATTGCCGGCTGAAGTGTCTGTGGAAAGAAAATGAACCTCTCCCCTTTGTCCCGCTGAGGAGCATATGACTTGCTTTATTCCATTGAATGCATTATTTCTTATTGCAGTAAAATCCTTGAATGAATGTTTCCAGATATCCATATTCTGGAATAGCAGCCATATTTAGTATAATGCATCTGCATTTTTATGGACCCTGAAATGTATTATGAAAGTGATATTCTGAAATTCTGAAATACAAATTAAATTTGTATCATCATTTCCAATTGTTGTTTCATTTCGAGTATTTTCGTTTTTAGGTAATTTCATTCAATTGTTATTTGGTTTTGAATTTCTTTCCTTTTGCTTTTTGTTTTCTGGCTTTGACCATCCTTGTTTTAGCACGGTTCTCTGTCTTTGAACCAGCCACGCTCCATTTATGTTACGTGATGTTAGTCAGTATGTTATGTCACTTTAAGGGAATTAAGTAGTTTTGTAGGACCTTTTCCTTAGCGTTAAAATTGCAGATTTTCAATTTTTGTTTTGTTTTTCTCTTTCTAGGCTGTTTTGCAGGACTTGTTCCCTGGTGTTGAAATTCCGGAACATGACTATGGGCGTCTGCAAGAGGAGATTGAAGCTGTTTCACAGGTCAGGGGCTTACAGGTGGTTCCAACGCAAGTCAAGAAGGTCATTCAGCTGTATGAGACACTGCTTGTCAGACATGGTGTCATGTTGGTCGGTCCGACAGGAAGCGGAAAGACAACAATTTACCAGGTAAGGTCCAGCGCAATGAGATACACACATGCAAATCTCTTTTTGTTATATCTCTTTATTGTTAATCCAGTGACAATAAGGCTCCTACTAGAAACAACAGTTTTCAGTGATAATGATAGAACTTTATGAAATGTTGGGAATTATTTGACTGATTTTCAATCAATTGTGGTCATATTTATATTTTTTGATGGATGCAAAGCTGCTAACACAAGGCAGTTTGTACGTCCAAATTGCTGTTCTCTTACAAATTATAAAAATGATTTGAATTAGGCTGAATTTGAATGAGTGGTTGGTATAATGCTAAGTGTGATATTTTAAGAGGTTACTGCAAATACCATGGTACTGCTTCTATGATGGTCGACCAGAAATCTAGATCTGGTTTGACCAATGATGCGACAGGCATTCTTTATCAATACTTGAATCTTGTTCTTACACTCAGGGCTGGACTGAGTCTCTGTGTCTAGAAATATTGAAAGATAGTTTAACAATCTTTAAAGGGCAATAACCAAATGAGTGAAAAATTGTCTGCACTAATTGTTTAAATGGTAATAAATAGATATATAAATGAAGAAATACTTTTGTCTGACTGTATCCAAGGGAATGTAAATGTACATGGTTTCTATGGCAACTGTATGACCCTGACCTTTCTCATTTTCAGTGAATTGACGGGTGAGCGTATAGAACAACTTTGTAGGATTCTCACATTTTGCTGACACCTCACTGCTGGGTGTTGCGGTGTATATATGAGAACGTCACAGTGTCTATGTTGTCTTCTCTGATTTCTTTTGCAGCTACTCGCAGATACTTGTAGAAATCTGCACGCGGCTTCCTTTCCGGATGCATTTTATCAGCCGGTCTATACTTACATTCTCAACCCAAAGTCAATTACAATGGGAGAACTGTATGGAGAAGTGAACAAGCTCACATTGGAATGGAGGGATGGTCTTTTGGGACTCACCATCAGACATGCTGTACAGGTGTGTTTGCCTATGTGTTTGCCTATGGGTATATTCATTTGTAACCTGTATGAACATCTCTGTTTCTCTGTCTGTCTCTCTCTAGGTCCTGAATGTTTGCAACTGCAATACCTAATAATGTGTGACTTAAGACATGTCCTATTGAGATATGATAAAAACTTTCTTTTAAAAACCATATTGCTCTTTGTGTGGTTAGCTAGGATAGACAGAATGTGATGTTATGTGGTAGACGCTAGACATGGCTTTGCTCAGAGCAAAAATTAAGTTTCTTTAGTAGTGTTGTATGAACACTGGAGCCCTAGTGAATGTGAGGAATTAGCAAATTTTGGATGAGTTGTTTGCAGATCCTTGCCTTTGTTACCCAGCAAGTACCAGTACCATCTTGCAATGAACTAGCCCCATGTGCAAAGGACTTAGAGATGCATTCCTTCATGGTTCAATGACCCAAGAGAGACAAGTGAGCACCTTCTCTTTGTCTTGCATGAATGTGCGGATGATGTACCTTGCTTTGATATGCTTTAATTTTTCTTTATCATCTTAAATGATGTTTGTTTCTATTAATATTATAATGTATTTTAATATTTTACTGTAGTTATTGATTTAATATTGTTTATGCTATTTATTTATTTTACCACCTGAAGTGTGTCATGTGGTCTTATTGTAGGACACGACGGAGGCCCATCAGTGGGTCATTTGTGATGGTCCGGTTGATTCTCTGTGGATCGAAAACATGAACACCGTCCTCGATGACAACAAGATGCTCTGCCTGGCAAACAGTGAACGTATCAAGTTCACGCCCTTCATCCACATGTTGTTTGAGGTTCAGGATTTGGCCGTTGCCTCACCAGCCACTGTCAGTCGGTCAGTTAGAATTCAGTTTTTACAAGGTTGACCCAGCCTTCCACTCCCTAGGTTTGATGGTTAAATAAACTGTAGTACGATGTATCGTTGCATAGCCGATCAGGCACCGTGCCACACAAATAGTATGTCATGTAATCACACTGTAATTTGTCATTTTTAATTGAATAAACAAATATTGTTTTTCACATGGATGCCCTATGTCACTTCATGTTGGTTTTAGGTTTTATATCTTTAACCATTGGCAGCAGAAGTACAACCATGGTTATAACTATGTATGCAATACAAGTTTTGTAGCAAGAATGAGTACACTGACAAAAATTATAATAATTTTGGTTTTTCTCAGAGGCTGTGTTTCAACTCTTGCAACTAGATTTATTGGACTAAGCTACTGGCTTGATTCTACAGGTTCTAGTTTTAGATTTTAGTTTTAGTTTTAGATATGAATAATTGTTCTCCACATGTTTTTTAAACTGTCTGAAGCAATTGCTTGCATCCGCTAAATATTAGGTTTTTTATAATGTTTTTGAAAATTTGTAAACTGACTGCTTTTTCGTAAAATTCAACTGTTTGTGTTAAATATGCTTTGCACAGATGTTGACATATTTTGATAAACTTTACTTTTACTGTTTCCTTTCCTCATGTTTTATGCTGAAAGTATAGGTGATCTTGCTCTTGCTCCCTTTAGCCAAGTTTCGATGTGGCACTGATCCATATCTGACACTGAACCAGTCTCTATGAGTAGCTGGTTCCCTTGACTAAGCTTTCGTTGCACTCTTTAGTAATCTTGTGATTGTAATTTTAATATTACTTACCTCAAATTTTATTCGTGGGTGCTACATCTCTCTGTCTTAGGTTTTCTGCTGAGTTTCAGCTATAGGCCTATTGATTTGCTGTTTATTGTTGTTGTTGTTCCTTGTGATTAGCTGTGGCATGGTTTACGTGGATCCGGAGGAGTTGAAGTGGATGCCGTACGTGAAGACTTGGTTGAGCAAGTTTGAGGAGAGGATCGCTGAAGAAACAAGAGATTACTTACTCACACTTTTCACAAAGCATGTTGAGGCTGGACTTCGATTTGTCAGCAAGAAGTGTATACAGTCAATGAAACAGGTCAGTCGGATATGAATTCTCGCTTGTTTAACCCTTAAGCGATGAACAGACATATATTTATGTATATTTATATATATTTATGTATATTTATATGTATTTATATATTTATATATATTTATGTATATTTATATGTATTTATATATTTATATATTCCCGTGGGGTGTTCTCGAACTCTACACACTTGGTCTTTCCCTTTAATCCTTTTAGATTTCCAGTTTGATTTGCAGTGGTTCTAGCACAGACTTACGTCTTCTGAGCTGCTTAAAACCTTTGTTTTGTTGCATTATGTTTCAGGTCGATATTAGTAAGGTTGCGACGCTGTGTAAGTTGTTTGAGAGTCTTGTCTTTGTGGATGAGATTGATCTGACCCAGGAAATCGGTCGACTTCATTCTCTCCTTGCCACCATCTTCGCCTTCTGCTACATTTGGTCGGTTGGTGGAAACGTTGCTGAGAACAATTGGGACGTCTTCGACACGTTCGCACGTCAACAGTTTGAAGAGACTGGAGAGGCAAAGGTTAGAAACATAGATGTGAAATACCTGCTCAGGGATTTCATGGCTTTAAGATGTGTGTGTGTGTGTGTTTGTGTGTGTGTGTTTGTGTGTGTGTGTTTGTGTGTGTGTTTGTGTGTGTGGGTATGTGATGTGTATGCCTCATGCAAAATATCCATAAACAAAAATACAGCACTTTCTTTGGTTTGAGGATCTTTCCTTTGTATGATGAGTCTTATAGAGGGCTGTTTTTGTGCTGCCCTCTATCTGTCTGATTGCTTTGCTCTGTCTCTGTCTACTGCTGTCTCTTTGTTTGTGTCGTACTTGAATGTTGTCTTAACAGCATTTATGCTGTTTGTAATTCTTTGGATCTTCTGGCGAATGTCCAGATATCATCCTTGCATTGGCCTTCCAATATAATTGTCCCATTGCTACACCGTTGCTAATAGTTTAGTTTTCAGCAACTTCAGTCCTAGGTATCATTAATTTTCTCAATGTTTTTATTTATCTGAGCACTGCTTGCTTACATGTGAAAAAATTTTTTCAATTATTTTAATTAACAATTAGGTTAACTTAGATCTGATTCTTTCAAGGAGGCACAATGTAAAGTGTTACTTATGATTACAACTACATTGTTGTACATTGTTGTAGCTTCCACTGACTGGTGATCTGTGGAGCTGTTTTGTTGACCTTGACCTGCGCCGCATGGAATCCTGGGAAAAGGTGGTTCCCCAGTTCAAGTTTCAGCTGGAGACACCCTTCTTTGAGATGCTTGTTCCGACTGTGGATACAGTTCGGTTTGGTTACCTTATGGGCAAACTCCTCCAAGTCAATCAATCTGTCCTATTCACCGGAAACACGGGAGTCGGAAAGGTGCGACGAGATGGTGTATCTCAGTTTTTTTCTTGTTTTACTTAGCACCACCAAATTTTGCTCACTGTGTTATTGATATATTTTCTGCACATTGTAGTTTTGGAATTATTTATTTGATTTATCAAGTATCATCATCATCATAAGCACTACCACCACAACCATTATTATTTATCATCAGTCCCTGTTTGCCACATGGCAGCGATGGGTTCAAATATATTTATTGTATTTATTGTTATCTATTTGTTTATCTATTACTGTATTTATAACTATGGTGTGTGCATAATGTATGTGTACATATTTACTTTTTATGTGTATGGAGTAAGGCTGCAAGATGTTTCTAACGTCTTATTTTCTGCCCATCATTGCACTTATGCCTCTGTTGGTCCTTAGCTTTTGAATGATCCTCTGCCTATATCCGGCTCTATGATTCTAGCTGGTGGTATTGCTAGATCTACCCCGTTACCTTAAGACTTTTCTTGGAGGGCTCTTCCAACTGGGAGCACCTCTTATTTGAGTAGTACTGCCATAGACACTTTAGAAATCCGTAAATACAATACAATAGAGGTGTACATCTGGTTTTGAGAGCAAATTCAGCTTGAAGCAAGTTATAAGAAAATATGTTTTAGGTCGTGTCATTCTGTAAATTTTTGACAGCTGCAGTATTCTCTTTTCTGTGGTGATGACTGAGTAGTTCTATTTGGTTTGTCTTTTTTTCACTGACTTTTGTTTGGTTATCAGTCGGTGATTGCAAGGGCGGCTCTGCTTGGCCTGGCCGAAAAGAACAACTACGTTCCTGCTTTTATTAACTTCTCTGCTCAGACGAGCAGTTCAAGAACACAGGAAATGATTGAAGCCAAAATGGAGAAGAAACGAAAGAACATACTAGGTATGTTGACATAGAGCTCTTCTCATTAAACGTTAATCATTATCGTAATCTCAAAATTTCTAGAGTGCCACTCGAAAGCCAAGCACAGTGCTCGGTGCACTTGTGTTGACCATCTGCACAAATCCAATCTTTTTCACTTTTGGAGCATATTATACCATTTGAAAGTGCAGCTCATCCTCATTATAATGAAAAAAATTATCATTCTGTTTCAATGGGGGACTCTGTGAAATAGATGGCGCCAGTATCAAATGTGGGTAAGCTACCCGAGGTAAAATTGTGTACTTGATGCTGATTGATTGTTGTACTGTATGTTCTTCACGAAAAAGTAATCTAAAAGTTAGCCAGCTTATAAAATTTATGTATTTATTCATAATTATAATTCTTATGCCAGCCATCGATTGAAACAACATAAATAAACAACGCATGGCCAATAAAAAAATTTCTTAGACCTATGTGCACACTGGCACCACCTGTTTCTACTTAAGGAACTGCCCACAGAGTCTCCTATTCTAACTAAAGCTATGGATATAAGACTATTCTCTAATATATTGCTGTGTGTGTATCTATGTTGGGTCTTAAGATGTGGATGATCCCAATGACCTCTGCGGCCCTGCCCCAGCTACTTGACCTCCCCAGATTCTGACGTGTCGCCAAAACAAGCCAAATGGTATGACTTTTGGGGACACGATTAGATATAGCGCCAGTGTATGAGCTGGTCTTCCTGAAACATGGCTCTTGTGTGTTGCTGAGAAATGTAAGAGCTCTACAGGACATTACAAATACTACACATTTCAAATATCCCAAACAATATTAATTTCAGGCCTATGATGTACGAATGAAAAAAAAAGTCTGTGTTCTCTGTTAATGTGAAGTTAAAGTGAGACGTTATTGCTGTAGGTGCTCCGGCTGGAAAGCATATCATCATCTTCGTTGACGACCTCAACATGCCTAAGCTGGATACTTACGGGTCCCAGCCTCCTATTGAACTGCTGAGGCAGTTCATGGACTTCAGAGGATTGTACGATCGTGAGAAGCTCTTCTGGAAGGAACTTCACGTGAGCTGGAATTTTTCTTTTCACTTTGACCATTTCTTTACTTGAGCGAAATATACAGAGCGTGATTTTATTTTCTGTTAGATTTTTTATTTTTTTACATTCAATATGCAGAATGCTAGGACAGATATCACGGAATCCATGAAACTGTTTTGATAAATATTCTGGTTGCTGTCGTTTTTTAATCTAATTGTTTGATGGCAGGTATTTTACTGTCTATTGTTTTGGTCTGATCTCTTTCTTTTACCCAATTTGGAGTGATAAACAATCGAAGGCAGACTTGAATCCTGTGTTTTTTTCGATATTGACAGTTCGTTGTTGCGCTAAGTTGGGGTAGACAACTTTCCTAATTTTGTCAGTACTATTTGCATGACACCATTTAAGTGCTATTCACATGACACCATTTATGTGCTTTTCACATGACACCATTTATGTGCTTTTCACATGACACCATTTATGTGCTTTTCACATGACACCATTTATGTGCTTTTCACATGACACCATTTATGTGCTTTTCACATGACACCATTTATGTGCTTTTCACATGACACCATTTATGTGCTTTTCACATGACACCATTTATGTGCTTTTCACATGACACCATTTAAGTGCTATTCACATGACACAATTTAAGTGCCTTTCAATGGCTCTGTCTACTTATGTTTGTGGCGAATGAGCTTCTTCATTTGCTGGGGCTACAGTTTGTATACACTCTCCATGTATATCTCCTTGTATCTCTCTCTCTCTCTCTCTCTCTCTCTCTCTCTCTCTCTCTCTCTCTCTCTCTCTCTCTCTGTATCTATCTCTCTGTATCTCTCTCTGTTCTGTTCTGTTGCTTATGTCATTTCATCCTATTCTTAAGACTAACAACTTCTTTCAACTTGCTTATCAACCATTAGCTGTCTCTCTGTTTTGTTGCAGACTGATCTACTGTATTTTACCTGATTATAGCTTGGTTTTGGTGAGCCATCAGATAAAACCTATTCACCAGGAACAGCTCTATACATTGAAAACATGCCTGTGATACAACTGAAATTTGATATTACCCTTCTTCCAAAATTTTTTACCCAGAAGTGCACATGTCTTGACGACGCAACTGCAGTTGTAATGCAGAGCAATTGTGTGCGAAGGACTTGCTCAAGATTCCTACAGGGTCGAACTCGCACATCCAGTGCACACTGAGCGTTACGCGCCGATCGCTCTAACTAATCGGCCACCGTGCCACACTGTGATAACGATGCAGTTTACTGAACATTATTTGCTTATAGCAGAATGAGTTTGAATGAATTAAAAAAACCGTGTAAATCTACTTAGGAATGGCTGTTTTGCAGGTGCCTAATGCTGCATTATTTGTTTAATATAATGAAGTGTATTATTTGTTTAGGATATGACGATCTGTGCTGCGTGCGCTCCCCCTGGTGGTGGTCGTAACCACGTGACTCCACGTCTCATTCGACATTTCAGTATGCTGACAATTCCTGCTCCGTCAGAACACAGCATGAAACACATGTTCCTGGTCAGTTACTGTCAGTTTCTGCCACTGACTGTTGAGGATTTTTGTGTATTATTTTTTTAACTTGTCAATGCTTTGGAAAACTTTTAAAATAGGATCAAAGATAATTTTGATGCTGATTATGCTAATTGTCGTACTCGACATCGGGTGATGATGCTGGCTAAGATGACAATTATGATGATAGCATGCAATGATGATGATGTTGATGACAATGATGGTGAAGATGGTGATGTGCAGTATGATTACTGAGAATGATGAGAGGCGGTGATGTTGATGATTTTGATGATGATGATCATGGTCAAACATGGTGATGAAGTTAATCGATTGTCTGTTGTTTTTTCTCGTACATCTAAAGGCCATAGTGAACGGTTTCTTCCAAGACTTCCCACATGCCGTTCGCCTCTGCACAGAGTCGATCGTTGGTGCAGCAACCGAAGTCTACAATCGAATGAGCTCCGACTTCCTTCCGACTCCAACTAAGTCTCACTACATCTTCAACCTTCGAGATCTCTCCAAGTGCATTCAAGGTTACTTGCAAATCATGATTGGTATCGTGATCGTAAATTGTCGTTCTACAGCGCCCATAGAAGTGAAGTTGTGGGAATTCACAGGCGCTTGATGACGAAAATGATGATGATGACGATTTCCTGTTAAGTTGCTTACACTACTTTAAGTAAGCGATCGATCCATGGTTTTCATGATAACCTATGATGGCTTTAGAAACCGCCCAGTTTTATAAGATGTAGAAATGAGAAGCGTTAAGTTTCTCTGTTAAGGAATTTTGCAATGCAGTTTTTTTAGTTTCTGAGGTCATTTGTAAATGGGAAAACTTAATTTTTTTAATGATGGATGTTAATGTGTTTTGTGTAGGTGTGTTGCAGGCTGACGTGGGTTCAGTGCGAGAGTCAAAGCAGGTCTTTCGACTGTTTTGTCACGAGGCTCTGCGTGTCTTCCATGATCGTCTGACTACTGCAGAAGACAAAATGTCGTTCTATGTGATTCTAGCAGAAATGGCAACAAAGTTCTTCAACGAGGTCTTAGTTCTTTTCTTGTCTTATTTGATTATTTCTTTTTAGTTATGGTATGTGCTTATATAATGTAATGTAAATGTAAGTCTTACGCGATTTTACATGGCGACCATACGGTCTTGACCCTGGTCTGTTTTTGATGAATAGACCTGGTGAAATCTTTCACCACCACTGCCCCTTTGAATAGGTTCAAAATCTAGAGCCCATGCTGGCCCGAGATCTTAATCTCTGTAATAAGTAACCTTTGGGAGACAAGCCACGAGCCGCACGCCCTCTCGCACAGACGCATATGGATTGCAGCCTGCCTGCACTAACCAAAATTATAGTTTTATAATATTCCTTGTGGATAAAAGAGATGTCTAATTTTCTTTCTTCTTGAACTGGCAATGAGTGAGTCCCAAGGCCGTGGACACGATGTTGATGAATTGCAGAACTTGCCGCATATTGAAAACTCATTTAGTGACCCAGTCATATTACATTAAACTTATTTTTGATGTTGAACGACTTGCCCTACGTCTTGACATGGAGTCAAACCTGCAGCTGATGGTCCATGACCAAGCATGTTGGCATACACCATCATGTCACTGTAAAGTGTTTGTGCAAGAAGTAAAATGATACGATCAGTGATTTCAGATGTGGAAAACATACAGCTCAGGATAAAAATTGAAAATTATTGGTCACTGCTACAGTAAATACTATGCAGCTCATTTGAATGGTAATGAATGCATGATGTAAGAATGTGTCTGGATATTTCTCTGACTGTTTATAAGAAGTTCAGTGTTGGCTGTTAAGGTGAAGTTACAGTGAGATGTTTCTTTGTGTAGCATGCAGAAGCAATTTCATTCCTGAAACACCCAATTATCTTTGGTGATTTCATCAAAGTGGCTGCACCTCGGGAGGATCGGGTCTACGAAGACCTTGGCAACTTAGATAAAGTTAAGAGTGCCCTGCAAGATGTAAGTTTTAGGTGCTTGTTTCAGGAATATATCTATTACAGAAGATGATTGGATATGGACTTTGTGAGAGTTTCTGGGATGATTCAATATTTAAAGATGATTTAATGTGTGTGAAGTTGAAGTTATTTTTATTTTTTTAAAGACTTGCATATAATTATTGTGTGGTAATTTTACTATAGGATTATTTAAGTCGGTCCCTTTAGATGGAATCATCTTCCACAGTGACTGTGGTTTGAGCTGTTCAGCCTTTGTTTTCCTCTGCCTGATTACTGTCTTATTTGTTAGTTGACTTGGGTCTGGAGCAGCTTTGAATCTCTGAGAGGAGTTTCATAAATACTCAATTACAATTACCACAATAAGATTGTTTTATGTGATTATAATTTACTGAGGCTTGGTTTTCTTTGGTTATAATTCTTCCATATAAATGTCATTTTGGTACATTAAACATTTACACCATGCATCTTTAATTTACAATTATTGATATTTTATTAATTTCTTGTAGTGTTTGTACTTTATTTTTCTTTTAAAAACATGAGTTCTTACACTGGTAACTTTATTTGAAAGTTTCATATTGACATGTCATTCTGTAAGCTTTCTAAAAGTTACCATCATCATAATCACTATCATCGGCATCATCATTGTGATCATCACTGTCGTCATCATCATCATCATCATTACTGTCATCATTACTATCGATATCATTATTATCATCATCATCATTAATTTCACTGTCGTCAGCGTTGTCGTCGTCAACATCATCATCATAATCATCATCATCCCTAGCCATGAGAACATCAAGGTCAAGGTTATTCTTGTAGATGGCCAAGTTAGTGAGTTTCTAAGTAACAACTGCTTCACTCAAGTTCATCTGCTGATTTAGCAAACATTCAAAGCAGTAACTGTCTGAACTCTTGAAAGCATAAAAGTGTCCCATTAGTCTAGTTAGTTTCTCATCTGTTGATTTGCAGAGACCATTCATTCAAGCCCGTCTTTATCCAGTGACAGTCTAATTTCTCCTAATGTTAATCTCAAACCTAAAATTTTCTTTTTTCAGGTGATGAACGCTGTAAGTTGTTGTTCATTTGCCATTGGTGACAGCGGTTGCCTTGTGTGATGCTCTCTCCTATCTCTTCAGCTTCTTTCTTCTATCCCTACATTATGTGTGCAATCAATGCTTGCAGTCTATTGGTTTATATGAACATTTCAGTCTCATACCATACTAGGCTGTATTTGCCTTGCTCGCTTGCATATTAGTTTATGCTTCTGCTCCAATCTGCTATGCTGGAACATCCTTTGAAAGACACTTTGTTAAATGAAGTGTGAATTCTGAATCATACCATCACAAATGTTATGCAGCCTACAGAAAGTGGTGTAATGAGTATTAATAGATAAGGTAACATACCACTTTAATACTCTTTAATGTATTTTCCTTACTCAAATTGAGAGACATTTACTTCGTCTCTCAACGACAGTCGTTACGAATCACCTACTTTGATGGCTACTCTGTTGAAGCTGCTCTTGCCTTCACACTGGACAACATCTCATCAGATTTATACTGGAGGGGCATTCCTCCCAGTAACTTTATTGCCACTCTGGACCCCACTGACCACGGTTACTTTCTATACTCTCTTATAGCTTTGTTGTTCCTGGGACTGCCTTAAACTGACTAGTTTCTTACCTCTACAGTCAGTCTCAACAAGTGGGTATAGTATTTCTGTGAGACTTTGCAAGTGTTGAACTTTTCATAGTACCTGTAGTAATAATAGTGTAACCTCATTTACGATATAGAATCTGACATGGAGGTTATAAGGAGGTCACAGCATAATATTTTCTCTGCTGTGACTATTGCTGACGTCATCTGTGCTTCATTAATTTTCTTCTGTAATTTAGGTTGATACTATTAGGTCCAATTGGGTCATTTGGATGCATAAGTTGGCTACTTCGTGAACTTTTCATTGGTCTTCTCCTATTTTCAGTGCTTGCTCTGCTAGATACCATGTGTGCATAACTACTTGTATTTATAGTCTACCAGTATAATTATGCTTGTGTATGATTTTATCGCATAATTTATACATGGAAGATGGGAGGCAGTATTGGTAACATGTGTCAGTAATATTGCAACATAATTACTTCAGTTTTGTGACAGCTTATGCTTTCAAATTGATTTTGTTGACTTGCCTGAACTAAAAATCAGTTAAAATTTTTCAAGTATGCATCATATCAGAAGTTCATAGTACAGTACTATTGTACTTATGAATGTACTTCTGTGTTTATAAAAGTTTTGTGGAGTTGCAGTCTGACGTTTATGCTTCCTGCAGTTGTCAGGGCTAAACTTGCATTTGATCACTGTTATATTTGCCAGATATTTCAGCTGATAAATTCAATGTTGAGTCTACTATTTATGACTTGAATCATAAGTTGTTAAAAACAAGCATTGGCCATCTTTTAAGAAATATTTTGCTTGGTTTCTGCTTTGCTATTTATGAGAAAATCTGTCAACCTCTTGCTTATTTGCCGTTTGCATATACTTTCCATTATTAAATATTTGAATTTTGTGCAATTTGTTGTATATTTGCACATACATCATACAGTTATTAATGACATTTTCTATATATGATTAAACATATTACTGTGACTGTAACATTTTTCGTTTTGTTAAATGAGTGAATGCAGTCGAGTTTATTATCATTTATTGCATTCCTCGAACCACTAGGTTGTGTCTTAGTTTCTGTAGGCATTGATAACACAGGCGTTGAAGAGTAGTTAGTTGCAAACAGATATAGTGCAACTAAAATACCTTTTCATCTGACTCAGCAAATCAATTGCCAGCTTCATCAGTGGCTCATGGTCATCTAAGGTCTATGAACTCCAATCAATTGCCAGCTTCATGAGTGGCTTATGGTCATCTATTACTGGTCACTCTTAATAATCTGCAGAAGGGAGTGACGTCATTGTCTGACCCTAAGTGTCGGTAATGTTGTATTTCTTTGCAGGTAGCGGATCGCATACATTGTCATTTAATGAATTTTATAGCTAAGATGTTCCAAGGCTCTTTCTTTTCATATAACTTTATTATTTTGTAGAATATAGGATGTTTACAGAGTCATCGATTAGAATGTACTGCTTGACATCCTAAATCAGAGATGTTCCTGTGATTGTGCGTTTATAGTATCTGGAGGAATATAACCTACAATCGCCAAAGGAAATGAAACTAGTTTTCTTCATGGATGCAATTGAACATGTGTCACGCATTGCACGCATGATTCGACAGCAGCGTGGAAACGCTCTTCTGGTGGGAGTCGGAGGAACTGGAAAACAATCCCTCACCAGGTAGACAATGCCTGTTATCTGCAGCCGAATAATCATCATCACTTGGTTCTGCTAGTGTCTTTGTTTTCATCATGATTATCTGCATTGTTATCATTTTCGTTGTCATTAGTCGTCATTATTGCTGTCACCGCCATTGTCATCATTGTCCTTGGTTCTGTATTGTCTTAGTTTTCATCATAATCATCCATATTGTTGTAGTTTTCATTGTCATTAATCGTTATATTGATGTTATCGCCGTTGCCATCATCGTCCTCATTGAAGTCAACATTGTAGTAGTGTCCATAACTGTACCAGTTGCATTTGATGTTATATGACTATTATTCTTATTTGCTACCTGTATGGTAACTAGTTTTGCAGTTGCAACGTATGTCACACTTTGACCCCATTGCTCAAAGTTCAGTTTATATTAGTTTTTCTTGAGTATTCATATTCATCATTCACTGCCTCTCTGTTTTCAATGGAAGCACTTTCCAGTATTGACTTGATTAGGGCTTCATTGTATTGTGCAGTAGATAGATGTTGACGCTATATAAATTGCTAATGATTCTTGGTATGTTGTGCAGATTGGCGTCGAGCATCTGTGACTACAAGTGCTTTCAGATCGAGCTGAGGAGAGGCTACGACTACGCTGCATTCCACGAGGACCTGAAGAAGATGTACACAATGGCTGGCGTTGAAAACCAAGACACGGTCTTCCTTTTCACTGACACACAGGTTAACAATCAGATCGAAAGACATTTGCTCCCACATTCAGAGTATTTTTATATTGCACCTTTCTAGGATATATATGCAAGAGACCTTAAATGACATTGTGCCCATTCAAAGGAGTAATTGGTGGTAAATAATCTCACCCTATTGAAAAATGAGGAGAGTCAAGGCCATATATGTGGGCGCTATAGAAAAATGTGTTTATTTGCCATTTGTCCAAAAGCAATCTCAAAGCAATGTTAATTGAGGACTATTTTCTAGCAATGATAAATGGTTTGTGTAGTGTATATATTAATGGTGTGTCAAATGTCTTTAGATGAATGAAGATATAGATAATTATAAGTAACACTTAACAATATAAGTTAAAACTTGGTTATGGTTATGGTTAAGTAAGTAGGTATCCGCAATCTGGTGTACAATACATTTAAAAGTATATCATTCTGTCCTGCTGTTAACTCAAGATTGTTTCAGTTTGTCTATGGCCTTTTTGTGCTGCACATTTTCAAATGCTACCTGTGAAGTTGCTCTCAGAAGCACTATGTTTATCTAACTTACTTATATAGGTGTAACCTAGAGTAAGAAGATAATACTGTTCTCAGTGAAGGCATAGAGTACATTATGTATGTTTTAGATATCTAAGTAGTGCTCTTAACTGCCTCTCAATTGGATTAGTCTAATTCCCCCAGTCTTTGTTTCTATTGGGATTTTTATTGTAAGGTGATGATTTTCAGGATGTCTTGTTCAATTACTGCTGTGCTGTATAGTTCATGATTTTTTCTTTATCAAGATTGTTGTTGAGGAGTTTCTGGAGGACATCAACAACATCCTCAATTCTGGTGAAGTTCCAAATCTATTTGAACCAGAAGAGTACGAAATGAACATTGTTGGATGTCGGCCAGCAGCGAAGGAAGCTGGAATACCGGAAGGAAACCGTGATGGAATATATGAGTTCTTTATCAACAGGGTCAGGTATGTCTTCTGAAGACTATTTCTACCTCAATGATAGCAATTTCAGCATTTTTACGTAAATATTGCTGTAAGTGCTGCCATTATTTTTGGACTGTTGTCAGGTCTTATCAACACCCTATTCAGTGGATCAGTTTTTAAGGATTATTTAAAAAAATAATGAAATAAATGTGTCCAGAGGGGGATACATTCTTATAATACACTAAAATCTTCTGATGTTGAATTTAAAAGCATCAAAAGCAATAATTTATATGCATTCATGTATAGGTAAAACATGGCAAGAAGAAGATGAGCAGTCCCTTAAGCTAGCATCCACGCAGCTATGTTTGCAAAGTGTTGGTGACTTTGTTTTCTTGGCCTCAGCATATGTGGATGGTGGTCAATCCTCTCCTTTACCATCTGACCCCCCCCCCCACCAGCATTGTGTGGTCTGCGTACTCATTGTAGTTAAGGTGAATAGGGGGCGCAAGTGGGGCAGAAATCGCAAACCAAAATCTCTTCAAAAACGTGGTAAATGGATATGTAATCTGAGAGTATGAGTCCTTCTATCCAGCATCAGGTTTTCTCTGGAACAATCTTTCGTAAAATATTTGCTCAGTTTCATGGGGATCATCTCAAAACTTAATTCTCCATTTACCTAAATCACTTTGAGTAGTTTGATCAGTCAGGTAGCCATCACAGTGCTTTTGCGTGTGTCGACACATAACTGTTATAAAACCAACTCTCTGTGTTTGTCTGTCACTCTCGGTCTCTCTGTCTCTCTCTCTGTCTGTCTCTTTCTCTCTGTTTCTCTGTCTCTCTCTCTGTCTCTCTCTCTCTCTCTATGTCTGTCTGTCTGTCTGTCTCTCATGTGTCCTACTATTCATGTGATCATACTGCGGTTTATTATATTTATCTATTATTTACATTACATTATTACGACGTTGCTGCTCTGATTGTCTGACTGATAGAAACAATCTGCACATCGTTCTGGCGATGAGTCCTGTTGGAAGCACTTTCCGATCGCGCTGTCGTATGTTTCCGTCGCTGGTGAACTGCTGTACAATAGATTGGTTTACAGTTTGGCCAGAAGAGGCGCTCCTCAGTGTCTCTCAGACTGCCTTCATGCCTGCTGATATTGGGTCGGAGGAAATCAAGGCTAGTAATTTTTAGCATCTGTCTTTACCCCTAGGATGTCAGTTTATGTTGATGAATGCAAGCCTTGGATCTGAAACGGACAGGCCACAGTGTGTCTCTTGTGGACTTATATTAAACAAGCTGGTCTACCTCTCAAGGCATTTGTATGGTACTGAGAATTTTGGATGTTACATTAACCTTTACATATATTTGCTTTGACAATACTGTCTAAAAGTGTCTAGCATTCACCATCCCATACATATAGCTGGACCACATACAAAAGTGTCTTTTGACAATCAGTTGCTATCTCAGAAGCATGCTTGGTTCCACTTGACTTAAACATTTGCATTAAAGACTGTTTTTTTTAAAATGAATTTACAGAAAAAACTGGCTGAAATGTGTATGGAAATACACACGAGTGTCAGCGACACAGCTGAAACATTCTACAATGAGCTGAAACGTCACTACTACACAACTCCTACAAGCTACCTGGAGCTGATTAATTTATACCTGTCCATGTTGGCTGACAAGAGAAAGTAAGTGCTGCTTTGAAACATTTTAGCTGCTGTCTGCATGTATGTACAAACATAATGTAATCTATAACAAGGGTTTGAATATTTATCTCCCTTACTTATATAATTGCTCAACTGAGGAGCTTCACAGCTGAGGCCTGTTTCATTAAACTATCTTTTCTTTAGTCGTGGCTGGGCTGGGAGCAATCGTGAATAGGTCTTGAAGGGGCGCTACATAAATGACTGAATGCATGTTTTTGATTGAATATTGGGATCTATTTAGAATATGTAAAATGTAAATGAAATTGGTTTGTAAAGCTTTCTCAGCATTTGTTCCCTGGAGTTGAAAATCTGTTGAATGAAGTTGACCATCAGATCCACAGTCATTCTGGTCAAAACTCAATTAGCCCACAGAAGCAGAGAAGAAGAAGAGGAAGGAGAAGGCAAATATAGGAATAGGAGGAGGAAGAAGAGGATGAGGATGATGATTAGGACGTAGAAGGCAATGAAGAATCCGAGGTAGAATGGTGCAAAGAAGTAGAATGCGAAGAAGAAGAATGAAAAGAAGAATGCAAAGAGGAATGAAGAAGAAGAATGTGAAGGGGAAGAATTGTGAGGAAGAATACAACGGGTAATGCAAGGGAGAAGTCAAAGAACAATGCAAAGAAGAAGAAGAAAGCACAGAAGAGGAATAAGATGAAGAGGAGGAGTAGGAGGAGGAGGAAGGAGGGTGAGTCCCTAAATGCAGCTATTGGCGTGAAGTGCTAGCAACTTCGTTTTTCTCAGCCTTGGCATATGAGGTTGGGTGGCCAGTCTTCTCCCTCACTATCCGCTCTTCCCACCACAACTTACAGCGAGTGTGCTCATTATAGTTGAGGTGGCTATGGGTTACAAGTGGAGCAGGGAAACAAGCTACCAATCAGAAAAGAGTCCACATTATTACATTACATTACATTGTGCTTTGATTGAACCCTGCTAATTATGTATTTTCTGGTTTACTCTCTGAAGCACATATGATGATCTCCAATTTTATTTGCTATAGCAGATGTCTTGATAAAAGATGAAATGCCATTGTTTTAACACAGGCAGATAATAACGGCTCGTGACAAAGTGAAGAATGGTCTGGCGAAATTGCTGGAAACCAACGAACTGATCGATAAGATGAAGGTGGAACTGGTCGCCTTGGAACCAGAGTTGATTAAGAAATCGGAAGACACGGCTGTTCTCATGGAGAAATTGGCTATTGACCAGGAGAAGGCTGATACTGTATGATTACACTTAGTTTTACGATTACTATTACAATGTGTGCTTATATCAAGGCTGTCATTTGTTTTAGATGTTGGTACATTTAGTTTCAAAGGGTGCTTGTTCAGCTAAGAAGTATGTATGCAAAGGTGTACAACTCTACAACTTTACCCCTTTTCTGCAGGCGTTTGCAAACCATTTTTTCATGGTTTGGTGTTGTAAGTTTTGGAGCACATATGTGGGGTCTCTATTAAAATGGGGCTATCTAAATTTATGATTACGATTATGATTACATGCATATTTTGACCTCACTTCTGATTGCCACTCCTATCAAACAAGAAACACAATACATATTTGAATATTAATAAATTTTTTGAAATTAATAAATTTGTGGATATTAATACATATTTATATATTAAGTCATATTTGGATAGTAATGCATATTTGGATATTAAGTCATATTTAGATATTAATGCATATCTCAATAATAATTCATATTTGGATGTTAAGTCATGTTTGGATATTAATACATATTGGGTTATCCAATGTTTCACGGACATCTCGAATGTGCTTTACATAAATGTCTTTGTGTAAATGTGATTTCTATACAATGATAACCATGTATTCTAATTGTAGGTGCGTAAAGTCGTGATGGAAGATGAAGCTGTGGCAAAAGTGAAAGCCGAGGAGACGCATGCGATTGCAGATGATGCTCAGAAGGATCTGGATGAGGCACTGCCAGCCTTAGAAGCCGCCATCAAAGTGGGTCATCTAGGACATTTCTGCTAACAATTGTTGTGGGGTGGTGGTGATGAGGGTTATAGTGGTTTTATTGGTGTTCTTGTGGATATTGTGTGTGGGGATGGTGGTGGTTAAATTACAATTAGTAATTTCTATTGTGCAGTGTCTAATGCAGAAGGTGTTAACGCTTCATTCATTTGATGATTGTTTTTGGATTAGGATTGTGATTATGAATCATCTGTTACAAAAGACCAAAATTTCAAACTTATTGTAATCATTTCAATCATTTGTCATGATCCACTTTTGCATTCTGACTCCGTCTTGGCTCCTAGCAAGCACTCAACAATCTTGATGAGTCTCTTTTGAAGTGGTGCTATATGAATTTACTGTTACCATTACCATCCCCAATTACATTAAATTCGGTTTTACTGATTTTATTGTAATTTAGATAAAGGTAGTAAATGCTGAAACTGAGCTTTAATGCATGTGTGTTAAGATGCCAGCGCCTATGATGATGACGATGATGATGATGACGACGATGATGATGTCATTCGACTCATGTTTATGATGATGACGATGATGATGACGACGACGATGAATAATGTTGATGACGATGATGACCAGTTTGGTGATGATGACGATGATGACGACGACGATGACGTCCATTTCTGTGATGGTGACAATGGTTTGATTTCTTGTAGGCGTTGGATGCACTGGATTCCAAGGATATTTCTGAGATTCGAGTGTTCATTAAGCCACCGGAGCTTGTTCAGACCGTCATGGAGGCAGTCTGTGTTCTACTCAACAGAACGTAAGCTAAAACGATCTCTTTATTGAACCTCATTTCTGCATCAGTGTGCTTTTTAGTCTGTTCCTATGGATTAGAAAACAGAACTCTGTTTTACTTCAATCCAACACCAATGATTTGCTGTTACTTTTATTCTTCATAATTCTTCACACTTTTTTGCATTTAATTTTAAAATTTACGTAGTGCTTTTTATATTGGTTCTCTAATTAAGTCATGATTTGTGACATCCTTCTCATCCTCTTGTACCTTTCTTCATATCCTTTCTGTAACCCGTCATATGTCATTGACACAGAATCACATTGTCATGCTCTTTGTAGCTTTGATGGCTGATGCTTTTCGAGGTTTGAATCTCGAGCGTGTGTCGTGCATTGTTGAACTGTTCTTGACCTCAGAGACAATCATCTTCAATATGAGTGGCCTGTGATGTCGTCTCTGTTGTGTAGGTTGTAGTGTCTCCTTTTATCCAACACACAATTCAGAATTGTCTGTTGTGTTGTATGGTGACCAATTGGCCGACACATTCACTTCTCTTCAGTGACCTAGGTTTCATTATGTGACTTGTAGTGTGGATTATTATTATTATCATTATTATTATTAGTAGTATTTTTATTATTATTATTATTATCTATATTATTTCATTATTATCATCATCATGATCTTCATCATCGTCATCATCATCATCATCGTGATCTTCATCATCATCCTCATCATCATCATCTTCATCATTATCGTCATCATCACCACCACCATCATCATCATCATCTTCATCACCATCCTCTTCCTCATCGTCATCATCAATATTATTATTATTATTATGTGTTTATTATGTGTTTATTATGCACCATTATCCGATTAAGATTATGAAGCAGTGAAGGTCTTAATGCAGTGACCATCGACTTTCTCCTACCTTGGCCAATGTTGGCAGTGCCTCTGAGTAGTAATCTTGAAAGATTTATCGTTGTTCTCACTCTATCCTTTTACTCACTCGGTCAATGTACTCACTCTATTCTTGTATCACTTTATTATATCTGATTGATTGATTTATTGATCTTTAAGACGGTTCGAACCCATATTCTCCGTGTTACAAGGCGACCTGAGCAAATCCACCCAATTGGTTACCTTGTCTCACAAAATGAAATAATACTATATTACATTGTTAGAATCTGGAAGCCATCATGTTCAGTATGAAGAGCTTATTAGATTCAGTGGACTAACAGAGCGATGACCTCTTTGATGTGTTGTTTAGGACAGACTGGGCATCGGCCAAAGTGGTTCTTGGGGAGCAGGGATTTCTTAAGAGTCTCTATGACTATAAAAAGGATCTAATACCAGATGCTATGTTGAAGAAGCTGAAAAAATATACAGACAATCCGAAGTTCACTCCGGAGGCTGTCGAAAAAGTTTCAAAGGTACAACTTAATTAGCAAGACTCATCTAAAAAGGTGGTCACTAATACATAATGGACCGCATTTCAGTATTCGTATAGAAAACATGTACAAATACTTAAAGTATGTGTATAGTGCAAAGCAGTATCTTTCCCTCGTTTCAACCGGTCTTAAATGAGTCAGTTAGGCTCGTAGATCAACTCCCTTGCTTTGTGCATATTTCTACATATACATGTATGCTTCAAGTCTTGCACTGGCTTCCTATCATTGCATGTATCCACTCCAAGATCCTCTTTCTATTTTGCCTCGAAATACACTGATATATCTGACTATTTGTAAAAGCTGTTAATACTTATTGGTAACTTCATCTCGTTCCTTGCGCTCAATTTCCTGTGTTTTTCTGCAGGGATTGAGCTAGGAGTACCTCTGAGAGGTATACCTTGGAGAGGCACTAGGTATATGTTCCAAATGAGAAGATGAGTGAGTACTGCAACAACAAATGGCGATCCTGAATTTCGGTTTCACTTCAATCAGCGACACATGCGTACAGTAGGCTACCGTCATAATCATGGCTGATTTTGATGAGTTCCCAGGGCATTGCAAAACATTGCAAAAACTGGGACAAAGGTCTCTTGCTTTTATCCATGTGTAGCTGATGTTAGATAGAATGTGACTTTTACATATTTCGTTCATATCTTTTGTATGTTTTGTTTTAAACAACAGGCATCAAAGTCTCTCTGCATGTGGGTTCGTGCAATGGAACTTTACGCTCGGGTTTACCGAACAGTTGAACCGAAGCGAATCAAGTCAGTATATATCCTAAAAGAGTAACAGTGGTAATGGTAATCATTTTGAACACTATTGTCACACATATTTATAGTTAATAATGTATTAATAACTGCAGCAAAAGCACCAGTGTGCATGGTTGTTTTGTTGGCATATTATCTACCTTATGCCGGATTTTTTGCTTAAATTCTGGTTTGGAATTTTTGAGCCAAGTAACCATGTAGAAAGGTTTTCCTTAACTGTCAGCCTCTGCGATCCATTTAATTTCCCTTCCAGGGCAGATCGATTATTTTGGATACGTCTTTTTTCAACCAGCGTCTCGCAGTGAACTGGGCTGTAATAAGAAAACATCTTGAAACTGCTGATGAGAGGATGAAACTACAAAGGATGGATTTCATATGCCAAGTCTAAGCAAATGAAGTCGCTGACACTCTCTAACTCCCCCTGCAGCTTCCTCTTGGGGTCAGGAATTAATTTTTCATGGTACCTTAGCATATGACCATTTTTAAATTAGGTTTTAGCATGATATCATTCTTATAAATAAGCCACGTCTTACTTTCATTGACAGGTTGGTCACTGCTCAGGCTGAGTTGGAGGTCGTCATGAAGACATTACGTGAGAAGCAGAAGATGCTGGCCGAGGTTGAGGCTAAGATTGCCGAACTGCAGAAGATATACGATGTGAGCTTGGCTGAGAAGCAGCGCCTTGAGAAGAGCATGTCGCTCACTCAGGCGCGACTTCGACGTGCTGGGAAGCTGACCACTGCCCTTGCGGATGAGAAGACAAGATGGGAGGAGAGTGTTGCGGTAAGCGTTGCGACTCGTTTCATTCTCATGCTTGATCTTAAATAATATATTTTCGTTCAATTGCTAGCTGACAAACCGCAGTATGACTACAGACATAGTGTGAATGCAGGATGCCCATTACACTCTACATCAAATTTAACCAATGGCGCCACCTTGCGAAAGAGGGACTAGTCAACCTTACAGGGGATACGGGTATCAAGCTCGGTTCATCAGCTCTGTGTGTGTTATCCATTGCTTAAGAGGACTAGAGGTCAACTTTGTAATTGTGTTTAACACTTTGACGACATCTTGCATTGGTTCCCCAGTCACTTTTAGTGCACACTCCTTGTTAAAGTCTTAAAATATGCTGAGCTTTTTTGCGGTGTTGATGTCCTAGCTGTAAGCAAAGGCAGAATGCCCTCTTGACCTTGCGTTGTGGTTAGCTGTTTAATGATATAGTGTCATTGTGAAGATGATTGGCTTTACCCTCCCTCGTCTAGGCTTGGGACTGGCACTAACAGAAGATGGCAGCGGTGCTGTTTTGACCACACCACATCTTGTGACTTTTGATATAAAAGACTTGTAATAAAGAGTATCTCTCTTTTCCTTTCTTACCATTGAATGAATAGCAAAATAAATAAATTTCCATGTCTAATGGAAAACATGTGATGGCTCTTGTGTCCCCTTCTTCAACCCTTGAGTCAGCAATGGATGTGTTCCAGGGTCCTAGACACATGGACAGTGCATTGCTGGGCTTAGCAATTACATCCCGGCTTAAGCTCTTACCAAATTCAATGTTTGCTTATGATGCAGATGATTTTATATCTAAATCTTTTTCTCCAGCATTTGTTGAACTGAGTCACAAAACCTACAAACTTTTGATTATAATTACCAACTAAGCATTAAAACATGCTAACATAACGACAATTAACACATGAATTAAGATGGCAGGATGGTGATTTGGACATGTCTTGGTAATATTTTAACTTTTTTTTGTTTATGCCTAAATTAGATATTTTACATACAATTTAATGTTTATCCTGTCTGGTAGAATTGTATGGCTCAGCTTGGCACCATCACTGGGGATGTCTTTGTTTCTGCCGCCTGCATCGCATACTATGGCGCCTTTACGACAAATTACCGACAAGAACTGGTTACTCTTTGGGCAAGGCGTTGTGTCGAACTAAATATTCCCGTAAGCAAAAACATGTCTCTCGTCAGCGTACTTGCTGACCCTTACGAGATAAGACAGTGGAATACTGATGGTCTACCTCGTGACCAGGTCTCAACTGAGAATGCCATTCTCGTCACTAGAGGACGCCGTTGGCCGCTTATGATTGATCCACAGGAACAGGTATCAATTTGATTGCTACTTACCTGTTGATTGATGAATGAACTCATTTCATGCAGAATGAATGGTGCAGGTGTTTATTGATACAGATACTTCCTATGATATGTCTGTTGATATTCTGTTTAGTCTATCCATTTTTTTCTGCATTCCCTCTTTGCTGTCTGCTATGATACTTTAGCTTTTTAAGATTACAAATCTCCTGAGATTTCAATGTTATGAGTTTTTTACGTATGTAGTTTGATGCCTGTTGCATAGTTTATTAAGTTTTACTTTTTTAGTTGTAATTGTTATCAGGAACTCAAAGTTTGTAAAGTGCTACTCAAAAGCTGATAGCAGTGCACCAGCTTTTAATTAGTGCTGTGTCATATCAGAGAGGTTGTCGGGAGATCGATGTCCAGGGAAGGTTTGAGTCCAGTTGCAAGAGAGACCAGAGGGAGGCTGAAAGGTGGCAGAACGGTCGTACATGCTTAATTAGCAGCATAATCACCAGTGGTGCTGCTTGTAAATTGATTGCCCTAGTTTAGTAGGAGTCTCATCTCTTTTAAATATGCAGTTTGTTCCTTAATACTGTACTAGTAATTCTTGTCAAACTTTTTTGTCAAAATTTTTAGAGAGGTCCAGGAATGAGAAATTAATGAATGAAAAATATTTGTACGTATGTATGTAAGTATGTATGTATGTACATACATATGTACATTATTTGAACCTTAGAAAAATCACAGTTCAGACATTGTAACCTTATTTGCAATCAACAATAATACGGATGCAACAGCACCGGATGCAGTAACGTTTGCGCTGCATATTATTAAGGTCAATCCTATTTACATACGATTGATGCAACAACAGCACCGGATGAAGTAAGGTTTGCACAAATGCCAGGTGACTAAGTGAAACGGTAAAGTATTACAGAATGACACAAACACGTGACTTGGGTAATTATTATTATGGATAGTTTCTGGTTTACTATTACAGGCCAACAGATGGATAAGGAACAAGGAGTCGGTTAATGGACTAAACGTCATCAAACTTTCTGATAGTAAATTTTTACGAACGCTTGAGAACAGTATTCGACTTGGAATTCCTGTTTTGTTGGAAGACATTGGCGAAACATTGGATCCATCCTTAGAACCAATTCTCCTCAAACAGACTTTCATCTCAGTTAGTTGCTTATTCTACTCATAAGAATACCTTATGAGAGTGTGTGTGTGCGTGTGTGTGTGCGTGTGCGAGTGTGTGTGTGTGTGTGTCAACAGTTGTGTTGTGCTTTTTAGGAACTTCAGAAAGATGCTGAGTCACCAATAGGTCTGAAAGTACGTCATGAGATAAACAGAATGGTTATTGAGCATGGTTATATGGCAGTGAGGTTCTGATTTTGAATGACCATGTCCTTGATTCACATAGAGCTGCAGCTCAGATTTGCATTTATGCAGGGCTGTTAGTATCGCGATAAAGTATCGCGATACTTTGATTTTTTACTGTATCGTAGGGTGTATCGCGATACTTTTTTTTAGCCAGTCGTCGATACGCGATACCAATACTTTTTTCTCACCGTAATAAATTTTTTTTATATTTCTCTTCCACTTGAAATCTTTGCAATCAAGAAATGGTGAGCAATAAATCATCACACTCAGAAAATTGTCTCTTGTTCCAATCTACGGTATATGGTGTGAATTGTGAGGAAATTGGTTCCTCACAGGACTGCTGGGGCAGGCATATACCTGTATAATTTCATGCCTGTTAGATTTCGTACACTCGAACTGCTAGTGTAGCACTAGTTTAAACCAGTTGCTACAGAGGTTGGGGTCTAGGCTTAATCATAGTAAGGAATGTGGACCGATTGGCCGGCTAAGGAGAACAGCCAGTGGCCTGCTGACTGACCAGATGGGACTGCCCGGCTGGCTGACCACTGGGCCAGAGGCTTAGAGAGGCGACTGGACAAAGGAGAAAGACAGGTGAGGGATGTGAAAGAGAGAGAGAAACAGGTAGAGTGAGATCTGACATTCGGTGGCTGGCTGAGGAAGATGATGGTGCTCTCTCTCTCTCTGCTTCTCGATCGGAGCAGAGAGAGACAGAGACAGAGAGAGCCAGAAAGGGTCAGAGAGAGAGACAGAGAGAGAGCAGCAATGGAGAGAGCAGCAAGAAGCGCGGCCGGTGCCAGAAAGAGAGGTGAGATACGGTGATACAGTCTAGAATAGCAGTTAGCTTAATCTAATAGAGTATAGTAAGACATTTTAGCAGACGGTGCTTCCCCTATTAGGCCACTTGAACATCATGCAGGGCAGGGGCAAAAACTCCCTAGGCTGTTACCTGGACTCACTAGCCATGAGCCCCCACTTGACCATGGGGTGCGGGTGCCATCAGCCTCCTGGCATATGGACCTCTGCCTGCAGTCGACCCAAGATAGGTTATACCCCGGAAATCTAGGTCAGGGTGGGAGTTCGTCACAGAATATAAGGAATCTATAAATAGGGAAATGATCGGATATAGTGTTTCCCCCTCTACTCACATCATTGAGTAGTACAGTCCGCCCATATTCCATACGGAACGTTGGAGAGGTGCTCATCTCCTTTTCCTAGGCCTTGAGCTGGTAGCGGACGAATCGCAAGATCCTGGACACGGGGCCAGTGATATCGTAGGACTTGCCGTTTACTTCCCAGCTTACTGCTTGGTAACTAAGGCATGTGTTCGCAAACAACTTGCCCAGGGCCGTTGCACGGAGTCGAACTCGCAACCGCATGCTACGCGAGCAAGTGCATTACCGATAGGCCTTCGTGTAGCACGTTTGAGTAGTACACATTTTTGAAAATAATAATTTTGATAATAATTGCAGTTATTCTGATTTTTTTCAAGAAAAATTATTATTGCAATTATACAGATCTTGATTTGTGAAAATAATAATTGTAATTCTAGGCTACTGATTTTTCGTATGTAAAAATAATAGTGTTATTATACTTCTTTTTCTTTAGCACATGTTTTGTGTGAATAAACAAGAAACTTGCTCGTCAAAAAGTATTGGTGAAAGTATTGGTATTGCAATACTTTTTATAAAAAGTATTGGTATTGGTATTGCAATATTTTTAAGAAAAAGTATTGGTATTGGTATTGCAATACTTTTTTTGATGAAGTATTGGTATTGGTATCGCAATACTGTTTTCCAATATTGTTAACAGCCCTGCATTTATGTTTGACAGCATGCATATTAGTAATAATAATAATAATAACAATGATAATAATTAATAGTTTATTTATTCTGAAATTTGAAATCGCTCTTCTTCCAACATCTTTTGCTCTGAAGTACACACGCCTCAACGGTGCAATTGCAGTTGTACTGCGAGAGCAATTGTGCGCGAAGGACTTGCTCAAGGTCCCTACACAGTGACTGACGCCTCAGCACACACTGAGTGTTACGGGTCGACCGCTCTAACTGATCAGCCACCATGCACCGTAATTATAATTATAATAATGGCAATAGCAACAATAATAATAATAATGATGATAATACATTGTCTTCAAAAGCACTTTTGCCCTGTCGGATCTTGAATGGTTTTTTATTCTGTTCTTTTCAATTTCTGGGGCCGAAAAATCATCATAGTTGTAATTATGATGATGACGTTCAAATGCACCAGTTGGAAAGAACTGTGTGTCCAAATTGTTGTACACAAGTGCTAACACAGCATTATTAAAAATGCAATTAACCAGTCGTTAAGGTTTCACTGTCATTCCCTTTACTTCACTTCGTCATCTGTCAGTCATTGGTTCGGATTTGTGTCTTCTTTCAAAATGAGTTGCATCTTCATTTCAGTGAGTTCCTGATATGATGCACAATTATAATTATTAATTTAATTAATTTAATTTAATAATTTATAATAATAACAATAGCAATTAATAATTTAATAAATTTAATTTAATAATTTAATTAATTTAATATAATAATTTAATAATAATAAAAATAATAATTTAATTTAATAATATTATCAATAATAATTAATAATTTAATCAATTTAATTTAATAATTTATTTAATTTAATAAGTAATAATTTCTTATTTTGTCTGCGTTGATTTTCTTAGGGAGGACGGTTGGTGATTCGTCTCGGTGACAGCAATATTGAGTATGGCAAAGGTTTCAAGTTCTACATGACGACAAAACTCTCCAACCCACATTATCTTCCTGAAATCTGCATCAAAGTGACAGTCATTAACTTCACGGTCACAAAGACTGGACTGGAAGATCAACTGCTCAGGTAGAAAGCAGCTCAATTGCAGTTACATTGAAGTTTAGTATTTTATTAATACTGCACTTTTGTAGCAGCATTAATTATTATCAAAATATCTAATGCGTAGTTTATAAAGTGCACTGCATACTCAAGAGCAGAACAATTCTCCTGGTTGCATTGTTTATTGATATATTGCATTACAGTCATTATCTTTTTCTATTTTTTTAAGCATCACATCTTGTTACTAGGTATCAGTTAGTCGTTAAAAGAAATTATTTGTGAAGAACTTCTTTAAAGTCCCTACTCAGAAATTGTGGCAGGGTGGTGAATGCTCAAGCTAGTTGGCTACTGTGTTAGCCATTTCAATTGCACAGCCATTTGCATGTAGATTTTTGCTGGTCTGACGAACAGTTGAGTAACATCAACATTCTGTATTTGTGCATAATGACTTCACAAAGGGTGGTATGTTTGCTACTGAATTAGATGTGTGATATGTTTGTTAGTGAATCCGATATGAGTGATATGTTTGTTATTGAATTAGATGTGTAATATGTTTGTTATTGAATCAGATGTGAGATCTGTTTGTTATTGAATCAGATGTGTGATATGTTTGTTATTTAATCAGATGTTATATGTTTGTCATTGAATTATATCTGTGATCTGTTTGTTTGTTTGTAATTAGATGTACATCATGTGGCAGATGTCTAAATGCATTTGAATGTGATCTTGTAAAAAAAATAAGTTTTTAGCCTCTAAATATCACTCACTTCCGAAGATCCTAAATGTACATTTTAGATTGTTATAAGTCATTTCCTCTGGCTTCATACCAAGAGCTGTAAAATCCACTCATTTGATGCATTCTTTGCGCTTTAACTTTTAGTGCTTGTTGATAATAATTAAAGTGTTGAAGATGTTAAATTCAATTATATATGGAAGCCTGGTTGTGCTGCATTACAAATAAGTTTTATGACATTTTAGTTATTTTTGTAGCGATTTCCTTTGCAGAATTCGTCCAATCAGAGATGTGTGTGCACGTGGGCCTGGGCAATGTGTGTGTGTGTGTGTGTGTGTGTGGGTGGGTGTCTCATAAGGGACTATTGAGTGCTGTTCTTCTATTTTTTTATAGCGAAGTGGTAAGCCTTGAGAGACCAGATCTGGAGGAACAGAGGAACCAGCTGATCGTCAAGATCAACAGTGACAAGAACCAATTGAAGGCGATCGAAGACAGAATTCTTAAGCTTCTCTTTGAATCTGAGGGCAACATCCTTGACAATGAAGACCTTATCAACACACTCAATGACTCCAAGGTACTTAATTAATAATAGAAAAATTTGAGCAATCTATTTTGAAAGTTTAAGCAGCAGTTAGATTCCTGACTTGTGTGCATTTCATGGTTTTCATTTTTATAATTTTTACTTTGTTTTCTTGGTTGAGTTGAAGCATAGATTGAAGCCTGTTTGATTTTCCTTTAATGATTTTTTGCAGCAGACCTTTGAAACTGTTTCCAACTGCAGCTGTCCTTTACAGCTGTGGTTGGAAAAAGCAGATTTGAGTCACTTATGGAACTAGGCTGAACTGAATTTTTTTAACTAGACAATGAACTTTTTTTGTAAAGTGGTTTTACATCAGCTGAAAGTTGCATGACTTCTTGTTAGCCATTTGAATTGTCAGCCATTTTATATGTTAGACATTTGAATTGTTAGACGTTTGAATTTTTAGCCATTTGAATGAACTATCAGCCATTTTATACTTTATACATTTGAATAGTTAACCATTGAAATTGTGAGTTTATTGGAATTGTTGGCCACTGCCATAAGGATATTGTTTTACGATTTGTCTTTTAACTGTACCAAGAAGGTGTAATTGGTGTGTACATCCTCCTTCCCAATAATCTCACTCACTCACTCAATTGCTCACTCACTCAATCGCTCTCTCACTCTTGCATAAAAGCTTGTGTGGCTTGTAGTCACTCGATGTTCTACATTACCAGCTTCAGCGCACATCAGAATTCTAATGCCACATCAAATGGCCAGCATAAGCTTTGTACGAACAATTATGACGTATGCCTCATGGTGTATGCTCCAATACACTTAATAATGTGGCTGTTGAGGACCTTACAAAAGTACTGACCACATAGTTATCTAACATTACTTAAACAAGTTTCTTTAACATTGTAACATATATGATTATTAGTTAATTTTGTTTATTGTTCACAGGTAACATCAGGAGTGATTTCTCAGAGGCTGAAGGAAGCTGAAGCAACAGAGGAGAAGATCTCGGTCAATCGCGAACGATATCGTGTAGTTGCTACTCGTGCCTCCGTCATGTTCTTTGTCGTTGCCAATATGGCTGAAGTGGATCCAATGTATCAGTTTTCACTCAAGTATTTCAAGCAGCTCTTCAGTGGAACGATTCAGCACAGCGAAAGTAACAAAGACCTGCAGAAGCGACTTCAGATTCTTATGACTGCATCAACGGTCGATGTCTATCGAAATGTTTCTAGGTAAAAACAAGCTCTTTACTTGTGCATGGCTACTACTGGAGGAGGGCTATTACATAATGATTATGATGCCATACAAAACATTACATAATACTTAGAGCTATACCGATATCACTTCTTGCCGATTATGCCGATACCGATTATTGCCGATTATTCATTTGCCGATACCCGATTATTTTGCCGATTATTTTGCCAATTATTTCATTGTGTTTCCCAAGATGTCCAGTTCCAAAAGATAGACCTACTGCTACTGCCTATTGTTGTGATACAAGCAAACACTTGCTCCGTAAGAGACGTATGCATGTAGTTGGGGACTAATCCTAGGCAGGCAATACAGATTAGACACACCATCGCCGTCGAACTGTGCCCAGGGTAACTAACGGCCAAGGAACGGCTGGCCTATTCACATCCACCCATCTAGTCTCAGCCTCTCAGGCCATTGGCAGCTAGCATGTATTCATTAGGCATTGCTTCCACGATGTACATTCATCGGTTTCTCTGTTGAATTGGCCAGCTGTTCCTTGGCCCATAAGCAGGCATTATGACTCACTCTGCACAAGACCTATGTTGACACGTTCTCACGGTCTATACTAGCACAACGGGTGGTCTCACCACTGGTCTGAAGAAGCCATTGGCTCGACGACACGATATGGGAACGGAATGAAATGCAGTCCTCCACAGACCCAGTGATGTTGCTGTCATCATTTTGCTTTTATAGACTGAAAATAATATTATAAAATATAAAAAATTATTTTTAATATCAGCACCGATTATCTTGTCGATATCCGATATTGCCGATATCTCAATAATCAGCCCGATTAATCGGCCGGTCGATTAATCGATACAGCTCCAATAATACTTGGGCCTCATTGACGTAATATATAGCTTCTCTCAGCTTCCTCACACCTTCCACTCTCACTTTTCAAATAGACTTGACCTTCTGGTTTCAAATACTAGAACAGCTCTGGCTCAGTCATGATCCTTTCCTTCAATTGGCCCTTCTTCTTGCCTATGTTGGCCCTCAGCTTGGAATTGTCATCCACAGTCTCTGCGCATGGAATTACTTGCGCTTTCACCTTCCCATTTTTGGACACGTCTTAAGACTTCTCTGTTCCCTGGCCTGAACACAGATGCCCGTTGAAAGTGCTGCTGATTTTTATCCATGCTTTACAAATGTTCTATTACATTACGTTACATTACATTACATTGCTCTGCTCTTCACGGTGGTACTGCTTTCAGAGGTGAGACAGAGAAGAGCATAAGAAAGAGCTCACTTTTATTTTGTTCACGTAATTGCTGTTCAAATAACGATTTCTTTTCAACAACAGGGGATTATTTGAGAGGGACAAACTGGTCTTCTCCTTCATGCTCTGCTGTGAGATCATGAAGATTGCTGGCCTGATCACCACTGACGAGTGGAACTACTTCCTGCGAGGAGCAGCCGGCCTCAAGAAGGAATATCCGAGAAAGCCAGACATTGGCTGGCTGTCACAGGCCTTGTGGAAGGAGACATTCAACATGGAGTTCATGCTTAAGTCATTTGTTGGCCTCAGTCGCGACATAACTGCTACACCTTGCTGGGTAAAGTTCGGACAGCTACAGGTCAGCATTGATTAATAATTCATATACGTGCATTTTAAAATATTTTCCTAATTAAATCTTATCTGACAAATTTTTGCACAGGGCTTCTGCCTTATACAGCATTGAACACCATTGAACACCACTGAACACCATTGAACGCCACATTGATAAAATTTGCTGGAAAGCCCCTCAATCCATGTTCGCTCTTCGTCTTTTAGTTGGCCATGGTCTCCATGGTCAACGACTGTTTGATGTTGTTTGCACTACCACCCTAGCATGACTACTCTATGCTCCCCCCATTTGGTGGGGATTCGCCAATGTAGAGGAGCAACTCGATCAACCATGGTCACACCCAAAATTCCTATCTTGTTGACCCTCTCAATACCAAGTATGGGAGGAGGCAGGGCAATAAGTTTGAACTTTGGCCGCATAACCATTTCTCTGGATTTAGAATGGTTTAGTTTAAGATTGCTAATGCTAGCCCATGTCGAGATATAGTCAAGTTCAGATATAGTGCTGTCAATGCAGGAATCGGGAATCGACAAGTAACTGTCATCTGCATGTTTTGGAAGACGATTGCCACTAGGTTTAGGTAATTAGGTTTAAGGTTCGAAATGGCAATGACAAAGTGCATGGGTCCTAATCCAGAGCCTTGTACTATGCTTGCAAATTAATGGTACAGAGGAGAGAGGTTTCACCCCCATGCAAGAAAAATCTGAAATGGAATGGGTTGGGCTGCTAATTGATCTGCAAGATGTTTGCATCTAACCCTATCAAAAGACTTGCAGAAATCAGGAGAGATGAGTCTAACATAGGGTTCCGATTTAAGCATGGATTGAAGTCCACATGTTATGGAGATCAATGCAGTGAGTGGAGACCCGAACGGGCGGAAAGCAAATTGGTCGGTAGAGATCCAGTTAGAGCTGGGGTCAGTGATAAAAGAGTAAAAGTATCTGCGTACAACCGTATTTTCCAAAATGCGTGAGAGGATGGTCTTTTTAATACAGTTAAATAATTGTGTGTCAAAATTTAAACTACTTCTAAAGAAATAGTTGACATTTTTGATCAGCGTCAATTCAAAACAATCAGATGAATTAATTTTATAGTTTTTATTGGCTTTGTTTTTCAGTTCGTTCTGTTATTCTCTTTCTTAGAGCCATTCATGTAAAATGTCATTGTTATTGTACGATATATGCCGTACCACACTGTATTACATATAATTATTATTTACAGCTACAACTATTTCCTGAATTTACATCAGAAGCTTTTTCTTACAGTTTCGCGCAAATCCCGAACAGAGCAGGACTTACGGTCCATTACCCGAACTTCCTCCCTTGAACTCTGGTAGCAAGGATGACCACGATGATGGCAGGGTCAAAGGTCACTGGGACAAGCGACTGACTGCCTTTCAGAAGCTCATCTTCATCAAAGCTTTTGAAGAGGAAAAGGTCTGTGCAAGGAATAAATATCAAATATTTGCTATATTCAAATATCATTTGCAATATTTCTGATGATAGGAAGGAATTCCTAGTGTAATGTCTTGGCAAAGATTCTGTGTGATGTATTTGCAGGTCACAGTGGCTGTCACTGAGTTTGTGAAAGAAAACCTCGGACCTTCATTCATTGAGTCACCACCGACAGACCTTGCGACGCTCTACGCAGATATGCTGAATATCACTCCTCTTGTCTTTGTGCTGAGCACAGGATCCGATCCAATGGGCGCCTTCCAAAGGTTTGCCCGTGAAAGGGGATACCAGGATAGGTAAGCCAATCAGTGCTTGGTTACAAATTGTTACATCAGTTTATGAAATGTGCTATTGGGTGAAACTTCTACGCTCTTTCAAGATTTTCAAGATTGGAACGTGTTTGACTGTTTAATGTTTATGTTAAAAATATAACAGGCTAGATGATTCTATTTGTTTCTTGTAAGTATAAGAACATCAGTTGTTAAGTTTTTGTCACTGATATGTGACATTAGCATTTACCGTTGTCATTTGGTAAATATCACTGCTGGGAATTTTGTTAATGCTTTAGAATAAGGAAAAAGTTGTTCATTTTTATTACAGTTAAATGATAAAATGGTTTTTCTCTCTATGATAGGGCACATTGTAGCCCTGATAAATATATTTATGTCAATTTAAATTTAAATTAACAGTCATAAACAATGGTAATTATGAAGTTTCTGCTAATTATAACAAAACATGGCTATTCTAGTAAAAATGATTCCAATTTTAAGTTACAATTAGTTTAGTGTACACTTACAGCTCTGCAATGTGTACAATTTTCAGAGTCCATCACAGTAATAATGTATCTGCTCTACACTTCATACATGAAAATAATATTTAAGACGGTTGGTTATTGAGAAATGCCTTTAACTTGACCATCATTATTGATTATGCCTTACCATTTAAAACTGTTCGTTAAAGGGTTAACTTGACAATGATCTTGTAAGATTTGCTTTTCATATTCTTCTTGTCTTGCGCTACAGATAATTATCATCAATTGATAACAATTATTGAGTAACCTGTTGGGTGAATGAAAGACTTATATACAAAACATGTATATTGCGAGGATCAGTGAGGATAGAAATAATTGTTTAACAGTGATGTATCCATGAATATAATAGAATTTTGTTGCTTGTTATAAAATTGGTGTTTGGTGTACTTTCTTTTAGGATACAGGCGATCTCCTTAGGTCAAGGTCAGGGACCTGTTGCTGAGAAGATGATTCTGGCTGCCTATACCACGGGTGACTGGGTTTTCCTTCAGGTAAAACTCAAGTCTTAATCAAATTAGAGTGTCAGAGGTTTGAACAGTTAGAGTTTTAAGTAGACATTCAGAATGTCAAACCATATTCAAGTTACAGATAGGCAATCTCAGTCAGGTGGTGCTGTAACTGAGTTGATCGTCATTTGACCATGTTATATATCATTTCAGCTGTTTCTCTCCTCATTATGGGTTTATACACTGTGCAATAGATTAACTTGATCATAGATGTGTAATTAGGAAAATATTTCAAAGAGGGAACTCTCACTATACCCCTGCTCGGACTCCTAATATCTTATTTTTCGGCTGAGCATTTCTTTGGAGGTTGCTTTTTGCAAGCTAAAATGTTGTGAATATCAGTTATAGAATGTATTTTATACGTTTTTATGTTACTCACAGAACTGTCACCTGGCTGCATCATGGATGCTAAGTCTGCAGGATATTGTGAAAGAGATGGGTGAAAAGCCACAGATGGTCCATACCAACTTCCGTCTTTTCCTCAGCTCAATGCCGGACATCAGCTTCCCTGTGTCTGTTCTCCAGAACAGTGTCAAAGTGACAAATGAACCACCAAAGGGTTTGCGCTCCAATCTGAAGAGGGCATTTGCCGAGCTAACGACGGATTTCTTTGAAGAACACAGTATGTCTCATTCGTCATTTGCTTACCACTGACCAGCTCTGGACTGCAAAATAGTCCCATTCATTTAATCTTTGATCTGAAAATAATAAATTTATTTTGTAATTAATTTTTGTTGAACACCTGACATTTTTGTAATATATTAAAATGCTAAAAAATAATAATGCTAGTTAATATTAAAATGGCTGTTCAAAAAAGAGATTTGTATAATGTACTTTGCCATTTTGAAGATAAAATTAAATTGTGCGTGATATTCATTATTTTTCTTCTTACTTACACCTTTTCCAAATTGCTTATGCACCATAGGCTGCCCTTGCAACAAAACTGTTGCAATTTGAGAAAACCATTAGCTTTGTGTTTTTATATTAAATATTTATGTAGATTGTGCTAATCCACTATGTTTTAAGACCTTATTAATAATTGATTACTTTCTCAATGTGTACAAATAAGAGTGTTTAATAACCTTAATATCTCATAAATGAACAGTGTTATTTAATTTTCTATGCACTAAGCTCATATGCACAAATCTCTCTTTGTGGTCAGGATTGAAGAAGCTGAATAATATATTATGTCTACTCGGTCGTTTGCTGCTAGTTTGGAGAATAGCTTTAAAGAAAATATGCTATGAAGATTTCATGTAATATTATTTTCATATTGGACAGTCCTAGGATTGGATTGGCGTCGAATAGTCTATGGAATCTGCTTCTTTCATGCAATCATTTTGGAACGTAAGAAGTTTGGACCTCTCGGCTGGAATATCAAGGTGAGATTAGCATCACCTAAGGACACACCTAAGGAACACTAGTTTCACATCAAATAATTTTTTTAAATAGATTTTTATCTATTTAATGAGGAAAGACTATAAAAATCAGGCAGCAGGCATAGCATTTGAAATGACTTTTCTTGAAACTGTATTTTAAAGGAAGTCATTGGTGCTCATGATGTTTATTATGAAATTTCCATAAGTTTGTTTATTAAATTTAATACCTATCACCTAAATTAGGCACTATAATACTATTAGTGTTAATTTACTTACTTAGACTTAAGTTCTCCTGCTCCTCTCTTCCGCGTCCTCCCAATCGATTCCCATCTTCTTCAAGTCCTGTTAGTGTTAATAATAATAATAATAATAATAAAGAACAAAAAATGTCCATGGACCTGTAACATAGCCATGCACCTACAAAAAACTAATGGCAAACATTTAATATCAGTTATGGTCTTATAAGCTGGTTTTAATTAATTGTAATTATTTAAATGACAAATCTGAATGATCCTCTTAAGGGGAAACTGCTCAGAGATATATCAGAGATACTCAGAGATACTCTATTGACAATAAGGATAATCAAGAGAGCGAAACCTTGAATCATTTGAACTTACTTCTGTTATAATATTTTCTTGTTTTTGTGCAGTATGAGTTTAACGACTGTGATCGCGATTGTGCGCTGTTGAATCTGAACATGTTTTGCGCTAATGAACTCATTCCATGGGATGCGCTCATCTACATCACAGGAGAAGTCAGTACAGAAAAATTTAATCTCATTTCTACAATTTTATTATTGTTACTAATTTTATTATTATTATTGTTTTATCTGCAGGATAGCATACCAGATCTTAATCGTGTTAGAGTGTTGGAAGTTTAAACACAGTTAGGCTTATTGGTGGGTTTTCAGAGCTTAAAGCAGTATTCAACTGACATGTATACGACATTCTTGATCAAGTGGTACTGCGACTGACTCGATCATTCTATGATTTAGTAAATTAGTATGTATATATGTTTGTGTATGCAACTATGCATGCATATATTTGCATATATATATATAATATATTATATGTATATATATATATAATATGTATATATATGTTTATATATGACTCGTTATATATATTATATATACTATATACATTATATATGTAGCCCCTCTTGAGTTGCAACCAAGTGAAATGTTAACATTTATATCCTGCACACAGATCACATACGGTGGACGTGTTACGGATCGATGGGATCAACGCTGTCTTCGTACGATCCTTAGCAACTTCTTCCATCCAAAGACTCTGGAAACATATTACAAGTTTTCCACCTCAGGTCTGTAGATTGATTAACCAATCGTGTCATCAGTCAGGCACTTATTCTGGTAATATAATAGAGAATTTATATAGCACCACACAAGCGTTTCCTTAGTCCTCAGCGTTTTGGTATGTTAGCATGTATCTGCAACCAAATGGCTGTTCAGTTTTAGGCTATGAAATCTGTTTTTAATCATTTAATATTTTAAAAAGTATTATGTGACAATATTTAAGTTACTGACTCAATGGATAATTAATTAGTCTAAGTTACAATGCTTATTACTGTATTTAATTACCCAGTCAGTTATTTAATAAAAGCAAATGTAACTGTAAAAGTCAAGTCAGATATAATTTAAATTTTCAGTACATGAATAACTATGAATATAAAACATAGTGGAAGACTTTGACATGTACAAATCAACGGAGATATGAAATGTTTGGAATTTTAGGAAAATATTATGCGCCAACATTTGACAAGCTGAGTGAATTCCGTGAGTACATTGACACACTGCCTATGCTTGATCAGCCAGAAATCTTTGGATTGCATGACAATGCTAACATTGCATTCCAGGTATATGATAGATTATATAATCTGTGTTTTTCATGGTAGACTGAGCGTAAATTGAGCATTCGTGTTGTTCTATAGTCGAGCAGGATGTGCGTAGTTGATCATTTGGTTCACATAGAATTTCTTTCTCGACTTAAAATTGCTCATCCTCCATGGGCTTCCTCTCTGTCTGTCTTACAGACTGATCTCCCAGATGTTGACCTAATTATGGCTTCGTTTTGGTGTGCCATCGATTGATGCCTTGTGCATTAAAGACCAGTGTGACAGATGTTACAAACTGTATTTATAGTTAGAATTTGTGCTGAAAAGGGAAAAACATCCCAGAGTCTTGAAATGTTTTCCATTACCCTGGCATGGCGTGGATGTATGGCATGTAAATGAACATGCTGATGTCTGCTATGCTCTGCTTGTTTTGGTTTCAGAAGATTTTTTAGTTTTCAGACAGATCTTTATTTATCCTGGATAGTTCTCTTGGAAATACCATATGCATCAAACTCATTTGCTTGTTCCTGTGAACTTATGCAATATTAGCTCAATATTCCTATTAAGTCATCCCAAGTAATATATTCTTGGTGCTTGTTGGAGCCACCTGTTTGAATAAATTTCTCAGGGAGCCATGTGCATAGTGCCTCTAAGAGATTCTTACAAATACATTGCATAAAATCCCAAATACACACATGCATGCATACATTCATTCATTACAAAGATTTATATAGCGCCACTTCAAGGCTACTAATCAGGAGCACTCCCGACACCCCAGCACGGCTGAAAAGATAGTTTTAAGGTGAGTATAAAAAGAATAAGAGTGGACACTGTTACAGAACGAGGGGCCTACCACTTAGAAGGCACAATTTTCTTTAGTAGTTTTGTAGGCAAATGGGATAATGAGTAAGGTCCGAGCTGAATGCGATGATAGTTAAATTAAGACCATATCTAAAAGTCTATGGTGATAAGTTCTGATAACCTAAGAAAGTCCCATGTCTAAAAATAAATAAGGAGACATATCGGCCAAGGAACCAGAGTTTCTGGAGTAAGATAGGCCACAGCCGGCTAGAAGACTCAATACATACATCGTATTGTACGTCAGTTTTCAATTCTGCCCAGCTAGATATTGGTTTACAGTTCATCTAGTTATTTGTTCTTCTGAAGAAAAGACATAAATTTTTTACACACGGACTTCTTGTGTGTGCTGGCTCAATGGTCCATGTGAGCTCACATGCCCACAGCTTAGAGGGTACATTGTTTTTGACAGGCAATTCTTTGTCCTAGAACCAACAATTAAAACGATTGTATAATTTTTGTTAGCAACACCTGTTCTCCAGCAATTTTTTTTGAGGCAGTGTTTGAGCTCTCGAATTTTAGATTCATTGCATAGCAGATGTGGGCAAATACTAGATGCTAGATCAATTCAAGTAGATGAGACGTTGAGACTATTGTTAATGTAAATAAAATTTGCATCAGATAATGATTGTTTTGTGGAGTGTTTTGCAGGTAAAAATGCCTCAGGGTCTTCTTAGTAGCAAAATGTAAATAATTATTGAGGTTTTATGGTCACACAGTTAAATTACTTTCCATAGCTCAAACCGTCTTCATGGCTTTTACCAACTGTTCCTTTGACCAATGAGTCACCTAAACATCATTCCATGACCAAAGACTTTCTCTGCGTACCTTGAGCAGCTAACCTCTTAAACAACCCTCTACAAGCTTATTGGACAGGCAGAATTGCAAATTTGTTTCAGCAAATTCATTATATATGATTAGTATATATAATTAAAATAATATAGGATAATAATCATATATTATTTCAGTACAATCTTTTAAGCATATAATGAATGTTTAAGTTGTTTAACTTGTAAATTTACTTGTCCAGCTCAGTGTTTTGTGTTAGCTATGACAATTCTTTAAGAAGTTCTGCAGTTTTGAGAGGTTTCATGGGGCTGCAGTTGAAATGCTTTTCTACAATTCAATACACTTATTACTTAACGTATTACGTGTTGTGCTGATCATGTGCTTTATTCGATGGATTTCAGATACAAGAGACGAGTAACCTCATAGCCACCATCTTAGACATGCAGCCACGCTTAACAGGTGGTGGCGCTGGGAAATCAAACGATGACATCGTCTATGAACTGGCAGCAGATATATTGGTTCAGCTTATGGACAAGCTGGATGTTGAAGAAGCAAAGCAGGACATGTTTGAGGTGAATATAAATGCACGTGTTTAGTTTTCATGTGACATTGTTTTGTGTTCTTATATATTGACCGTATGGCATCGACCCTTCTCATTGTTCAAAGGGTTGATCAGGTGAGATCCTTCAGCGCCCTTAAATGGGCGCCATGCCATTTAAGGTTCACGAGTATGGACTGTGCTAGCCTGAGATTTAAATCTCTAAAATAAGCCACACTGTAACCAATGCAGCTATTTGGGGCAGTGAACAATACCTACTCTCCACAACAATTATACAACTTCCAATTGGGTAATTTTTGACGGCTGAAATTAAAAGCGTTAAGAATTTGTGTAGAGTTTTATGTAATGTTAAAAAAAATTTATGTAGTTCCTTTCAGGAGGAACTCTAACAGATGTTTACAGATGTGCACAAATCCAGATTGGCCATGTACACATGCAAGGCATCTATACTTTGTGCATCATGTCTCCTTTAAAATCTGGAGTAAATGCATCCTCCTCCAGGATGACACCACTTGTTGATTTGTGCTGGTCTTTGATTCCCTGCCGGTCACATTTCCCTGAGCGATAAGAAAATTTTGAGAAACAGTTTTGTTCTTTCAGAAATGAATGGTTAAATCAATTGCTGCATATATATATATATTGTTTTATTAGAAAAATGGAACAGATTTTTAGCCGTAATTTGCTGTCTGTATTGTTTTCGGTTGTCAGCCGGATGCGAAAGGTCGAATGAACTCACTGGCTACTGTTTTGTTACAAGAGGTCGACAGATTTAACAGACTTCTGTCTGTTATCAAGGCAAGATGATGATGCTGCACTCTTTTCATTATCACCCAAGAATTGTTGGAATCACTCAATTACCAATGCATGATCAATTAAATCTACACACATACACACAGTATATACATTTATCCATATGACCTACATGCATACACACATACGTCATGATTTTGGCATGCAAACATTACAGAGATGTAATGTATTTGGAGATTTATGTAGTGTTTTTGTAAATTGTCTATTAATTCCTGTGTTCATTGATATCTCTAAGTTCATGAAGGCTCACTTATATTTGTTTTTTTCATAATTGTGAGAGAAGAACTCTTGACTCTTTACAGACATATTCAAAGAGGCTGCATGATGCCATAAAAAAGAGTTGATATGATCTCTAAAAATTGCTGTCAACATCGACATCTCACAGTTTGAGAAGGTTCGCCTTCTCAATTATGGCGCATTTTTTTCCTAATAATCTAATGACATCAAGAGTAATTCTTTCTGTGCAGACGTCGTTGAAGCAACTACAGCGTGCCATCAAAGGCTTGGTTGTGATGAGCGAAGAACTGGAAATGGTTTACAATGCCTTCCTCTACAACCTTGTGCCAAAACTCTGGGCAAAGTCTGCCTATCCATCGATGAAGCCTCTGAGCAGTTGGGTGAAGGACCTTGTTCTGCGCTGTAGGTTCATCTACAGCTGGATCAAGATCGGTTCACCAAAGTCCTTCTGGATATCTGGGTTCTTCTTCCCACAGGGTAATCTAATCTCGTCTTATCTCATCTAATCTCATCTGATCTCATCTAAACTCATCTAATCTCATCTAATCTCATCTAATCTCATCTGATTTCATCTAATCTCATCTAATCTAATCTGATCTCATCTAATCTCATCTCATCTAATCTCATCTAATCTCATCTCCTCTAATTTAATCTGATCTCATCTAATCTCCTCTCCTCTAACCTCATCTGATCTCATCTAATCTCATCTCCTCTAATCTCATGTAATGTCATCTCCTCTGATCTCATCTGATCTCATCTCATCTAATCTCATCTAATCTCATCTGATCTCTTCTAATCCTGTGAATATGCTGGTTCCCATGACTTCACATTTGTGGGCACTGTAGAAAGTTTGAGATTGAGATTACGATCTATCTCGGGACTTCTGTGGGGCTGTTGTCATAATGCAAAGACGTCATTTGAAATTCGCTTGAAACAAGACAATGACACAGGTTTCAGACAGTTACTGTGTATAAACCTTGAGCATATCCTTTGCAACTACTCAGCACCATCAGATGATGGATGCTTAGTCATTAGATAGTGACACTTAATAAAAGGACAATACTAACAGCAATTAGAATATCTGTAGTCAGGACTTGCAATCTGTTGGAAAGCCTGTTTGAAGTCTGACCCTCATGTACCATGGCCTCACCAGAAGTCAGGCCATGGTAGGTCATATGTTAGCACCTTTAAGAGGTTCCTATAAGGCGCTATATAAATTGCCAGATACTTACATACATATGTAGGCAACATTGATGTGGAAATGTTACCAACGGATGAGATCAAAGACTTTGGCAATGGAGTCTTCAAAATGTCTGCTTATAATTGCCCTGAATCGTGGTATATTTAGGCAAAACGAGATGATGGAAATGTAGCAGAGGAAACTAATTAAGATTATGGACGAGAAGTTGATTTAGTAGTGTTGTAAGGTGAGTTTGATTTCCTCTCTTTGGTGAAGCTCTTAATCATGTAGAATGAGAAAGGTATTCTGTTCTCTTTCAAATCTTACTTATAAAATTTAGAACAGTGGTTTCTTTCATCAATTGTCAGATAAATCATCATCATGAATCAAAAATTTGTTATGTTTGATATTAAATTCGCTGAATGAAATACTATAGCCGTTTTTTTATACATGCTGTCTCCTTGACTTGACCTCCCCAGATTCTGACCTGACACAATAACGAACTGATCAGCCTGGTTATTACAAGGTTGAATTGATAACGTGCCAGTAAATAGTTGGTCTGCCAGATGCAGCTTCTGTGTGGTGATGAGAATTTTCAGAGGTTTACAATTACATTACACTGCATTATCTGGCTTGTATTGTAGGTTTCTTGACCGGTGCTCTGCAGAACCATGCACGCAAGTATGGCTTTCCGGTCGATCACCTCTCGTTCAAGTATAATGTGCTGCCAGTCTACCGTGACCAGATAGAGGTGGCAGAGGCAATGGCCAAGCAGCAGTTTGGTGAAGAGATCGAACCAGACCGGATCCTGACGTCTCCGTCGGATGGCGTCCTTGTTCATGGTCTGTTCATGGATGGGTTCCGGTGGGACGGCGACAGCCACGCTCTGGCGGATGCTCTTCCGGGCGAGATGAACAGCGCCCTTCCAGTTCTTCACATGGAACCAGTGATGGACTACGATCCGGATGAGACTGATTACCAGGCGCCGCTCTACAAGACAGCTGCCAGGGCCGGCGTTCTTTCCACCACAGGTCTCTGTGCATCACTTAATGTTGTCTTCTTAAGTGGCCCTCTTTTCTTGGCTCTTTATATGTGAATAAATGTGAATCTATGATGTGAGACCTGTTACACAAGGACTAATTTAATTACATAAAAGACTATATTTAACTATGTTAACCCTTTAATGACCAGCGTGTACTAAAGTGTACGGCATACTCAATAATGCTGGTTCTTAATGGGTTAAACTATATTTATCAATATTTAACTATATTTAACTATTTTATGTCTTTTTAGCATGCAGAAATAGATTATTTTTTTATACAATATAGCAAGCTTGTTAATGTTTCATTTGTGCAGTATTTAAACTATCTTATTAATAATTTGCATTAATATTTAAGTGAAATATACAGTATCTAAATAATCAAAGTTTTGAGAACCAGCCAATGTGCAGTCAAAACATAATCTATAGGCAGATATGAGCAATGGAGTCTTCAAAATGTCTGCTTGTAATTGCCGTGAATCATATATTGATACAATACGGAATGATGGAGGTCAAACTCCAAGGGTCAGGCAGGCTAACAGTCAGACAACTACGGTGTAATGGTGCTTAGAATTGGTACGACGAAAGAGGTGAGGAAATTGGAGGAATCACCACAGGATTTTAAAAAAAATTGTTCTCAGTTTTGAGAGGAAGGTCTGTGCAGAGATAGCAAGAGGTGATGTTTTGTTAATTTCAGATAATTGTCAAAAAACTATGGTGAGAGTTCATTGTACGATATACATTATACGATGATTGTTTGTGTCTGTTGCAGGCCATTCTACGAACTTTGTTGTGACTGTGAATCTTCCTTCAGTTCATCCACAGGACTACTGGATCTGTATGGGAGCAGCTCTGCTCTGTCAGCTCAGTGATTAGAACCCATATCATACACTGACTTTTAGTACATACATGTACTGGATGGGAACACTTCTAAACCTAAGAACTCTTTGCCTCTTAATAATATTTACCTGCAAAACTATCTGCTGATTTATTTTTAGATTTAAAAAGCTGCTGATGAAAATAGTGCCATTTCCAAAATATATCAATTATTTTAATTGTCTTGGTGATATTCTACTGCCAATTACTTTCAGATTTCTTCAGATTTTAATTTAGATGATGCTGTAATACCACTTTTAAGATGTGGAAGTCATATTAGTGCCTCTTTTCAACGTTCCTGTCAATTAACTGCTGATTTTTTACTATTTTTAAATTGATGTGCCATATCTGCAATTGTCAAAGTGATATTAGACTTAGGGATAAACTCTGAAGTTTAACTTTTATCAACGTTGCCAATGTCTATTTATTATGAAATAGCAACAAGTTTTAATAGACAGCTGACTATATTTTGCTGACACTGGTGTTTAATAATTTAAAAACCTCTTACTTTCGAGTGTGTCAACCAGTATTGTACTACTGCTAGCAGTGAATTCACATATGCAGAAATGATATCATCACAGGTTTAAATTTCATTTGATGTACATTTTGGTCTGATAGTTTCTGAGGAACTGCAGAGCAATTTACAAAATATATGTATATAATTTACGTTCGTATGTATGAATGATATGTGTTGCACTCAATTATGTAGTATTGCATTGCGTGCATTTAGCCGACTCTTACAGAATTAACTACTAGAATACATACTTATGTATGTATGTATGTGTATACATGTATATGCCTGGACCGCATCTTATGCTGAGCAGTCGGCTTTATTTGCTGCATAGGAAACATCGAAGTAAACAAAATCGTTTGTCATAGAGTAACCTTCCTTTGCTGTTAAATAATGGAAAAGATTGATTCTTACATCTTGCTCACACATCTGAAATTCTGATCACTGTCGCCTGTTGTAATTCTGGTTTTCTACACCTGTGGATCTTTAACCCTTTAATGAATACTGAGTATCTAAAGTGCCTGAGAAACTAATGCAGCTCAGTGTCGTTAAAGTGTTGAGCGGTGTCACATTAAATTCACCATTGAATAATGCCTTGTTTGAGAATCTTGCATTCTTTATTCTTTTGTGAGGAGAACAAAGTTCAAGCTTCTCTTCCTGTAGTGGATCTTGCTATGTCATTGACCTTCCACTTGGAGCAGTCTTCCGCTGTCCTTGTGTGTTGCTGCATTTAGCCCTGTTCAGCAGACACTTTCAAACTGTCTTAAAGCACACTTATTTAGATCATTTATGTTACAAGTTAGGCTGCTTAAGATTTAATTAAACTGTGTGATAACAAAGATCATTAGCATCACCTTCCTACTGCATCCAGGTTTGGGACTGGCACTGTCTGAGTACGAACAGTGACAGAGTTAAGACAGTCTGTCTTTATACATGCTACCTAGAAAGGAACCAGACTTCGCTTCAAAAGAAAGGAACCATACTTGACTTCAAAAGAAAGGTACAAGACTTGGCTTCGAAAGAAAGGAACAAGACTTTGCTTCAAACGAAAGGTACCATACTTGACTTCAAAAGTGGGAACCAGACTTCACTTCAAGAGAAAGAAACCAGACTTTGCTTCAAAAGAAAAGAACCAGACTTCACTTCAGAGAATTACAATTCACAGAACATTCATAGACTGTTGCTGTTGCTGAACTTCTCCATCTGGCTAAGTGCAGAGGACCACAAAGGGCAAATGGTGTGTCCTTTTTCTCTCCTCTTGGTCCAACCAGGTTTTCTGCTCTTGTATATAAAAAGGATGTCATTTTTCGAAGTGCATAGAATCTACGGCAAATGACTATGGGTCATTGAAGCAGTGTTGCAAGACTTTAAACTTCAGACGAGACCGAGAGAGTGAAGTACCGAGACCGAGACACTAGGTTCAAGACAATTGGAGACTGTAAAAGACAAGTGATCCTATATAAAATGCTGTAAGATACTAATGTGTCAGTTTTCGGGAATAAGGTTTATTTGTAATTTCAATTTGAAACTTAATTATAATGTATATTATATCAATTCCCAAGAACAGTTTTTATATTGCCGAGTTTTATCTTTTTCGATATTTATTCTTCGGCCTATCTTCTATGAATAGTATAAAGAAAGCACGTCTGAAATCTTCTAGACGATGTTAGACAAGCAAATTCGATACCAAATACCAAGCGAAATTATAAATTTGCGCATATCCTTACTCACCCTGAGAAACTCGAAGTTGTTCCGATCGTTTCGGTTATGGTGGTTTTACATCAATGACAAACCAATACCAATAGCTATTGTTTGTAAATAAGCCTAACATCAAATTATTGCATAAATGCAAACTTCACAATTTCAGGTTCTCTCTCAGACATTTTTCCACTTTAAGACAATTGAATTGATTTCACTATCAGGTGACTCATGCGTTAACCAGAATTACCGTTTCTCGTAAATTTCGGTTTCAGTTTCTAGCACAAGATTTTAAGACAGTTAACGCGAAACTTATCAAGACCACTTGTTCAAGACAGAACAAGACTTTCACTTCAATACAGTTTTTAAAAATTCGAGACACTACCTCGAGATCGAGACCGAGACAGCAGGTGACCGAGACCGAGACACTAAAAAACTGTCTCGAGACCGAGACACTGTCTTGAGACCATACAACTCTGCATTGAAGTGCATTCATTATATGACGCATCTTCTTGCCTATCGATTTTGTTTTGATTAAGCACCTGTGAATAAACTGGTTTCCATGACGTTGCTTTTGTGGGCGATGTAGAAATGTTGAGTTTACGATTATGCAGTTAGTGTGACACGACTGTGGATGACATTCCATACATACATGTTTTGTAGTCATCATCGTTGTTGTCGTCATCGTCATCAGTATTACTGTCCTAGTTAGTCATGTGAAAGCATTGAGTGCATACAAAGCATCACCAAGAGTCTGCGGTCAGTGTGCTCATTATTGCTTAACTGCAGGGCCGTACCAAGCTATAATTGCACCCTGTGCCTAGCATCAAGCTGGAGCCCCCACGTTTTGAAAATAGTGCATTTTAGGTTATAATAAGTTATTCCATCCAGAAATTTGCACCCTTTCCACATATGCGCCCTGGGCCTATGCCCCGCTGGCCCCCCTCTCGGTACGGCCCTGCTTAGCTGCATAGAGGCGCGGGTGGGGATCTCTTCACAAATTTCTGCTATGGTAGGGATTTTAACCTGTGACCTTTTGGTTGACAGTCCAGCATCCTGACCACTATACTCATGTTATCTGCTGCTTGTACTGGTTACAATAAACAAATGGTTATGGTTATGTTTCCTGCACACCAAAATAAAACTTTTAGCTGATAATGAATGTTCCTGTGAAAATATTTTTAATGACATCATCTGCCTCAGTGTTATATGGGTTGGCTGCAGAGTTTTTTGTCTGTTTGGCACAAAGTTTCTTCCCAAGGAATGGTTTCTTCGTGTTAACGGTTACGGACGACTAGCATGGCCTTATTATACAAAGTTTGTACTGCATAACTTCACCATCAACAGCATATTATGTAAATTTGATATTACTTTTCATAAATGCAAGTAATATATAATACATATACTAAGTGCATATGTATATGACCATAAGTATATATATATATAATATATATATATACACACACAAACAACTATCTATTTTGCATAAAAAACAGAGGGCAACTGGTCTCTTCGTTGCCTTTTTGAAGGTAATTCTGCACCACCAGACATCAGACTTTTTATTGACCACTTAAGAACGCAGGTAGGCGTGATGATTCACACACACACTCACACACACACACACACACACACATATATATATATATATATATAATAGCGTCTAGCAAGAGAGACATCCGACCCCATCATTGTGTGGACCTCTTGTTACGCTTGTAGACCGGTCTCGTGCATTTAACCTTTAACCATCTGCCATAAGCAAACACGAGTCTAAAGGCTGTAGGACTAGCTATGCCATACACAATTGATAAGCGCTATCTTTATAAATTATTATGTACGAGCCTACCTTTGCATCGGTTGAGCACTAGTTCAAAGGTAAATGTGAAGTAAAGAATGGGTCAATTAAGGTAAGGGTTAATACAAAAGTAGAGGTCGTGTAAAGTAGCGGTCATGCAAGTATATAGAGGTCGTGCAAAGTAAAGGTCGAATGAAGTAATGGGCAAGTAAAGTAAAGGTCTAGTGAAGTAAGAGTCTCATAGGCCTAAAGTAAAGGTAAAGTAATGTAGACCTTCATTTTTTTATTGGATAACTTTCATTTTTCTTCTGTCCTTTGAATGTTATTTGCTGTGGATTGTCAGCTTGTTAAATATACCAAGATATATGATACTAATTTTATGAGGCACTTCTAGCTTGTTTAGTAACCATCGTTGTCACAATCATGATCTCAAGATTCTATAGAGCCTAATTAGGCGATATTAAACAAGGCACAGTTCGTACGTAGGCCTATATTGTAAGCCTTTGACAGAAAAGTGACTGAAGTAGTCCCCTGCATAAATGTTGGGTGCGGAATTTCATAAGAAGCGTCATGCCTAGGCCTACATACAGGCCTTCTATTTTAGAAAAGTAATTTTTAACTAACAAACTTACAAAAGAACAAAGACATGCCGCATTTGATTAATATCACTTCTGGGCCTGAACTTATCCTCATTAGGCCTACTACATGTTTAAAAGTGAAACTGAATGATAAGTTAATTAAGCCTATACATATACACATGTAGGTCGATATAATTATTGCTTATGTCATGATTCCTTTAAACAAACAGTGGACATCTGTTATAAGCCTACGTGTAGCCTACGCTATTCGCGCTCATATACATATATATATATATATATATATATATATATATATATTATAAAGTTATTGTTTATATATACAGAGGCAGACAAAGGCAGACAGATCGACAGAAACATATTATACAGAGATAGACAGGCAGGCACAGTCAGACATATTTGGAGAAAGTGACAGAAATACAGACAGCTATGGCAAACAGTTCTCAGAGTCTGTAGCCATAGGCATTTGACGATCTTGCGTAAGAAGGTCACACAGTGACACGACCCTTTTCATGCTAAAAGCTTCCCGCCCAAAATCCGGACCATCTAGATTCAGATGAGCGTGTATTTCATTTACATCTTAGTAAGTTTATTCTGAACAGCTTTTACAGCCCTGTCCATATATTGCGTGTGTAGATTCTATACATATGCCCTGCCTATACGCAAGCAGATAAAACAACCAAGTACAACACAAATATACACGCGTGAGTGCAGACATGCAGCTGAAGCAATATATACAGACATATATATATATATATATTTGAGATCTTGCAACCTATTGTGTAGACTAAGCCGTAAAGCCATCAGGTGTTAAGGATGAGCATATCAGTATTGCAGCTGTAGGCCTACGTACGTGCTCTATATTAATACAGGTGGCCGATATGACTCATCCTAATATGGATGTTGGAAGTGCATACATGTCTATTCGAGGGACAGTTTTAAAACACAAATATACAGTGTCATAGCATCATAGCATGTGCAAGCCACCCATTATACTAATGTGCGCATAGAGCCTATGACAATCTCTATGCGTGAGGCCTAGGCCTATTCAAAATAGGCTACGCTGAGAAAATATGAGTGAACTTTAAAAACCTGTATGGGGCAAACTGCAGGCTATATAATTATGCCTTACTCACACCAATTTGTCTGCAAATTCCTACCGATTCCTCGAAAAAACTAAGCAGCATACGAAACTGAGAACAGGCAACGTTAGAGGTGGCAAATTGCCAGACGACGCTCACTCCATGTCCTCTGTTTCTAATGCGTATCTACAGGACCCCAAATCTACAAAGGAGCGAGTAGGGCCTAGTGGGCCTAGTAGGCTAGTTGCAGTTTAACGACACGTACTGTGTGATAACAAAGATCGTTAGCACTGCCCTCCTCTTTTATCCATGCATTGCGCTGGCACTGTCAGAAAGAGAACAGAGTTCAAAGGAGAGGGTCCTCTATCCAGTGCTTGATAAAGTCTGCCACGGGTTCGAACAGAATGCGGGGACCAAAATATTTAAGTTGAAGACTTGAAGTTATGTCATAACTCATAAGCTTCCATGTATGGCGCGATAGGCTAAAGCATTAGGGCCTATAATAGAGGAATAAAAGAGGAAACAGTTCCGTTAATAGACAATAGTAACTGTTATAGGATTCATTTTAGGCTCATGAGTCGAGAGCATGCCCAAGGAGCTTCCTCTTCGCGGCTTCCAACCTTACATTTGGTAACATTATGATCATGATTTGCACGCACAGGCCTAGGCGAACATTGCAATCAAACGTGCCTTACTTTTCAAATTCAACCGACCTAAAAATTAATCACATGAAATGCCAACTAATATAATAACCCATAGATTCTGAATTCGGCTCTGTAACTTATTCGGCGTTGTTTAATAGGCGTTGGGCTATATTGGACATATATGCTCTATTGTAGAAGCTTTGTGAAATGGCGAGTGTAATAAGCCTATATATATATTTATATTTATGTACGCATCGCATGAAGTTTACTTTAAGTTTCAGAGCAAAAGTTCATATTAAATTTGATGTGGGATCTAATGGATCATTTTCATGTTGCTCATGTGTACTACTTACCTACTTAAATTTGTTAAAGACGCAACGGGTAATAAAAAGCGCTTTCTACAAAATTCAATCAAAAGTGAATTTTTACACGCTAATTCTCTAAACATTTTTAGTTATATTATTCTTGATGAATTAAGCTCTAAGTTTATAAATTGAGAAGAATGTTTTAACTTTTTGAGTCGTTTTAGAGGAACTATTTTCGCCAAAGGCGACGCCATCTTGCCTGTCGCCGGTGTTGGTGAATGATCTGTCTGACCTGAAACTTTGAGCAAGATGTGGTCTGGTTGAAGTTTTGCTTCTGTTTGACTTTGATCTTTTCTACCTGCACAAAGCATTGCCGCCATCGTCAACTATCAAAACGTATATCTGATTCAGGATTTACTGCGACAATTGCGTTTCGTATTGTGCAGGTGAGTTGGTCATCTTTACCTGTATGATATTGTCAAGCGCCTGTCATTTTGCCGAGTATTGGTGATGACGTTGACCTAGCCAGCCAGTAATGTCGATAGTTGTTGCCTGTTGATATGCGGGAACCGATTTAATTGAGCGCTATCTGCTCGGATTAAAAGCATGTTAGAAAACGTTTGAAAGCATCAGTAGTCGTTCGGTAACTTAACAGAAGCTCTGAGCTTGACGTTTTAGTGTCGTCGCCGATAGCAACAAGTAACTTGTTGAATTTTGGATCGAACTAGAAGGTTGCGTTGCTGTCGGTGTGAAATCTAGTTTCGTTTGACCGTCTGACTATTTGGCGTAGCATTCGAGTTACATTCGTTATATTAGCGAGGAAAAGCAGCAGATTTAACACCGGAGCGATTGTTTATGTGTATAGAATAGTGATATTGGCGCTGTTGCATGCTTTAGCTGGTCATTGCTTCGCGGCCCTATATCTTAACCTCGGGCGGTATAATATCATCAAAAAGTTCATCAAGGTCATGAAACTGTAGAGGATTAACTCTGGCATTAAAAAAAGTAAGAGAGCTGTTGATGAAATTTGACCTTTGCTAAATGGCAAGTTGATATGGTTAATTTGCCTCATACTTAAGTGAGTTGATACATATTATTTAAAATATTGTAAATTGCAGATTTATTGTGTTTAACTAATATAATTAAATGTCTATATGTGAATTTATATTAATTCTGATCATTTGCATAGTTTTATTTATTTATTTATTTATTAGGAGGATTTATGTAGCATTCCTTCAATAACATATTCTCAGAAGTGCTTCTGACTCTACCCTGGCTATATAGGACAGTTTATACTTTATAGGTTGGCGTAGAACACTGTAGAGTGGCCTCTGGGCACTAATCGAAGAGTGACCTGGAACGCATTCCAGGTTGCAGGTCCAGCAACCGGGTATGCTTGGTGCTGCCTTGTGGAGATCCTAGACCGAGGGACAATGAGCTCAGCATATAATCAGGAATTGACACACTTGACCATTGAAATAAAGTTTTTATATTTAACTATCAGATGGGAAAATTGACTGTAAGCGCAAGCCAACATCAAATAAGTATGAGTTATTGCATAATTGGGAATCATCAGTTTAGTTTAGGACTTCATTTTGAAAAATGCAGGTCTGTTGGGTAGAACTGAATTTATCCAACAGTTTTTTCATCTGTTTATAAAGTTTTGCCCTGTTTTGATTCATTTATTATTTTATTTGTCTATATTTGCTTCATTTCTTGTTTAACAATTCAACTTAACTAGTTTACTTGGGTATTATCGGATTCCTGTGACTTTGTCAGTGCACAGCTGGTCACAATTTTACTGCTATATTGTATTTGATTGCATGCGTTTAATATGAGTATAAAGCCATTAAGTGAGATCTCTAGTTCTTTGGTTAGTGCTGTATTTAGTATCAGTCCTTGACCAACAGGGTCAAAGGTTGCCCCTGTATGTTTCCATTTGCACTCTGCTTGTTTGACAGCATAGAAGGATGGAATGCTTTTCCTGTCGTAATTAGTTTTGATGGCTGCAATTTAGCTGATAGCAGTGAATAATTAAAAAAGGTGAAACGTTTAAGATACGATAAAATCTTCAATTTAGGTTTTTGTTTGTCTCAGCATTCCTTAGACTGGGTGGAAGTTAAGTTTTGTGGTAGAACAACAGTGAAGCACAACACCCAATAATTGGTTTTGCATCTGCTTGTGTTTCAGTTTTTCGATGGGTGTTGCCTGCTCTGTTATTAAGCAACTTGTCATGAATAACTATCGGTCTCCTTCAGTTGTGTGCTGCAAAACAGAGCTGATTATCACCATTCACCTGTTGTGCAAACACTGGAGTAGTTTTATGAATATATACATAGAGCCGTTGTCGTGTGAGTCACTTGATGTCAGGCAAACCCTAACAGTGATGTCTACTTGCCTGACAGACATTTGCCAATGTCACCTTAGTTATCAGACTGGATTCATTATTTTAGAGGGCATGCTGCTATGTCAGTAACATTTGCATGCACCAGTGATGTTCTAGTGTTAATATGCCCCTGTATTCACTGCTGTTCTGGCAAGCCTGCTGCAACCTAATCAGTTCTGGTGCTGTTGTCCCGTCTGCACTGCTTAAATTTCATGGACTCTGGCTGCTGTACACATGCGCCACCATTTACCGTTCAATCTGACAGTCTCCGATGGGTATTATTTAATTTTCGAGATTCTTCCTTGGGCGGATGCATTATACATTCGGTTCTGTGGGGATTGACTGACTGTATAATCAGTTCAAAGCAGATTGGTCAGAAAGTAACACGACGGACAGCCTTTTTACTTGACCTCTGTGTCAAAGTAATTTTGTTTTTCAATGGTTGGCATTCGTCGTAACTTACGGTCACAAAGAGTTGGCTGTTAGTTTTTTAAGTTAAATGTTCATTGTGATGTTCCTTTGCAGCTAAATATGTGTGTAGAGCCATGCATGATACAAATACCTTCTGTGCAGAGGCGTTTAAGACCACGGGCGCATATGTCATTGAACACAGACGGATTGGAGAATTCATATTTGAAACTTGCTGCTGAATAACAGCTAGCTTTTGCTGTTTACCATACTTGCCATTTGCATGCATGCCATACATGTGAGACATAACAAGTCACGTGTAGGCTACCATGTGAATTGTGCTTTTTCAGCAGACTGCTGTTGGAATGGGTGCATATGTGGAAGTGAATGGAATATTATGAGCCATTATTTTTCATAACCAGGAGCCTGATACATTGTTTGTTGAGCTAATTAACTTGCATTCTGCTTTCATCATTGGTCCTCTTTTAATTCATTTGGCAATGATGGGAGTTAATGAATGATCTCCATTGATACAAGTCTCATGATGTTCATGTGTTTAGTCTAAACAGGAACCGTGTTCCACACTCTAATAGAAACTCATCATAGGCACAGATGGGAGGGTAAAATCTTGTTATGTTTCCTTTACATTGACTATCCAGTGTTCTAAGCGGCTGACATGTACATAACTCAGGAATAACACCAAAAAGCATCCTTTTCCAGTCTTCCATCCAGTCTTCCTTGTCATGTATATGTTCCATATATGCAGCAGCTTTGCATCTGAAGTTAAAGTATTCTTCCACAAGTGCTTTTTGTTTTATTCCTGAGTTGTGTGCATGTCAGCTGCTTAGTACATTGCCAAAACTCATTATTTGGTATTATGTCCAGGCCTGCTGTCTATTTACTTAAATTACATCTACTCTTTGATCATGACTATGCTTACATTTAGGATGCTGCTGTATTGTATAATATATGTATGCCGGTATGAAGTACTTGTACATGGCATTTTTGAACCTGAAAGGTATTGTAACATATATAAAAAAATGGTGTACGATAAATTGATGTTTCTTTAGCTGTTTTTGACAGAAGAGTACAATTTTGGAAAATGATTGCTCTAGAGTAGTGCTGTGCTGTCCAACATGTGACCTGCTGGCTGATTTTAAGAGGCCTGCCCGAGCTTGCAAAATTGTTGCAATTTGTGTAAAAATGAAGTATAAGACGAAGTCACTGACCTACTTGCATAGCTAAGCATCATAATATTATGTTTATGCAGTTAATATTTGTCAGTGAATTTCAATCATCGCTTTTAAGTTAACTTGGGCGGCCCACAGCTTCAAGAATAATTTATTCAGTGGCGGTGGTTTCAAAAGGGTTGGACAGTACTGACCTAGAAGGATAGGACATTAGGACAGTCCAATGTATGAGAAAGTAGGCAGGGTGTATGTTAACCTCCAAAGCTTGCAGAACAGTGTTTTCAAACTGGCTGGCTCCAGACAGGAATGAAGTCTGTGTGAAGTATTCAGGGGCGGAATTGGCTATCAGGGCTTGCCCTGTGAGGAGAACCTCGAATTTAATTCTCTTCCCTATGGGGTGTCATTGCAGTGTTTATCACACATAGTTAAAAAAGTGAATGTTTGGTAAACTGGCCAGGAACCTGCAGCACAGTTTAGGACAGACTGCAGCTGTCTGCTGTATTACTTCTTCAAAGGTTGACTCACTCTTTGTCAGCTGGGTGTATGTCCATTATGTTTGAGGATGGGATAAATATTAAAGAGCGGCCTTAGATAGTTCATTTTTGATGTTGACAATGTATTGTATTTACTTTATTTAATTTGTTTAAGCGTGGAGTGAACAAAGTTAACTGAATCATTGGTATTAAGTTTTTTGTAGTCATGTTATGTAAAAGTGGAATATAAACTGTAATGCACTGAAGTTATCAATTATGTCCTATATCATTAAAGGTTCAGTTTGAAAGTTGGATGTAAACGAGTGCATCCACTGTTCTCATGGAACAGTCTTCCCCAGGCTAATCTGTCTTCCTCTGACCCTGCTAGGATATCATCACCTCAAAATTATACATAATATACATTGCACTGCTTGCAGCCAACTTTTCTAAATTACTAAGATCGCATTTGTTTAGAACTGTTGGGTAGCTACGTTTAGCGCCTTCTTATATGGCGCTATATAAGTAGCCTAATACATGCATACATACATAATACATACATCCAATGACATCTATGAAAGTTTTAAAGGTGTATATTTATTTAGAAGTGAATGACTGAAACAACATTATCAGCTCTTAGCTTTATAGCTGACTTACACAAAGCTTAACTTAGATTTCAATGACAATAAAAAGGCTTAAGTATATAGCTTAATGACATTTACAAGCTAGCTGACCAAACAAAAACTAGGCAACTAAGGTGAATCAATTAAATACACAAGTGGGCTAATTGCACAGAGGGGATTATGTGGAGGGGAGAGAATTTGTCCTGGTAAAATCGAGTTGGGGTTAGGTTTGGGGTGGATTATGTCCAAGTTAAAGTTGCCACCCATAGAAGGTGCCTCAGCATCTCACTCTGAGCTACCTTGCGGACGTTGCCTTTCACAGACGCTTAGTTCCACCAGGACAAACTGATGGGCTGCTTGATCCGGCTGGCTATGTATCCCAATTTTCACAAACCAATTATAGTTTCCATACCTTTTCTCTCTCTATGAAATTCACTCGCTCGCTCATGTATCGAATTCACTGACACCAGCCTTTTGGGATATGTCTGTTATCTCATTTCACAGTCAACAGAAGATTTATCTTTTCTGGCTACCTGTGCTTTTGAGATGGATGCATAAATTAACATGAATGAAATATCTGAATAATAATAGCAACAACAACAGGAATAATTATCATTTCATCAACATCTCTATGATATATTGTGTAATTCTGTTGTGTATGACATTGCTTTGGGTCATTTAAAAATCCTGCTTCATGAATGATCTAAAAGGCAAAAGCTGAACCCAGTGTGTTGTTGTTTAATACTGTTGCACAGAAAGCAAACATCTGTCAGCAGATGGAGGCTGAAGGATGGTAACTGGTGGACTTTGATCTGCTGTCCAATGCCCCTCTGTAAATACAGTGTTTGTAATAGTGTTCTCAGCTGCCTTTAGACCAGTGCTGGCTGGACTTGTCAAATGATCAACAGTTTATAATGAAACTTGACACCTGGTCTGGGAAATTTAATTTCAATCAATGAAACTAAGCACCGGCTTTGAGGAATTTAATTTAAGCCAAAGCTTTGCTGTCTGCATTAGAGCTGTCTGATTTGATTCTAATCTGTTTTGGCCATTTCATGAATATAGAAAGAGCTGGCACAGATAATAGTATAAAGGTGAAACATGTTAAAGGTAATGAAATACTAATGAACACCTAGCTGCTAGTACCAATCAGTCGTATGCCCACTTATTAGTCCTATTTTTAGGGCTGCTACCTGTAGGAACCTTTCTCAGGTAGGAATGAGTCAGTATGATAGAGATATGAGCTATGGCAGACTTTGAAGAGATGGGCTTAATAGTAATCTCCCACCTGCATTAATAGAAATGGTGACAGGAAGAAACTGACCCAGAAAGATGCTCAAGATAAGGAAAGTTGATTTAGAAATATGCAGACACAGATAAGTACTTTTGGAAATGAGCTGGGCTAGATTAGCAGTCAGGCTAGATGAGCAAGATTGGGGTGGTGAATTTGAGGATTTTTTATTATTTGTGGGTGGACTGATTTAGTTTTGTACATGGATAGTTTGTACTCATGCCACGTTTTACAGCTGCTGGAGTAGGTGAAAGAATCTAAACTGTTTATATATTTTTACTCCTCTTATTCTTGCTGCTATGATGTCTACGCTTAGTGGACAATTTCTTTAAGGCTGAAAATATTTTGTGTGTTGGTCTCTGGATTCTCTTATGGTCTGTCTATCTTTTTAGAGGGTGCCACTGATGCTCACATTCAGTGTGTAATGTGCAGCTTTGGGTTCAGAGGTCTTGTCGTGTTGTGTTGTTTCAGGTACGCTTGGGTTCACAGTTCATTTGAATTATTTGTATCTGTTTCTAGCTGTTTTGTTCTGGGGCACAGGATACGTTGGAGCAGATTCGCAGTTTAAAACGTGTGTCTTATCGTTGACTGTTTTATTTTTACAGTACAGTCATAGGAAATGACGGACCAGAATGGCACTCGCTGGGAACAGCAGACAATCAATGTCAACGATAATGAAGAGGACTTTGAAGATCAGGAGAACAACTCAGCCAAACTGTTTGAAAGGTCGAGAATAAAGGCCTTGGCTGGTATGCACACCAATTAATAATTCTGCCAATGTTAATGATAGTTGACTTTCTCAGTGAATGACCAGCATCTATAGAATGGCTTTTTTTATTTTCTTGTAAATTATGCTGTAATGCAAAATTTTTCTCCACCACACAATGTATCAGATGGTGACAAGTGAGATAATTGTTGTCATTCTTGCCAAGCAGTGTGAACATTGAAATTAATGATGGTCTCGGGGTTGTGTGCTTGACTGTCTGCATAGAAGTCACTGTTAAAATTGCCACCATGGTAGAAAGGCATTTAAACATTTCTGCTGCATTTGTCCTACTTACTGACTTAGCTGTGAAATGTGTATGCTAGTGTTCACTGGGAAAGAAAGAAATGAAGTCAGTAGCACTTAATATCCATACTCTTTAGATAACCCACCTATTGGGTTGACTAACCTGCTCTCCTTTCTGACTGCATTTTCAAGGGTTTAAGGGTTATAGTGAACTGCAAACTGATCTAAGGTAGCTTTGCCCATGGGTGATCATTCCTCATAGTTAGTAGATACATGACGTGAAGTTCAAGTGATGCACTACAGATCAAACGTGTGATACTGAGATGAAGGGCAAATACAACGGATCTGATTCTATTTGACTCAAATCGATTTAGAAAGATGTTAAATATATCCAGAAGTCTTTCTCAATGTTGGGTCAATGTTGAAAGATGCTTTGATTTCTATAAATAAACTATAATGGTTTACATCGTGTAGCACGGTGGCCGTTGGCAATGTTGAGAGGGCATGTTCGATCCTTCACTCAACAAATTGCTCTGCAATGTAGCTGCTGCAATTGCCTCATCGAGGTGTTTGTGCGCTTCTGAACAAATTGTAAGAAGAGCCATATCAAATTACAGTTGTATTGTATCACTGTCATGGTTGTCTTGCCAGTGCTTGTCTGTGGTTATGAAACTGCTCTAGAAACAAAATAACTTAGTCACTAGTGCTTTCTATGGTTAAATTACAACCATCTGCTGCCCTGATGTGTGATTCAAAGTTCAGTTTATCGATGTCATTCTGTTCTGAGGAAGTATGTTTGAACTTGTTTCCCTGTTTTGTCAACCTTTTGGTCTCATTTACTTGTTGTATTTAAGCCAGACTTCTTCGTATGGCTTATGATTGTGGATGGTGGTTCTACTTTGAAATGAGTTCTTTAAACCTAATGCTTAATGATAAAACCACCAAAGAAGGTTTTGGATTATGAAAGATAAGGTCCAACTTTGTTACTCACCTCTAGTTGTTGGGTGTTCTGTTGTTAAAAAGTGTTTTGAGTAGTTTCATCTACCTTTAAGAAGACTAGATCGCACTCATTTTGTGTTATGTTGCTATTACATAGTTGTACTCTAGTTGAATTTGGAATAACTCAGAAGACCAGAATGTTTAGGTGAAGTTCTGCATGTGAAGCCATCCATTTATTACCTAATATTCAATTTGTCTGTCTTGAAGTACCATGATCAGCTAGAAATATGTTGCTACAGAAACTAAAGTCAACAAGAAGAGTCTGCACTAAATAAGTATGCACTGAGGAAGGACTTGTTTCTATGGATATGACTGGAACTAGAAAATGATGATGATGATGTTGACTGACTGCAACTGTACAATTATATAGCATTGCATGAATGGAAACTAATTAAAGGCACCGTATGCATGCTAACCATGCAGTGTGAAATGTCCTGAAGAATAAAATGTTCATCAAGTTGGTAATGAGTATGATGACAGCAAAATTGACGACAACAACATTGGTGACAAAATGAAATTAACCTAAAACACTATGCAGGGGAAGAAGCCAAGCTCATCTTCCAGTGAATAATTGATTTAATAAAAATGTTGATTCTAGTTATTATTATTATTATTTTTAGTTGACAGTTTTTAATATTTTTTTGAACATAATTATTATTATTTTTATTATTATTGTTATTATTATTATTACTACCATTATTATTATTATTATTATTATTATTATTATTATTATTATTATAACTGTTATTATAACTATTATTATAACTGTTAGAAGGTTTTCGTCCCCATCGGGCTGAACAAAAGAGCCCCTGAATGCCACTGCATTATTATTATTATTATTTATTTATTTATTTTAAATTTCATTTGGATTGGCTAGTCATTGCTGATGGTTTTGTTGGTGGAATGGGTGACACAAAATAGTGATTGCATGGAAGCACTGGATATCCATAAATAAATGCTGAAAAAGTAAAACCTATAGTCTCTCTGTTATTGCCAGTTACCTGGGCAAGCTGGTGGCCAATGATGATCAATCGTCATCATCATCATCATATTGACCATTTTCAACATTATGTCAAATCCTAGACTATTCAGTTTCCATATTGTTCCAATCAGAGCTGCCCTAAACTGACAACAATTTTCCAATTTGAAGGGCGAGTGATAAGCACTGGAGCAGATGGCTAGCATCACTGTCATGCAGAACTGTTGCATCCTTGGTTCTTGTACATACTCTGGAGACTGGGTGTGCCAGCTTCCTTCCTGCAGTTTGACTGCAACAGGAATGAAATGGAGTGACTGGCAGATAACAGCATGTTTGCAGTCCTTGTTATGAGCTGGGTTCTACTATGGCACAACATATTTTATAAGTGTGTTTTTCACATAACGCAGTGCCCAGCCGGATGCCGTCTTCCATTTGGGGGCACTTCTGATTTTCTCAATCCTGCTGTTGTTATGGGAAGTGCATGAAGCAAGTTTTCTAAGTGTGGCAATGGCATGGCTAACAATTGGACTTTATTAGGAGAATCAGTAAATTTCTCATAAGCCTTGAAGTGCATGCTGATCAGTGCACTGTCCCATTGTCTTTGTCTATATGAGCCTTCTGCTTGATGGGAGGACGTTTAATCTTGATAGCCATGAACTAGAAGATTATTATTATTCTTGTTATTGTTATTATTATTAGAATTATTATTTATTGCTCTTATAAAATTTTTTATTATGTGATCGTTGTAGTTTCTTGGCCCTAGGCGGCTGAGAACCTGTATGTGAATTTCATAAATGTTAATTATTTTACATTATGACTGCAGGGTACAACAGGGCAGCTCAGCATAGATGAAATGTCTTACTAATAGCATTTTTGTATGGCTTGGTATGCTTCATATATATAATTCACTTTTTGTCACATCATCCAGGGAGGTGTTTTGGCTCAAGAGTATATGACTAGCAATGTTATTGATGAAAGTACAACAGAATTTTATAAATGTACAGTGTGGACTCCGTAATGGGAAATCATTGGGGATGGGTAATGGTAGGAAGACAAACCTTATAATACAGTCTGTAAAATGGGTTGTACTTGAAAGCAGAATATTTCTAACTGATTATGGCAGATCAAGACAAACAAATTGATCAGATACACAGAGATAATGACAAATAATTTAGCACTACACTGTAGTTCTTTTATGGCATGTAACCAGTAGGTTGCATTTGGGGAAATAACACCACTTTACATTAGGCAGAATATGAGCATGTTGACGAGTTCGCACTGTATGCTGCAGAAAGCCACTGCACTGATTAAGTCACGAGTCTTACACTTAGAAATTCTAGACAGAAGATGTTTATAATCACGTTGACAAGTCTTCAGCCTGACTGAGTCATTCTGCAGGTTGGCTCAAAGTGCCTTGTACTGTGTGTCTGCTTTCAGGTGTGATGTTAGTTAGTGAGACACTTTTGTGCAATTAGGTTGGTGGTCTGACCTTGTTTAATGAAGAACATTTTATAGGAATATTTGTTGGTAAATTTTAGCCCCAGTTTTGTAAGCAGATTGGTGGAAAGAGAAGTCTAGTTTTTATATGATCAGCATAATTAAAGCACGCTTGCTTGTAGTTGCAACTGTGTACTTTGTGAATACAGTATTTGATATACACACACAGAACGTCATGCATGCACACATACACTTGCTGACACACACACACACACACATGTTTTTTATGTGCATGGTATGTATGTACAAAACACATGTCTATATGTTCCAGATGTCTTATTATTGTGCATGTACATGTAGTATGCTCAGCAGATGCAATTGATTAAACTCAGCATGTAGCTGGTGTTTGCATTGAGATAGCATACGTTTTGATTCAGAAAAAAACTGTTCTTTAAACTATTCTTTGTTGTTGTTGTTGTTATCACTGTTATACATTCATATGCAGCACCTCTGTCTACTGATCAAACATTGGTCAGCTGAGTAATTGTGATTGAAGGGCATTCTCATTGCTCAAAGTCCCTACATAGTAACCATATCAGGGGAGCTTGAACCTGTACACTCTGTATTCTGAGGTGAGCCCTTCAAACCATTCAACTATCATGTCCCACTTGGCTAATTGGCTATCATGTCCCACATGGCTATCATGTCCCACATGGCTGTCCATTCTCAATTTTTAGACAACAGTGCATTTCCAGACAAAGCTGTTCAGAAAAAATATATTCTGTTGATAAAATAACAATTTCCCATTTTGTCTGTGGGTTTTGTTTGATTTATATCTTGTAAGTTTGATGATTTTTTGTTTATACAGCCTTTGAACAGAAATATCGTGATTGTATATGTTTATGATTGTGATTATGTTTATAATTAGCTTGTAGGTCTTCTGTGGTTGGATATCTATGATAAATTCAATGACATTAGAAATGTGAAAATTCTCATTGGTGAGCAGCTTTGGCCAACAGCTTCTTACAGTTGATAAAAGCGTATGAGGTCATTGAAGTGTTTTTCTATAAACCATAGTTTTACCATACAGTGTTGTGCTGGTTATAAAGCAGTTCTTGATGATGTTTAGATGAACGAGAAACAGTCCAGAAGAAAACATTCTGTAAATGGGTGAATTCCCATCTGAGTCGAGTTGGTTGCAAAATTCAAGATCTCTACGTTGATCTCCGAGATGGAAAGATGCTCATCAAGCTCCTCGAAGTGCTTTCTGGCGAGAGACTGGTAGACATCTTAAACTCTTCTGGCTTCTTTCTATTCATTCGTATTGCCATTCCTGAAGTTTTAATTATTGAATTCTTTAAACTAAATCGATACTGAAAATAATAGCATTTTTAAATTACCGTGAATGTTATTCATTTGTTTGTATGAACCCACTTATTTAAGAATTATTCTACTTTGGCTTTTTTATTTGGATATGTTTACTTATGAGACTTGGTGAAGTTTAATGCAATATAATATTTGACTTACTGAAATAGTTTTCTGACATTTATTCTTTTTTTTGTTTTAAGAAAATTTGAAAGTAGAGGTAAGATGGACTTGGGTTTCAGAACATATCCAGCTGGGTTGTCACCTAGTTTTGATTTTTAGCATGGGGATATGATGTATGTGCCTGGGTGTGACAAGCTAATGTTTGCTGCCTGAAAAGAAGTAGGTATAATAATCCTATACACAACTGGGTGCAACTGTGTGATCGCTGTGAGGAGTCAACCTGCTGCTATTTGTAGTGTAATATGGTCTGTTTATCATTAGGAGTTAGAGAGTGCATAATGCAGAGCTCTTGATCTCATACTGTGAAGGGTATGATTATTTAAGCTTATGCACTGCCACAGCATTTTCAATATTCAACGGCTTAGTTTGTACGAATTCAAATATTTGATGCCTTAAAGACAGTCCTTCACATTGCTTGCCATATACAGGACTTGATGTTTAAAACAGCCTGTATGCGGTACAGAATACATGTACATACTGGAGCAGAGAAGTTCATGCATATGTTATATTATGGAAACAGATGTTGCGATCAAGCTGCTTTTGAAAGTTCTTTGTGTGTCAAAGCCAAAATCAGATTTAACTGTTGCTAAACTATCTGTTAAATAGCAAGAACTTTTCACTTTCAAACTATGTGACCAGCTTAAACATCTCAGCACTTCCCATCAGATAATCCACTGGGATTCCTAACAGAAAAAGGTTTTGTGCACATACTCTTTTTTTGGAGCATCAACAGTTTGCATGACTTTCCAAGACTGGAACTGTTACTCCGTCTGCTGATGCCATACAAAACTGTCAGGCCCCAACCAATATAGATTTTATAGCTCTATGCATTATAAGAGGAGGGTTAAAAAATGTAGCTTCGTTTTGTATTCATTAAAAACTGCCCCTCTATCTCGCATGGCAAGTCTATTGGAGCTCTTGTAATCTTTCAAAGTTGCAATTTGATTTTATGGCTCACTTGTAAGTATTTGTCAATAAAGTCTTGATTGCATATCACATGAGTCCTATATAGAATCTCATCTGCTCCTTCACACTCTACTTCAGTTCAGTTCATGTGCTTTCTTTCATGTAGGCTGCTACTCTGTCATTCTTCACCTGTTATATATTTTGTGTCCTTTAGCATGTTGTCTCTTCTTTATGCCTCTGTATAGATCTGCCTTGCACTTGGCCATGACTATGCAGATGTTGCAGTTCTTGATATCTTGCCACTGGCAGTTGAACTCAACAACATGCTTTTGTACTTAGCAACGTGCCTGCATTATCCTATGCAGTTGAATTTGTTACATTCATGTGTCAGTCCAATGTTGGTCGATTGTGTAATACTTGTGCCGCTAGTATTAGTACTGCCAGTGAGATGACTGTGGGTTGGTAGGAGTGAGCCACAGATTGAATGGTTGTCATTCCAGTTATCGATGTATAAAATATATCACTGCCATCATATAAATAGAAAACCATAGGAAATTGTTGGCCTATGTGGTTGGGCTTCACCTAGTTTAACCTACATGTAGGTTTCTTGAATTGTGATCATCTGTTTATGTTACAAATCACCAGCACTATTCATGTTTGATCAACGTGAAGAGTATTTCTTATAAACATAATTTTAATTCGTATGTTGTGCATTTATTATGCCCATAACAATGAATCAATGCTCAAGACTTCTGCAAGAAATCAGAGGCACTCTGTGTGCTGGCCTAGCAGAAATATGCAATGACATTTGACATATTAGGCTTTCCATTATGCAGTGACATGTTTTCCTGTATATTTAATATATGTCTGTGTGTATCTATGAGGTTTTGTAAGCCAGTCATGTATTGACTCACTGAACCTTACACAGAGCATAAAGTATCTAGAAATGAAATTGAAGCAAAGAATTCATTTCTCTTCAGCCTATTTTGCATTTGCCATTTGCCAGGATTAGTAATTAACTATAGAAAGGTTCCAATTCCAGTAATCAATATTGTGTATATGTACATGCTATTAGCATATGTATGAATAACACGTGCAGATATACTATGTATATGTATATATATATATGTCAATGTTGTATCAGTTTTATGTTCACCTTGTTAACATATGCATGCATATCATTTAATGGCACTGTATCTCTGGTGTCCTCTGGTGTCCTTATGGAATAAGCTGAAGCCTCTCTGCACATGTGTTACTGTGTGGCTGGGCTGGGAGTGCTCTTGAGTAGGTCCTTGAAGTGGCACTGTAGAAATGCTCAGAATGAATGAATGAATTTTTGTTAAGCCAATTTAAATAGGCTTTTATATTTTGAGTCAGCATGATTGATTGTTGTTTATCTGTTAACAGCCAAATCCAACCAAAGGCAAGATGAGGATCCACTGTCTGGAAAATGTCGACAAGTCCTTAACATTCCTCAATGAGCAGAGGGTTCACCTGGAGAACATGGGGGCACACGATATTGTGGATGGCAATCCAAGGCTCACTCTTGGCCTCATATGGACCATCATCCTTCGATTCCAGGTACCCTTCATTTCCTCTCCACACTATAAATTACATGGCACTAAACATTTTTGCAGCTGTAATTATGAAGAAATTTTAATGATTTCACCAGCTCCATTGGTGTTAACTAATCTTCAGTGTTAGGGAAGGCCCAGTGGACTTTACTCTATCTGTGCTCCATGTTGTGGAAAAGTGTTCCAACTCTAACATAGCCTTAGCAATTCTTTAGAACAATATTACTGCAATATTGTACTAAGCATCAGGTGCTCAAAAACAGATCTTTAGTTCAGGCAACTTAGAGGTCAATATGATGAGGAGACAGATTGGGTTGGTATGCAGAGTCTAGCACAGATAGAGACTAGAAGTAGAAGAAGGAAGTAGCCATGGGTATGAAGCGTTAACGAGATTTCATTTTCTTTGCCTCAGCATACAAAGTAGGGTGTCCTGTCCTACCTCACTGTATCTTCCCACTGACAGTGTACAGTCAGCGTACTCATTGTAGTTTGGTTGACATGGGATGCTAAGGGAGCAGAAATCTCGAACGAAATTTCTTCTCTGGCAGGAATTCAGTAAATCTATTTATGCATAGAACTAAATTGGTTTACTAGATGAAGAAATGAGTTAGCACACGCCTTGTTTATTGAGTTAACTCATGATGATGCTCATGTAGCTTTAATGATGGCTCTATTTAGTCAATTATTGATTTTTATTATTATTATTACTATTATTATATATAAAAAAGTTTTATCCAAAGTAAATACTGATCCCTTGGGTTGATAAAACTAATCTCTGGAGAGAAACAGATGGTTTTCTGGAACAACTTATTCCTCAGCAAGTTCCGGCTGCACAGACGAACCACGGAATGCAATAGTGTTGAAACGTTGTACTGTGACTGACGGATGCTGAAGAAGGTAACTTGTCTCTTTTGGCTCTCCGGTGACCATGGTTATGCAGCACCTCAGCTCTCTGATGAGTCCAAACCCGGCGGCATTGATGGGCCTCATAGTTTCCCCATAGTTATTATTATTCTTATTATTATATGAACATTTGTAAAGCGCCTCAGGCAGCAGAATATTCAGAGGCGATCTTAGGGTGACAGGTCCTTAAAATGAAAAGTCTTGAAGCATCAGACAGATACAGGTGAGATCTGTACAAGAATCCTGCTCCGGACTGCCGGGGAATGATCATTCCATAATGAGGGACCCACTTCACCTGGGATAAAGAAGTTTGCGACAGAGGTACTAGAAGATGAAGTCGGTCAGTAGAGCAGAGAGTGGCAAAAGTCACAGAAATATTTAGGCACTAAAAATTGCTGAGACTTGGAAACCAAGAGTAGACCTTATGTTTGATTCAGGACAATCCGGAAGCTAGTGTGGATGATTGATCATGTACGTGGAGATATGGGAGTATCGGGTTTGACAAGTTGCTGAAGCAGCAATTAAGACAGATTGCATAGGGGACAGCCGAGCCTTAAGGAGCCCTGTTAATAACGAATTACTGTAATCGATATATACTGATATATACGTGTGTGCACACAAAGGCATGCTTGATACTCGTAAACACGGTGGAAGACACTGATCTCCTAATGGCCCTCAGACAATCTCTTAATGGCCCCAAGACATGTCAGTTGGTAGCACGAGAATGGAGGAGCAGGGACAGGTGTTCCCTACATATTCAGGTAGCTCAAATGATCGCTCTATTTAGTCAACTCATTACAATATTCAGGTGGCTCATACAATATCTCTGTTGTGTCAAAAAGTGACAATATTCAGGTGGCTCAAATTATAATGATAGTTTGATTGAGTCAAAAAGTGACAATATTCAGGTGGCTCAAATGATAATGATAGCTTGATTGAGTCAAAAAGTGACAATATTCTGGTGGCTCAAATGATAATGATAGCTTGATTGAGTCAAAAAGTGACAATATTCAGGTGGCTCAAATGATAATGATAGTTCGATTGAGTCAAAAAGTGACAATATTCAGGTGGCTCAAATGATAATGATAGTTCGATTGAGTCAAAAAGTGACAATATTCAGGTGGCTCAAATGATAATGATAGCTTGATTGAGTCAAAAAGTGACAATATTCAGGTGGCTCAAATGATAATGATTGCTCGATTGAGTCAAAAAGAGACGATATTCAGGTGGCTCAAATGATAATGATGGCTCTATTGATTAAAAAAAGTGACAGTATTCAGGTTGCTTATATGATATCTCTATTGAGTAAGCAAATGACTCTATTCATGTAACTCATATAATGGGTTGCCTAGGACCTCTGTTATTGACATATTTGTCTTTTAGTTTTTTAGACTGGGAAATCAATGTATTACAGCTCTAGCATATTATTTGGTGGCAAGAACTGCCTGAAAGTGTATATATGAAGGAGAATAATGATCTCCAATTTATTGCATTCAAACTGACACAGCTGCAGTTTGATTACAAGTATAGCGTAAACGGATGATCACACGTTGCTGTATGAGTATTATTTAGCTGTGTGGCAGCCATGCAAGGCACCCATCAGGTTATATATTTGAAGGATGAGATGCTTGGGTTTGGGTTGAATCTAATGTGGAAGTGCTTGTGCTCTTGTTTGATTAGATACAAGACATCACGATCGAAGAGAAAGACAGCAGTGAGATTAAGTCAGCCAAAGATGCCTTGCTATTGTGGTGCCAGATGAAGACGGCTGGATATCCCAACGTTAATGTCAGAAATTTCACAACCAGTTGGCGCGATGGATTGGCTTTCAACGCGCTCATTCACAAGCACAGGTATTTTAAGTTTATATATGGCTTCAGTTTATGGTGAAATACACACATTTTGTATTTTTCATATTCAGAATTTCTTGTAAACATTTAACCTTTCACTTCTGGAAAAAAACAGCTGACCAACCTTGTGTTAAATATTATGTATGTGTGGATTGTAGGCCTATTTATGAAGTTAGCCCTATGTATGTAGGACCTTAGGTAGGTAGGTAAGTAGGTGTCAGGGAACTGGAATATTTGAAGTCAACTATAACTCTATGATTGATATTCATTTAGGTAAAGAATCATGAGAATGTTATATAGCAGCTAGCTATTTGGCTGTAATTTATATTCGGTTGGTGAGGATTTGCAGGTATTCTAGTACAACATTTTGTTGGAATTCCATTGAAATTGTGAACATACGTTATGGCAGTTTCTTGATTGAAATTCCAGCCTAAGATACAGTTGTATATATTGGGTTTTATTGACTGAGTGCATGGCTACTCTGTCTCCACATCATTCAAAGTTACTAACCAGTGGCATTGATGTTTCTGGCGATTGTATAGGTGTCTTAGTTTCACTTCTGAACTAGTTGTGACTTGGAATCTATGCATTTTGTCTTGTATTGCCCATTCTAAAATTAGACTTTATAGGTAGATACTTCTAGTAGGGTCTACTGTGTCAACTTGTGCTTTAAATTTCACACCAATTCGAATTTGTAGTTGAATTGTAAATTTTCTACTGCACGTAACTATAAAGATAATGTGCTGGAAATGTTTGTTGGGAATCTTTCTAACAAGCGAGTCAAAGTATTAGCTGATACGCTCTGTATATGTTCTTTTACAGTTAGAGTGTTGTTAATTTTAGGTCCGATCTGATAGACTACAACAGTCTTACAAAGAGCAATCCAACACACAATCTGAACAATGCCTTCAACACTGCAGAAGAGAAACTTGGTCTTACTCGACTGCTTGATGCTGAAGGTATGTACTCTTAATTAACATAGTTCTCTTAATTACTTAATTACATAGTACTCTTAATTTACATAGTTCTCTTTTATTGTGTTTTTAAATATTATAGCAATATTTTTTACTTGTAGTTGAATAGTTAATTTGAATAGGTGCATAATACACCTAATTAATATAGGTTTCCTTTATTGTGTTGTTTTTATTGTGTTGTTAAATATTATAAAAAAAATTCAAATTTTTTGTTGAATAGTTAATTTTCATCTGCATATAAATATAAAGAAAATTTGCTCTATATGAGTTTCAACAGTTCTGTGTGATATAACTTTCCAGTTGTCTCTAAGCTAAGCACGTGTAGTCATGGATATTAACTAGTCGTTGCTCTGCTGTTGTGTTTTTGCCTCTTTGAACTAATTCTGATAGTGATGTATATTGGAGCCTTGACTTTCTGCCATGATCATAAGTTTGTATTTCGTATTTTTAAACATTTGTATATTATAGATTTTTGATTTAGGATGCATTCATTTTATACTTAATTTTTCAACTCTTCTTTTAACTATCGATGCACAGTCAGAATTAGAAATCTGATTCAGACGCTGTATTAGTGAACTAAATCTGAAGCTCTGATATCATGTTGATATTAATACATGATTTCATAATGCTTTTTGAAAAATGGAATGTCTGTGTATAGTGTTATTGTATTTGTTGATCTGTCTGTTGTAGATGTCAACGTTGATTATCCAGACGAGAAGTCGATCATTACATACGTTGTAACATACTACCACTACTTCTCGAAGATGAAGGCTGAGTCTGTCCAGGGACGAAGAGTGGGAAAGGTAAAGACAGAGTCTGTCTCTGCTGATCTATATCTAGTGGGGAGCCATTACCAGTTTGTTGTTGGAAACCAATAGTTAGTTGAAAGCACTAATACCCTTCTTGGCTGTAAGTACGTTGTGACTGGTGGCTGTTGATGTACAATGCTGGCAATCAAGTGCGGTGAAGTTAACAATGCTGAACCCATTGAGTATTTCTGTGGGCAGACTCACTGAGTGGAATTGAGCAAATGGCCAGGGCCCCAGCGGATTGTAGGAGTCCCGGTCGGGCCACATTCAACTTAATGATAAGTATTATAATCATTTAGACAGAGTTTTTGATTTGTGCCATTAAATGTGATGTTGCTGACACCTAACCATAATAAATTTAAACTTCAAGCACCATTTTGCTGTAGAATATGCTCATTTCAGTTTAATAGGCTCATGACTGCTTTGCCTAGAGGCTAGGAATTTCTCCGCGTTGGGGCCCAGAATTTCTCTCCCTAGGGGCCTGTCTGTGGGTCGCTGTCCATATAAGATCTGCGCTTCTGAGCCAACTCTGCCATGCTTCTAGCATTGATATGCAAATGCCAATTGATGCCAATCTAATGTAAATATTAAAAATAGTTTCAGCGCCCAATTGGAATGTGAAAAGTGAGCCTTGTCTTGGGGTTACTGTACTTATGTATCAACAAGCCAGTGTTCACCTCTACCTGTTCCCATAAGAAATTTCTAATTGTGCAGGACATTTTTAACGTTTGAAGTGGCTTTGCTTGAATTATGTTGCAATGTGATGCAGCATATGCAGATGTGTCAGTTTCCTGCAAGGCTGCTACCTTCATGCAGCTCCTGGATGAAACTGAGATCTTACAGTAGACAAACATCATTTTCATTATATCAAACATTAGACTTGTTGTTGATGTTTGTGTATTACTATAGGAGTGTATATACTATAGGTTATTACAATTACTTATTACAATTACAATACCTGAACACAGCAAAACTTTTGAAAATTTATAACAAACAGAGATGATAAATTTGATTATGATGAGGAATGTTTACTGAAAGCTACGGGAAAAGTAACCATTCTCATGATTACTGGATTCAACTATAATAATAGCAGTAATAATAAATTTATATTATTTGCCAATGAAAGCATTTTGTTATTTATTGTACAATTTCTGTTCATGTTACCAGGTGCTCAACCAATGTCGCGAATACGAGGATATGATTACGGACTACGACAAACTGACAACAGACCTTCTGGAGTGGATAAGAAACATGATTGGTCTGTTGAATGAGAGGAAGTTTGCCAACTCTCTTCCTGGAGTACAACAACAATTGGCTGCATTCAACACATACAGAACAGTGGAAAAGCCAGTTAAGTAAGTACTGGAATCAGTTTTCTCAACAATTCGCTTTGATTCATATAAGTAAATGTTGAAAGTATGTAGAGATTTGTTTTCTTAAGAAGAATTGGGTTTTGTTTGCATAGATAAATATTTGAAGGAAATATGTGCAGATCGGGATCGCTAAAAGAAAATTAGTTTTATCTGTATGAGAAAATATTTGAGCAAAGTAGATGTGCACAGTCTGTTGAGTGTTTCTGTTGGTGTTTTGTCTTCACCGCTTACATTCATGGACAATGTTTGTGAAGTTTAGCAAATTGTAGCTTTTTGTGAGCTGCTGCCAGTTGTTCAAATTCTCTTTGACCGGGCCTGTGTCAGGAGTGCCTCTGAATAGTTATTTTGACGAGGTGCTATATAAATTAAATAGATAGATAGATAGACAGACAGACAGACAGACAGACAGACAGACAGATAGATAAATAAAATTGATATGATGATTGATGCTTATAGTGTTTGGACATATTTATTCATTCAATTAAAGGTTTGTTATTTAATTTGTTTACATTTATTTCAATTGTATTTATTTTGTATTTATTTGTATCATCAGCTGTATTTATTTTATTTAATAAAAGGTTTGTGGAGAAAGGAAACCTGGAAATACTGCTGTTCACAATCCAGAGCAAAATGCGTGCAAACAACCAGAAGCCGTATTTGCCGAAGGAAGGAAAGAAGCTGGGAGACATCAACCGAGCGTGGGAATTCCTCGAAAAGGCAGAACATGAGAGGGAGCTGTCTCTTCGTGAAGAGCTCATCAGGTCTGTTGCTAAACCTGCTATTCTTTGTAAGGGATTAAAAGTAGTTTTCTAGTAAACTATTTAATTCGACTCATGTTTATTGGTCGTCAGTCGATAAGTTTTACTTCTAAGTTATAAGTTTACAGGTTGGTGATGTTGTGGATGAGGAAGATGATAATGAGGATGATGATGAGGATGAGGATGATGATTATGATTTACTGTTGTCTTTGTACTTCACAAGGCAACTGCAATATAAAAGTTACCTTTAAATCAAATATGGAGAAATTCTGAATTTAAAGACAGTTCAATTCGTTTTTTTGCTCTGTGTCTTAATTTTCGTAGAAATTATAAATTTCATGTATTAGTTGAATGTGGATTCTGATGTAATGCATTTGATTCATCTGCAAAACATGACTTCAATTTGAATAATCTATTCTGTGGAAATTACTCTCAATGACCTCTGATTTTATTTAGTAATTTTTGAGGCATCAGTTTGACCAATTTGCATTAAAATTTTAACTTGAATTTCTAGATGAAACTTGGAAGAAACTTGCAAAGATGTTTTGTCAGTGTTGTTTGAAGAGTTGAAATCTATCTATTTAATTTATGATGTCATTTTGCCATTTAATTCAAGTTTGTTTAATTGCATTTATCATTTAAAATTGTAATATATATTTTAGGCAAGAGAAGCTTGAGCTCCTTGCTTCACGTTTTGACCGAAAGGCCGGTATGCGTGAGACATGGCTGAGTGAGAACCAGAGATTGGTTTCACAGGACAACTTTGGCTACGATCTGGCTGCTGTTGAGGCTGCCACTAAGAAGCACGAAGCCATCGAGACAGACATCACAGCATACGAGGAACGGGTCCAGTCAGTCGTTGGAGTGGCAGCTGATCTGGAGGAGCAGAATTATCATGACATTGAAAGAATCAATGCCAGGTGACACAGTCGAGTCTTGTTTCTGTTGGCCTTTGAATACTGTGTATGGAAAGGAGATAATTTCAATTTATTAAAATAAATTTACACTTTTGGATGATTTTCTGGATGTACACTGGCAACATCTAACACGCATTATGTGAATGTGGAGTCTGATGTAATGTATTTGGGAAGATGGATCTTAAGTTTGATTCATCTTCAAAACACGACTTCAATTGAACTAATCTATTATAATTTGCTAATGTCTACAGTGCTGTTACCATAGTCCAAAAGGCATCGGTTGATGGTAAATTCTAAGCAAGACTAGTGGCATAATGCAGTGCTCAGAATTGGTCGATATCTGTGAGGTGCCTTAGACTGAAAGCAGGCTATGAAGAATATGCAATCCAGAAAAGATGAGACTTCAGCTATGCCATGAATGACAGCAAAGAACTTTGCTGAGCAGATAGAAATACTCAGCAGCTTCATTTTAACACAACCTCGTTGTTACGTGGTATCTGATTTGGTCATCAAAGATCTCTTTCTGAGACAAATAGATGCCCAGCTGTGCAGCCTTGCAATTTGTTCAGTCCAGCAATGCACGTAGAAATTATGTTTATTGACTGGGTTTGTTGTGTTCGAGTTGCAAGACTGTATTGTTTAGTGTTCCGTCGTTTGTTTTTCTAGAAAGGACAATGTTCTCGCACTTTGGCATCTGCTTCTGGATCTGTTGCGGTCTCGCCGTCGACGCTTGGAATTGTCGCATGAGCTTCAGAAGACGTTTCAGGAGATGCTTTACATCCTCGACTGGATGGACGAGATCAAGGTCTGTTGTTGATTTGTGATTATTGGCGTTATATTCAACCGTGATATGAATCGTATCATTCTGAAAATTTATAAAGTGCCTCTTACAGAGGTAATTCATACATTTTTTTGGTTCAGCTTCAAGAGAAACTCCACAGAGACACACTTGACATGACAATACAAACAAAGCTTATGTGATTGGAATATTAACGTGTTTGCATCTGTCATGTTACTGCGTATTGGAAAGTCCAGGTAGCAGGAGCTATGTACTCTGCTGGAAAATATCTGAGTATGCACCGAGTTTGTATATTATTTTTGCTTAATGCTTATTAATAATTCAGTAAATGAACAGCATTTTTCAATATGCTTGGACATGCTGTGCTGAAAGACTTTTTTGAACTAGTGCACCCTTGCTTAAAAATGAGGAAATTGCTGTACATTTTGTGGATTACTATAATATGGGTCCTTGATGGTATAGCATTAATGGAGAGTTCGGGGTTTTAACTCCCTGCCAGGAAAGATATTTGTTTAAAAATGTTAGCCCCACCTGCACCACGGCCAACTCAGCGATAATTAATTCACTGACCGTACACTGTCAGTGGAAGATGAGATGGCGAGGGTGAGGACTAGCCACTTGCCCTCTCATGCAGAGGCTAATCAAATGAATTCGCTAGCACTTCTTGCCTTTGACTTCCACAGGCTAGCTTAAGGATCTACTCTTTTTCTTCTTATTATAGGTTAAGTTATTCTGTTTAACAGGTTCGCCTTCAGTCAGAAGACTACGGCAAGCATCTGTTGGGAGTGGACGATCTCATCCAGAAGCACAATCTGCTTGAGTCAGACATCAATGTCATCGGCAACAGAGTCCAGACAATCACGGGTGAAGCGCAGAAATACGTCGACACCGAGTTCCCAGATGTTGAAGGTAATTTTTCTGCAGATTAATTGTTATTCATGTTTTGTTGTTTGAATGGAGTTGGTCTGAGCAAATTGTAACTTCTCAAGTTAAGTTTCATTTGAAGAGATGACTTATTCTGGTGTTGTTTTCCTATTGCTGCTATGATACTTTCATAGAATTGTGCTATTTTCATCTGTTTCAATGCTGTACCCAGATAGGATTTTTAGGAAAAATGGAAGAACTTTAGCCTTGGAAGAAACTTTTTAGCTCTGTAGCATTCAATTATCTTGATCACAAGTTTACATGTCACCAATTCAAAATGTTAAATGAGTTTCTACTTTTATTTCTTAGCTTTCCTCCTGTATGGGAATATATGTGTGTGTATAGTTTTGTATAGCATATATATATGTATATGTATATTTATATATGTATGCATAACATGCATATGGTATATATATGTACATGCATGTGTGTATTTCTTTCTTTTTGTTTGATATGTAGTATATGCTATATTATTTGGCATATGTTTTGGTGTTTATTATGGCTTGCTGGTCATCAGAGATGTAAATAATGCAAAAAATTGATGCATTATGTTGTTTTGCATCATTGCAAAACTGAGCCAGCCTTCAACATTTGAGCAACAATATAAATAATGTTTTGCCATAAATGCAAGCAGCATTGTCCATTGCTTGGTTTTGATAGGTTACAAGCCATGTGACCCACAGATTGTAAGTGATCGCATTAACCATCTGACAGCCGCCTTTGAAGAACTGAAGCAGTTGTCCGCCGATCGTCTGGTCCGCCTGGGAGAGTCGCGCAAGATGTGGCAGTTCTATGCAGACATGGCAGATGAGGAGGGATGGATCAAGGAGAAAGAACAGATCATGTCCTCGCCAGATCTTGGACATGACTTGACCAGTGTCCAGCTGCTGTTGACCAAGTTCAAGGTGACTGACATTTGCTGGTCATTCAACGTTTTGACACTCATGAGATTGTCTCGTTTAAGTTTTACTCTTACTGCAATTGAGGAAAAATGTGAACACAATGCATTTTTCTTAACTGCTGTGTAACTGCCTCTACTGTAATATGTGTTCTTTGAACTCCATATTTCACTCTAAATTTCTTTATATCAAGGATAAAATGCTTTCATTGTATCTTTAGGCATAAACATAGTAAATGAAACAGCCGAGTCCTTAGTGGTTATGCTTGACGGTTTTTCATACCGATTCATTGACCTGCATTTCAGGCCATCGAGGATGAGTTGAACTCACGTCGTGCGCATCTTGAGGATGTCCTTAAGGTCGGTCGTGATCTCATCGATGCTGGAAACTTTGGCAGCGAGCAGATCAACAACCGTATCAAAGACATTGACGAACAGTGGAAAGGTCTAATGGGTTTAGCCAACTACAGGAAACAGAGACTTCAGGACTCACTCAACTTCTACCAGGTTCGTAGCCTTTGTAGTAGTGAAATGCTTCTATTTAATTTTCATCTGGCTCTTGATGCAGTGCTGGTGAATGGGGGTGTCTCCATGACACAACTTCATCTGTCTTCTAAGAGGAACCCTGTCTACTAAGAGGAGCTCCTGTCTACTAAGAGGAGCCCCTGTCTACTAAGAGGAGCTCCTGTCTACTAAGAGGAGCCTGTCTACTAAGAGGAGCCCCTGTCTACTAAGAGGAGCCTGTCTACTAAGAGGAGCCCCTGTTTACTGACAGGTGCTCTGCTGCTCCACCTTCAGCATCCATGATGGGGTTCTCTTTGCCCTTCTTGTTCCCAGAATTTTATGTTGCGGTGCCATTCCCTTTCTGTTGCTGACCTTGCAGTCTGGAATGGGCTTCTTCGTGAAGTCTTCAAGTGATTGTCATAACTTTGAGCTTTCAATGGCATTAATTTGTGGTGTGGCACAGTGGCTGATCAGTTAGAGCAGTCAACCCGTAACGTTCAGTGTGTGCTGAGCGCGTGGGTTCGAGCCTCGTCCAGGGCGTCACTGAGTAGGGACCTTGAGCAAGTCTTTCGCGCACCATTGCTCTGCAGTGCAACTGCAATTGTGTCGTCGAGGTGTGTGTGTGCACTTCTGAACAAAAGATGTTGAAAGAAGGGCGGTATCAAATTTCGGTAATAAATAAAAAAATAACAGTTAATTAAAAGCTAAGCAGGACACTGACTTTTGACGAGGGCTGTGTCACGTTAAAGAAGTTATCCTGAAATGCCAGCTAGAGGAGTTCCAAGTGATGACTTTCATTTTGAATAGGTATCAATGCTTCTTTATATGTTATCCTTTGATTATTTCTATTCTGATATTTATTTCTTATTTATTGATTTTTACACTTTATGCATGCAGGTAGTCAGTGAATCTGAATCTAAGGTACAAGAACAACTTGTCATGGTTCATTGCATAATTTCTGCTCTGTTACCTATAACCTAAGATCATCAGTTTAGAAATCCAGCACATAGGCAAATTGATAACCAATAAGTCTGACAGTTTTCACGCTATCACACAGACAGATGATACTTTATAAGTCTATGTTGTTGGATCAGGACTGGTTCTTTGAATGGTACTATTTAGGTTTAGTGACTGCATGGTTTTATTGCTTTCTGTTTGTGATGTTAGCAGTTGCGTTTGCATTGGCGGAAACATCAACATGGAATTTTTAAAAGAACACTTTGAGAAGAAATCAGTGTAATTTCCATTTTGACCCTTGCTCTTAACAGGCTTCACGGCTTTCTGTACTGTCGTTGTGGTTTTACTGGATTAATCTGTTGAACCAGATCTAACTTTTATTAGTTATATTTTACATAACTTTTGCAATTAACTGATGGTGATTTGTGGATGACAGTTCTTTGCTGATGCGGAGGATGCTGATACTTGGATCACGGACACATTCCGTGTTGTGTCCAGTGAAGATGTGGGCCACGATGAAGCCAGCGTCCAGTCTCTGGTCAAGAAGCACAAGGTGAAATGAATTTCATGAATGTCCAGTACTGTGAATGCATAAAATAACTTCTATAATTGGTGGTTACTGAATAAGATTGACTGTTGGGCATTGGTCAGAGGGGGGCTGCTCAATTGATTGACAGATTGATTTTTACTCTGTCTTCACTTCTTCAGGTGACAATCGACTGAATCCTTGTGCGCTAGGATAATGGTGCTATGGCAGTCGTTTGATTAGATTGTAAAGTGCTAAATGCTGTTGTGCAAGGCACTTGCACTTCTTAACTGTAGGAAATATTTCTTATCTAAGGATATATATATATAATCTATATAAAATTATATATTTATAATATGTATACAAATATATATATATTGCAAATTTCTAACTGAGGGATCATAGTACTGTGGGGCAGTGGGATTATTGTACCTGAGTCATATGTAGGATGAATTACATCTAGGTATCATACATAGTAAGCCCATGGATGAGTATGTACTAAAATGTATGGAAGCTAATGCATCTCATTGCTAATAGGTTAAAGAAGAAGGAAGAAATCTGCACTGAGTACTTACTGTATTGTGGTAACTAAGTTATTACCAATTTGTGTATTGTTGCTACTGTATTGTCCTGCAAGTATGTGTTAAAGCCCCTGTAAGTGTAAAATGGCAATTTTTTTTTGAGTTAGGTTTATGTAAGCAAAGTGAGTAAGTCTAGTCTTTAATACACCAACATACAGTGGGACAGCAATATTGGAAAATAATGATAACTTTGAAGTAATGATATTAATAATAATTAAATGTAAATAGTGAAGTGTTTGCAAAACTTGAATGTTAGGTGTTTATGTTGAATGTTAAATGATTGCTGTTGTTTTGTTCTTTCAGAACATAATGGATGAAATTAAAAACTACGAGGATGTCGTTAAGCAGCTACATGACCAAGCATCAGAGCTTGGCGAACAGGTATCTGATTAAGCTTTTATTTTTTTCACATGCCATGTACTTACTAAAATGTAATTCTGGAGTTTGAGGAAAAAAAATGCTAGCACAGCAAACTTTCCAGCAACTCAACTTCTTTCTGTAAGTCTTGCAACAACATGTCAAATGCACGATGGTCTGAGATTTTAGTTTTCGGATTAAATCTCTGATGTTTTTCACATGTGAGGTTCTTCAATGTACTAAGCAATCCTTGTGACTTTTGTTAGCTGTGTTTTCAGTGAGTGATTGCCAAAAGACAATGGCGGGATCACGTGGGCACACACCCAAAATGAAGCTAAAGCAGCTTAATGTTCATTTTAAGCAATTTCTGTATCCTAATTATTGCTTAATCTTGCGTGTGAAACATTGGGGATGGCAATATTGGGCTGCTGCAGACACTTACAAATCAGTAACATGATGATTTTCCCGACAATTAAGCTAGAATTGTTTTCATCAATCCAAGCATTATTTTTAATCTGTCCAACTTCTTTTCCTATATAGTGATTGCAAATTTGCTATTCCTATTGTTTGCTTTCTAATTAATTACTGGGACTCTGAGGATGTCTGTTGTGTAATTGCTTATTATTCTTTGATTGTTCATATTACGATATGCCCAAATTGTGTTTGCCTTATTTGGCTAAACTGTCAGTAGATGATTCTTTTATGTTTCATGCCATGTCATCTGTTTGGAATCTTTCTTTACTTGCAATACTTCATGCGTTTGTGCAAAGAATTGTATCTTTTGGTAGGAATACATTTATTTATGGTCCTGTTGCTTATATAGCACCTTTACAAAACTTGTCAAAAGTTTAGAATGTTAGAGATGTTGTGCTTTTCTGTGTATTCCTGTAGGACCGTGATTCATCGGAAGTGACAGAGCGCTTGGCTGATGTCGATCGCAGATATGGACAGCTGAAAGAGATGGCAGATCTGCGTAGACAACGACTGCAGGATGCTCTTGCTCTCTACACTCTTTTCAACGAGGCAGATGGAGTGGAACAGTGGATCACAGAAAAAGTACAATCATATTGCTTTCTAAGTTGTTGTCCGGGTTTACTAAATGATTCAAAACGGTTTGAGTGCTGAAGTGAAGTCTAAACACCGTCATGTATTCTGGTTGTCTTCATGGCTTCTGCATAAGTTGTCAATAATTTTGAATCATTTTACAGATGTCCAGGTTTCCTAATATTTTCACTTATTCTGAGCAGGGAAGGGATTCTTTATTTTGAATAATATCAGGGATTCTTATTGTTGCTAAAGATTATTAGGGTTTTCCAAGATTCTTAGTGTTACAAAGGATTTTGAATATTTTCATAGGTTTTTACTGTTTTTATGGATTCTGAACTCATTAGTAGGTTCTGAGTATTGATACAGTATCACTCTTTTGTTAAGTTACTGATTATATCTTTGTCACATCCTATACTTTCTCTCTCCTTGTTCATTTGTTTTTGGCACGGTTAAAACCGAGTTATTTCCTGTCTGAAGGAAAAGCTCTTGCACACAATGGTGGCAACAGAAGACGAGGAGGAGGTTGAGATCCTGAAGGCAAGGTTTGATACTTTCGATAATGAACTCAAAGCCAATGCTGATAAAGTGACGACAGTTGGACAATTGTCCCGTCAGCTGTTGAACAATGATCACCCAGACTCAGACAGAGTCATTGAACGTCAGAAAGAGCTCAAAGAAAAGTAAGCTTTTTTGACTTGTCATCTTTGAAAATAGGCATTTTTGTCATCAATACAAAGGCTTGTTTTAAACTCTGTGGCATTGCTATAAGAAATGTCAGTTAGTGGGTAAGAATTTTGCAGTCTAATAAGCAGAATCCTATTTTAAAATTATGTTTTTTATTAGAAATATTAGACACGAATTTTGGTTTTCTTCTTTTACAATCAATCCTATCATATTACTTAGTTTCTGAATTGTGAATTAGATATGGTGGGTTACTGGGAATGAGGTTTGACTGGAACGGATAAGACAACCACGATCCAAGTCTTTTCATGAATAATATTTTATTGCCATTGCAGAATTCTGAGCATGCATAATCAAGATGCAGTTTAGTTAGTCAGTCACCAGTGTTGCAGGACTGGTGTTAAAAGACTGGTGTTACAGCTGTTAGATATTCAGATGTTTGGAAGCTGAAGAGAAATACCAGTTTTGCATTTTGACAAAGGAAAAACATTTCAAGAATTAGAGAAACATTGGATGCCAGTTCAGTTCAGTGGGGCAAAATGCACAAGGGTCATTGACGGTGCAGCATTGACCCGTACTCAAAGGTTGCAGACTGCGGGAAGGATTTAGGAAGACTAAAGTTGTTATTGTATGAGATGTTTGCACAAGTTGGATTTTATAGGACATGAATTTGGGCTTATGCTGTTATGTCAGTGAACTTTTTGTTATATAGTTAGTATAGTTAGTAGCTGAGCAACTTAACAAAGTGACTGATTAAATGTGATAAACGTGCATATTGTTTTGAACAGGTGGGCGCAGCTTGAGGGTGTTGCAGATGACAAGAGGACTAACCTGATGTTGGCACATGATCTTAATCAGTGGCAGATAGATTGTCAAGAAACAATGGTAATGTATTAATCTAAAATGTATCATAATATACGTGTTCTTAATATGATGTATCTCAAACGAGAATTTTGTTAATTTTTTTGTTTTCTTCGATTTCATCATATTTGGTTTTTGTCTATTATTCTCTGCATCATTTGAGGGCCTAGTCAGATGGCCCTTACTAATGTTTTGCTTGATGTTATGTTTTTCTTAGTTGGTCATCTTTACACTGTATGACATTTGAACCTTGTTTTGTTAGCTTGTGATAATTATTATGGCAAATACAGTTTAAGATATTGAACATGGATTATGGTGGATTATGGGTTTTGTGAAGAAATCGTAAGTTTTACGAAATTTAAAGTTTAAAGACTTTGTTAAACTTCACAGACTTTGTCAGAAGTAATGTCTGGAGGCCATGAATTGTTCTGGCTAGCAACAGTGTGTCTAGTAACTATGGAATAATGTGGCCTTTCAAAACTAGTTACACTAAGGGCCATTATAAACCACCAGTTTGTGAGTCCTAACCATACTTGGATCACATCAGATCTGTTGCTAACAGAAATTTAGTACTTTTTAAGCTTTCATTTCATTTCATACTACGTTATTTATGTTGGTGGGCCAACATGTGATATAGACGTTGTGTAATATGTCCAATGCTTTGTTTTCAGACTTGGATTCGAGACAAGGCAAAATTGATTGAGTCTACTGATGAGCTCGGCAATGACCTTGGTGGTGTCATCACTCTACAGCGTCGCCTTAGTGGACTCGAGAGAGATCTGGCTGCCATTCAGGCTAAGGTACACCTGTTCAAACATCTGTACGGCCTCTTGCTGACATCAATAGCCAGATTTAGCGCTTACACCGCCCATGTAAATTTAAGAGAGGAAATTAAAGAATTTTGCTGAAACAGAAGAATATTTTGCATCTTATTCTTTGTGTGACTGCATTTTAATTTCAATATATTACACCTCAGAGAAAAAGAATATAGAATAACATATTCTTTGAAATATTAAATTAATGAACTTGTACCTATAAAAGAATATTGCAAACTATACCATATACTTCAAATAATTTCTTTCAGATTTCTATATGCCAGATATAGGCAATGCTTGTAATTGATATAAATTTCTGAGTGCAACAGGGAGTTGTTCAGCATGTCCCTTTTGTACATAAATGTATGTGTGCAATGATTTTGTTTTCAGTTGGATTCTCTGCAGACAGAGGCAGAGCGTCTTCAGGAAGAGAAACCAGAGGAAGCGGCGATTATACGAGAGAAGATATCTCAACTGACGGAGTTGTGGCAGAACCTGAAGTTTATGGTATGTCATTCCTTTCTCACTAGTCACTACTCAGGAACTAAAATTTTGCAGCTGCATGGTGTGTAAGGCAAAAGGGCCAACCTGTTTCTTTGTGTATCCATATTTTCTGTTTATAATCACCCTTGCAGTTGAAATTTCATGATGAATGTCTTTGAGCAGCAAGTAATCTGCACGTTTTCCTACAGATCGTTGACCAGACGACGATTGTTGCAGTGCTTTGTCTTGATACACAGGCACAAATGTACACCCACTACAATATGATGATACTCCACTTTTTCCTTGATTACTACATCTTACTAATGTCACCAATTTCTCTTTTATCCTCAGAACATCTTCTGAGTTTAGTTTGATAATGGGGATATATGTAAATTCTGTCAAATGCATAATTATTATGCAACATGCTAGTCTATCAGTAACATGTTTGCTCAGTGATTATAATTATGTGGCTGAGGGTTCAACTCTGTGATGACTTTAGGAGAATTGTCTACATGCACATGCCTCTATCAGTTTCATTTGGTACTGGCATAAGTTGGAAGGCAGATGGTAAGTCCTTAGATGCACTTACACCACATTCAGGATATTGGGATTCGTCTTAATCCGACTGAAGGGGCTGCAAGAAGGAAGTGGGTACTTGCTATTGACTTCTCTGTGGGACAAAGAACATTTACTATGCTATTTATATATTTTGGTTGATATGCCATGGCTACTTTACATGGGTTTTCATGCACTATAAATTGACGGATTGATATTAAGACAAAAATAATAACAATTGTGAAATGATTTATTGTACAGTTGAAGGAGCGTGATGAGCGTCTGGGAACAGCGAGCGATCTGCAGACCTTCCTCCAGAACCTGGACCACTTCCAGCAATGGTTGGCACGCACGCAGACGGCCATTGCGTCGGAAGACATTCCCGATGATCTCGTCGAAGCCCAGAAGACGTTGCTGCAGCACCAGCAGATCAAGGAAGAAATCGACCGCTATGCGCCAGATTATGCCAAGATGAAGGAGTATGGGGACAAACTGGTGGAGGGTCAAGAGGATGTTCAGCACATGTTCCTTAGAGAGGTACATCAAATCTAATCTAATCATGCAGTACTGGGTTCATGAATTGATGCATGTATGTCTGTATGTATGTATGCATGTATGTATGTATGTATGCATGCATTTATGTATGTATACGTATGTATTTGTGCATTTATTTATGTATGCATTTATGTATGTATGTGTGTGCGTGCATGCGTGTGTGCATATATGTATGCATGCATTGACTAGGTAACTTGTTACTCATTGGCCTACCAAAACCATGCTTCGCTCTGCTCTGATCTGTAGTTGCTCACATTCATTTCAAAATTTCTTTCTTGCCAACAAATCATTTTTGGGTCTCTTTTTAGGTGGCCTATCTCAATTAATACCTCTGGACATCCTCTCCGCTCAGTTTTTTTGAAGATATGTTGAATGATATACTGTTAAAACTGGAATATGAAGAAAGATTGTTGATTGCATATCGGGGTCTGATCATGCAGGTGTGCGAATGGACGTAAGTTGGTTGGATGGATGGATGGATTGAAGGAAGGATACATCTGTCTGTCTGTCCAAACATCCAACTTCTTAATTTACTTGACAATGACCAGTTCACAAAATCCATATATAAATTTGTAATTTGAATATCTCTATAGATGGAAATAAGAGGAATAACACGTTGGAGATTTGCTGGTCAAGGAAACAAGACAACTGTAGTATATAAATTTCCAAATGTGTTAGATGCATTTGTGTTATTTTGGGAGATAACTAATTGTTATTATGTTGTTGTGATATGACAGAGGCTGAAGGCGCTCAATGACGATTGGATCGATATGCAGAAGATGTGGAAGCAAAAGCAGAACATCTTCTTGCAGAGTCTCAACCTAAATGTAATAATAGCCTAGAAGTATCACTACTTAGCAAGACAATGCCAATTGTTTGTATTGTCATTGGGTAATTGGTTTAATGATTTCATGATTTGCTATTGAATTATGTTCTACCGAGTGGTGTGTGATAATCTTCTTACATTGGTTATGAGTCAGTCGTGTGTAATATTTGTATGTCTTGTAGCATTCAGCCACATAATATATTATTGTAACTTAGATCTATTGTGCATTACTCTAGTGTAATAATAGTGCAGTCGTAAGATTATAAGGAGAGTTGGAGGCATGGTGAGGATTAATATATATTTAATAATGGTATTGTAGACGAGGTAACTATCGATAATTGCATTAATGATGCTAATGATAAAACAAATGATGGCATTTATGAATTCATTACAGTGAAATTTTTCATAATATTGTGAGTATTGACGATAAACTTTTGTCGCTTCAGGAATTTATGCGAGATGTGCGACAAGCAGAAGTATTGCTGAGCCAACAGGATAAATTCCTCTCCAAGGAGAAGACTCCAGTGAGCGTTCATTGATTTAAATTATGTGTATTGTTTAAAATTGGCTAACTGAACTGAACAGATGATTCTGAAAGCAAGGGTTGTGTTGCAAAATACATGTTTTTATCATTTCATTTTATTTAGAAGATTTATATTGCACCCCTTCAAGGCTACTATTTGGGAGTGCTGCTGACCTTTAGAATGGATAAAAAGAACCGTTTTAAGGTGAGTATAAAATGAGTCAGAGTGGACCCTGAGCGACATGTGTATCGATCTCAGTAAGAAAATGCCCTATCATTATTTGAGAGAACTAGTTTACAGGCGAAGATGACTGTTCTCTCGTGTAGCAAGTTCATTGTCCACTGGTTGGATTATTGGCAAAGCGAGGCCGGTGATACGAAAGGAGACAAAATTGATGATCTGATACCCCAGAATTTCTGCTAATTTTGTAGTTATGGTATGTTGGAGGCTGTTGATGTAGTTCTGTTGATAGGGCCTTCACCAAATGGTTAATATCTTAGACGATTTCATATTCTGTGACAGCATACCATTGAGCAAGCAGAGAATGTTATCAAGGAGCATGAGGCATTCATCACAACATTAGATGCCAATGATGAAAAGATCAATGGGGTCCTCAATCTTGGACAAACTCTCGTCAAGAACAACAACTATAACTCTGACAAAATACAGCAGAAAGTGGACAGTGCCAGAGAGAGGTGAGAATGACATTTTTCTTGCTCTGTTTTCCTTATCATTTTTGCAGTATTTCTTAATCTAAATATAAAACTGAGATGCATTTTAATGCAAACTTTTGATATCTAGGAAGTTGTTTTTTAGCATGATGTGCCTATGTTTGAGCCTTAGCATTGCTGGACATTTACTTCAAAATTGAAGTACAGTGCTGCCTTCAAACTTTGATGAAGTGTGGTATATATAATCAATCAATCAATTAATCAATCAATCAACCAATCAATCAAAAATATATATAGATAGTGCATTAGTTTTAAGGAACAGGTTGTTTGCTTTATTTTAACAGACGAGATGACAACAGGCAGCGCGCCTACGAACAGCTGGAGAGACTTCGAGACCAACTTGCTCTGCTCCAATTTCACCAGGATTGTGATGAAGTGAGTGAGCACTGTCAGTTAAAGAAACTATCTTTAGAATAACTATAAATATGCTTATTATTTTATCCTTATACATTTGGTTAGATTACCTCATTTTACAGACTTTGATAGTTTGTATAACCAAGAATGCATGAGGGAGCTCTATGTTTGTATTGTGAGCCAGCCAAGTTAGAGATTACAATGTTCTCTAACAGCAAAATCGCAGCACATGCAAGAGACTGCCTTTGAACAATTTTTTCGACAGAAAATCCCAAATTTTCTGTATGGAACATAGCTTTTAGACTTTTTAAAAACTTCTGAATATGCTGTATTTCTTTGACCCATTTGCTTTTATTTTTGCTTTATCAAAATGAAATGTGAATATATTCTCATTTATGTTAATGTCTGTGTGAAACATTACCGTTTTTCAGTTGCGTGACTGGCTCGGTGAAAAGGTTCTTGCAGCTCAGGATGAGACATACAGAGATGCAAAGAACATCCACAGCAAATACATGCGTCACCAGGCATTCGAGTCCGAGATCAAGTCGAACAAGAACCGACTTGAAGACATCATTGAAAAGGGCAACAAACTTATTCAAGAGAAACCCGAACTGGCTAAGGTAGAGTAGCTGCTTATCCAACAGAATCAGTAGTTTAGCTTAACACTCTAACAGTGGGCTGCACTGGTTTCCCAATGCTTTTAGTACACTGTTGTCGTTAAAATATGAGGCAAAGAATTATTTTGTATATGGTTGGGTGATGTGCTTATTCAGCAAATGCTATAATATGACTAGGATAATTTTTTTACATAATAAGCAAAGGTTAATCGTGTAAATTGGTAGAATGTGAATAACAATCCACATCATTGACTCGATATACAAACTGTTGCTGTACTAGTTCCTTGCTTTGCTCCTATGTAAATTTTTTTTTATAGATTTTTAATGAAGTTATTCTTTTTAATTGCATCTTGTTGCAAATATTTTGCTTCCTCTTTACTGTTTGTTTGCACTGTTATTTGTGAATTGTGGGCATCTATATTGTACTTTTTAAAATCACTTGCTTATACTTTCCACTGAGCATGTGGAAAACATTGCTACATTCTTTTTGATTCTGTTTTATTTATCAGGAAGTGCAGCCTGAACTGGATGATCTGACCAAGCAGTGGGAACTGTTGGAAGCTCTGACAGAAGACAAGGGTCAGAGGCTCTTTGACTCGAACAAGCACGTCCTCTATGAACAAAGCTGTGACGACATTGATGGGTGGATCAATGAGATCGAATCCCAGATCATTACCGAAGATGTCGGCCACGACTTGACGACTGTCAGTCTGCTTGTTCAGAAGCAAAATGTTAGTATTTTTAAGATTTAGAAAGTCTAGTTGTGTAATGTTTGATACTCATACATTATGCAGTTTCTATTGACTCTGCATTGACTGACAGTGCAGGTGAGTAATTGTGTGTGTGAGTGGCCTGTGCAAGGATCTTGCACACACTGAATGACCAACTGTCATAGGTCAGGTAGTAAAGGAAATGATCAACCAGTCAACCATTTGTTAAACTAATTATTACATTCAGGCGAGAAAATGCTTATTAATTTTGTTAAGGCGAGTTTAGGTATAATTTTTTATTCTGGTTAGTCCCTTTTTGTGGAACATGAGGCCACCATCCAGTCTCTCACATGAGCATCTCCTTTCTCTTCCATATTGCATGCAGATGAAGAGCTGTGCATTTGTTCTTGAATGATCTGTGCTTATGATCATGAAAGACCTGTGCATTTGTTCATGAATGATCTGAGCTTATGATCATGAAAGACCTTAGCGTTTGTTCATGGATGATCTGAGCTTATGATCATGAAAGATCTGTGCATTTGTTCATGGATGATCTGAGCTTATGATCATGAAAGACCTGTGCATTTGTTCATGAATGATCTGAGCTTATGATCATGAAAGACCTGTGCATTTGTTCATGAATGATCTGAGCTTATGATCATGAAAGACCTGTGCATTTGATCATCGTCTTATATCGTCAGACTGGGAACACCTCGGATGAGTGTTCTTAAAGAGGCAAAATATATAAATGTGCATTTATAAATTACAAATAGTATATCTTCCTTTTGTGTGTGTTTATGTGTTCTAGATCCTGGAAAGTCAGCTGAAGATAAAGCAGAACCAGGTTCAGGAGCTGGAGAGCCAGACTGGTGCTCTGAAGGAGCTTGAGCCAGAGAAGGAAGCAAAGATAAGAGCTAAGAAACAGATTGTTGAAGAACGGTATGTCAACAGGACATTGCATATAATTCTGTTCAAGGTCAACTGTTCGTGTACAGATGTGCTGTGTAAAGTTCCTGATTAGGAAGTAAGTGTGCTCTTCTGCAGGTTGTACTTGTGCTGCATCAGAAATCAGCAGTTTCTTACTGAGGGAGAGCAGCAGGTAAGTAAGATAGATGCAAAGATGTATGGATATATATATAGATGGTTGGATGGATGGATAGTTGATAGATATATGAATAGGATGATTACAGGAATGATTATGTCAGCTGAATAAATTATACTTATGATATTTTGGTTATATTTAATATTACAGTTTGATTTAATTTGTACAGTTTTATTTTTGATTGAATATGTAACAGGTTTGCCAAGATCCTGGTACCCTTACTGCAGAGACGCGAGGCGTTGGACAATGCCAAGAAAGTTCGCCAGTTTTTGCAAGATATCGAAGACGAAAAGTTGTGGATCAAAGAGAAAATGCGGTTGGCTACTTCGACCGATTATGGCAATTCGCTGCTCAGCGTTCAAATGCTGCAGAAGAAGAACGGATCACTGCAGACTGAAATTGACAATCACGAAGTACACCTGAAGCAAGTGATTGATGAGGGTCTTGCGCTGATCAAGACTGCACATCCACAAACAGAGAATTTCCAGAAGGGCATAGATGACTTGAACGCTGGGTGGGAGGAACTACTGGCAGCAGTGGAGAAACGAAGGAACATGCTTGAACAGTCGGAAGCCGCTAAACAGGTTTGCAAGATTAACTGCTGTTTATTCATGAGCATGTGACCTTTAGTAAATAATCACAGTGTACAGACTTGATGGTCTGCTTACTTGCTTCATAGACCAAGTGAGCAGGTAGAGGATCATGATACTTAGGTGGTAAAGCCTCTGAGCAGTGCCTTCTTTGTATTACCTCTTAAGTACTTCTGTGTTTTTGAATCCTCTGATTAGTTTCTGTTCTTTTATTCTTTAATTGAGATTTTGGTACTTTTTATTAATTTGTTTTAGCAACCCTTTAGTTTTAATACTTTTTTGATTACCATGTTATCATAATTTGTGATCGGTTAGTACTGTTAGTACATGTCTGATTGCTGTGTTGTCATTGTTCTTTGACCGTTTTCTATTAGTACTTCTTTGACGCATCAGAAGCTGAGTCTTGGATGGGTGAACAGGAGTTGTACTTGATGAATGACGACTACGGCAAGGATGAGTTCAGCACCAACAGGATTCTGAAGAAGCACGACAATGCCGAGTCATTGGTGGATGATTATGCCGACACAATCAGACACCTTGGTGACAGATGTCAGCGATTCATCAACGATGGACATCCCGAAAGGTAACTCACTCTTCTTTGGCAACAACCATACTATATCACAATTTGCAGTTTCTTTGTAGAGTCTCTTACTCTCTCTTCTCTGTAGAGTGTTTTACAGTATTGATTTCAACCGAAATGCGTATGAGATGGGAAGAGAAGTTACATCAGCTAATAATCATCTCTTGGAGTAATCATGGATATGAACTGCTAATTCATTGTTCTTAGTATCGGCTCAATAAGCCTATGGCTCGATTGCTCGCTGATCGTGACAATGTATTGTCAATGTACTCGTGGCTCATTATCTGCCGTGACCCCCGATCGGTCCACTGACAGTGTATTGTTGATGCTGAGGGGAGGTGCAAGTGAACCAGAAATTCTGAAGAGCTTTTTGCTGTGGTAGTTATTAATTTAACAAGATTGGAATTTTAAATATGTATTTCTTTTTGTTATACAGACAATGTAATCAGGCAGTTTTGGTCTTCCCAGAAAATCTGTCACTCATCTGTAGATATCTATTTCTGTATGTGCATTTCATGTGATTGTTTCCTTTCTTTGATGTAGCGATGCTGTAGGCGTGAAGCAGAGCGGCTTAGACAAGCTGTACGCGTGTCTGAAGGACATGACAAACGACAGACGCAAGCGACTGAACGACTTCCTGAAGTTGTATATGATGCGCAGAGAATTCCAGGACCTAGAGCAGTGGATCAACGAGAGGGAAGTCGTCGCTGGTTCTCACGAACTTGGTCAGGACTTTGAACATATCACAGTAAGTCAAATCACTCCAGGCATACCTTTGAACATATCACAGTGAGTCAATCACATCAGGCATACCTTTGAACATATCACAGTAAGTCAATCACACCAGGCCTACCTTTGAACATATCACAGTAAATCAATCACTCCAGGCATGCCTTTGAACATATCACAGTAAACAGTAAATGCTACCAGGCCTACCTTTGAACATATATATCACAGTAAGTCAATCACATCAGGCATACCTCTGAACAGATCACAGTAAGTCAATCACGCCAGGCCTACCTTTGAACATATCACAGTAAGTCAGTCACATTAGGCATACCTTTGAACATATCACAGCAAGCCAATCATACCAGGCATACCTCGGAACATAACACAGTAAGTCATTCACTTTCTACTTACCTTTGTATTGTCAATGTCAAAGGACTTCGAACATATCAGAGTCGGTCTTACTTACTGTAATTAACAGGCATGCCTTTGTAGTCAGCTCAGGACATTACTGCTGCTAATTACTGCTTAATCTGAATTTTCATTATTTCAGCTTTACCTGATTTAGTTGTTATGAAGTTCAACTAAGTAGAATAATTATAGTAAGTCTTTGTAAGTATCATTAAGTTTTTGCAATACCTTTGAACTGTCCAAGGACAAGTAGTTTGCGAAAGAATTGTTTATCAGTTAATAAAGATTGCTTAATCATTTACTAACACATGCTGTGATTATTTCCTTTGTTTACAGATGCTGCGAGATCGGTTTGATGAATTTGCCAGCGAGACGGAAAACATCGGCAAAGATCGAGTCCAAGCGGTTACCGAGGTCTGCAATCAACTGATACAGTCTGGCCACAGTGAAGCGCCAACCATTGCCGAATATAAAGACCTGATCAGTGAGATCTGGACTGATCTCCTGGAGTTGATGCAGACTCGCAAAGAGGCACTGAGAGCATCTTGGGAGCTGTTCAAGTTCTTCAATGATTGCCAGGAGGTTCTGGCCAGAATTCGAGTGAGTGATTTTATGTGGTCTGTACAGTGTAAATCTATTGATATCTATTTTGCTGTTACTATTTGCACTAGACATTGTATGCAAGAGGAAATGCAGCATGAAAGAAAATTTCAGGCATACAAAGCCAAGAAGAGAAGGCACTGATTCAGGTCCTATGTAACAGCAGTTCACTCTTTGCATCCTTTTCAGCAGTCTTCCTATCATAGCTTTGTAGCTTGTTCGCATGGCAGTAACAGAACAGTTTATGAACTGTTAGATGGGAGCTAAGCTGGTGCAATGTCGATATTATTTTCAAGTTTGTATAAAAAAATCTTTTTCTTATTTATGTCTTTATGATTGAATGCATAAAATAACAGTTTTAACTCTTATAATAATTTAATTGTTTGTGTGTTCAAACTATCTCTTCACCCCCCAGACCCACCCTGATATAAGAGAACGGTTTTCAAGGGGTGTTGAAGAGTTTTTGTTGTCTGTCGGTCTGTCCTTCAGGACAAGCAGCTTGTGATTCCGGATGAGTCGATCGGTAAGGACGCCCAGTCCATTGCAGCCCTTCAGAGGAGACTGGCAATCTTTGAGCATGACCTCGTCAATCTGGGATTACAGGTAAGAGGTTTACCTGGCTCTTTACAGAGTGTTTGTCCCCATCTGTTGTCATTTCTTACAATACAGAGAATGTCGTATGAGATCACAATTCTTCATATACGACATCATATGAAGATGATTGTCGATTAAAAACTCCCCTTTACCCATATGTAGACCTGCCTCTCTTCTCAATGTAGTAATAACCTTCTGTTATTCACTGGACTGTTACTTGGTTTTGATGTGCCATTGGAGATACTTATGCATGGACACTGGCATTGCATAAGTTGCTAAATAATGATAACGATGACATAAAGACATTCTACCTGAGTTAAGTAATTGAGTATGTTCTTTATTAGCTAATTACTAATGCACTTTGAGGTACAGACATCTAGTAAATGCAGTTTAAAAAGTATGTAACAATCTAACAATATATGTTTTGCCCATCTGTCGGCTGGGGTATTTAGCAGTTGTGAGCACAGGAATTCTGTTACATTTTTCCCTTCATTTCTGACAGATGTTTGATGCCTCTTTTTTTATATTTATATTTAAATGTTGATACTCTTGTATTTGGCCATTGCATGAAATAACATCATAGGCTTTGAGAGCCTATGAAAGCTGTACCGATTATAATTAAAATTAAGTCTAATGTTTGGCATATTTTAAATTACAGGTTCAGCAGATACAAGAGGAAGCAGCAAGGATCATAGTCTCCTACTCAGGTGATAAGGCTCGAGAGATCCAGCAAAACGAGATGGATGTGGTCAACGCATGGCGCAATCTTCAGTTCAGACTTGAAGAGCGTAAGAAGAACCTTGCCGATTCAGGTGACGTGCACCGTTTCTTTGCCATGGTGCGTGACCTTCTGACCTGGATGAACGACATCAGCAGGCAGATAGTGACGTCGGATAAACCAAGGTTTGTGTCAGATCTATTGGCTCATACCAAAAATAGAATGTAGAACAATGAAAAACTTAAATATAATTGTACGAGCTTCTGTATGATGTGGAGAACGTCAAGACCTTATTTATAAAATACAAGCTTCTGATAAACCTTCATTTGTGTAAGAATTCAGCTGGTTGTGTGAGATTGTAAGACAGCCTCATCTATTGTTCAATCTTTCATACAGTATGGCAAGAGGTTAATTGCCTCCTGCATTACTCTATGCATTCAGTCTTTGATGAATATTTCTATGAGTGTGTTGAGGTGTTAGTTGCGATAACTGGGGTAGGTGTCTTGTTAATCATTCAGAATTGTATTCCAATTACTTTGTAAGAAAAATCTCATCCATTGCAACTTCAGGCCAAACAGGTTTTTGTCCAGATTTCTTGAGACACATGTAAGTAGGATTCTTACTTACTTAGCTGTCGTCATTTCCGGCCATATTTGACAAAGTTCCTTGTTTTTGATAGAGACGTATCGGGAGTGGAGCTGCTCATGAACAATCATCAGGGCCTTAAAGCAGAGATTGATTCCAGGGATGAGAATTTCACTATCTGTGTCAACCTTGGCAGAGAACTCTTGGCTCGGAAGCACGAAAGGTCAACGGAGGTACTGAGTGTTTGTTGAACATACACATGTACAACTTAGTCAAAAAATGCCCAGTTGTATTTTTATGTGTACATATTTAGAAGAAAATATTAATGTGTTCTGCTAGCTGTGCATGAAAATGGCTGAAAAACTGTTATCTAATGCTATCTGTCATTTTGTCGTTGCTTATAAACAGTCATCAACGAACGATGTACCGTAATTGACAGTTCTAGCAGTTCTAGGTAGTACTTGTTCAGCAACTTCCTAATGAATGTGAGTAATGTAGTACATTTGTTTAGTTTTTCTCAATGAGTTTTTCCACCTGTGCCATGGCTGAAGTTTATTCAAATTTTGTATTATGTGTTGTGGTGTATGCCAACCACATACAAGACCAAAGATCAAACTATAGTCATTCTTCAAGTTACTATCTTAGTTGCTTTTTTGTTAACCAACCTTGTAATTCCAGGTTAGGGACAAACTGGTCCAGCTTGGTAACCAACGTGGAATCATGAGGCAACAGTGGGAGGAACGTTGGGATTACCTGAAATTGAGTAAGTTTTGAATTTTTTATGTGAAATCTTTCCTTGATGTTGGGTTTACTGTTTGTGTTTGCTATTTCTTGAGGTTTAAGTGAGACAGCCATTTTCCTTGAACTTTGACTTTGGGTCTTTGAACTCTAACATTCAGTGAGCATCTCCTTAAAGGGTTCATACAAGTTGCGATGTCGATGTTACTATGCAAACAGTCATGTTTGTCTGTTTTGTCTTTGAGTATCGTTTTACTTAGGATTGGTTGTGCTGTGGACAATCCTGCTATCTCACAATTACCTATGCCCTTTTCTAATATAATTATAGTCCAGTCAACCTCTTAATGTTATCCATTTATGAAATCTTGGGTATATCTATTCTACTGCTTCTCAGTTACATACATATATACATACATATAGCATACACATACATGTAATTACAGTATGATTGCATATACACACGAATGACATACGTTCTTAAAAGGTGCTCTATGTAAATTTGCAGGTGCATATACAAATACATACGATGCCATTGGGACATTTTTTAATATATCCTTGACTTTGTTGTGCTTATTAACACAGTCAGTTGTCTAACTTCTGTTCTTTTTGCTGTAAAATTAGAAGTGTTTAGTTTCTTTTTCTTTTGTGAATAATTCTGATGAGAGCATTTGTTTGTTGCGTATTCAGTTCTGGAGGTATATATGTTCGCACGAGATGCATCTGTTGCTGATGCCTGGCTTGCAACCCACGAACCGCTGGTCCATAGCAAAGATGTCGGAGTAAGTAGTGTTGTAAATTCTTCATCCTCATCCTTCATATCATTTATTTTATTACTTGCTCTTCATAGGTTTATGATGACTGTGTCGTTTTTGCCTCTAGATAATTGCCTGTGATGTTGGGCTTATGCATAGGATTTAATTTCCATTTGCTCTTCAAGAACAAATTACCGTATATACTCGACTATAAGTCGATTCAAGTATAAGTCGAAATGCAATTTTTGGACAAAAATACCATCCAAAATAAGTCGAACCCATAAAATAAAAAACGAGTGATAAATCGAGAGGTATAGCTTGATATCTGCTTTTTTCGGCAAAAAAGTTCAGCGGATTTCTCTGCACAAATATATATTTTACCATGGGCAGATCAATATTAATGTATGCGGCCGTCCTAAGTCGAGAGGTATAGCCTGACATCTGCTGTCTTTCGGCGGATTTCTCCGCAAAATATTTAGTTTACTATGGGCAGATCAATATTAATGAATGCGGGCGTCCTAAATTGAGAGGTATAGCCTGATATCTGCTGTCTTTCGGCGAAGAAGTTCGGCGGATTTCTCCGCGAAATTGATATGTTACTATGGACAGATGAATATTAATGCATGCGGCCGTCATCAGTCAAGCTAGCTAGTTTGATATCTGCTGTTGATTGTTGAATATTCGGTCCGAAAATCTCCCATTATTTTGTCTCTCAAGTATAAGTCAAAATACCTATTTCGCCGTTCTGAAATAGTCTTAAATTTCTCGACTTATAGTTGAGTATATACGGTAGACAGAAGTGGAATCAGTGGACGTTAATGCAAGCAGGCCCTTATACAGAAATAGAGAGTAGGATGTCCAAAGGTATTCGAACTTCAGATTTGTGACCGCCCGATATTGTAGGCATATACCGAAGTCACGATTGTGCAAGTCCGATGGCAATGTCTCTACCCTACACTGAATGACCTATGGGTTTTGAGCACATTTATAGCAGTTCGATTTACATATAATGTTGCAAGCAGCAAATCTGTTTACTTCAGATGATGGGAGGAATGGATTATATGTAATATTACATTTGACATTAACTACTTTCACGATAATGACGAACTGTCTTTCTTTCGACAATTCATCTAATCAAGTCCAATTGTCCATGCTGAATTTATGGCTGTCCCTAATAATTTACACCTGTACAATGGATGGGTGAAAGGATGGCTGGCTAAGGGTTTGGATGCAAGCACACACACAGACACATACAAACATCCATTTGACAATCCATATTCAAGCATTCCAGATCTGAGGCTCATTGCTGGATATTCTGGCCTTGACATGTTAACTTTAGCCATTGTACTTATATTACTTTGACCTTTGCATGACTGTTGGAGATGGCCCCAGACAGTTCCTGCAAAGGCCAAACATTTATCTGTTCCTTGGTTTCCTATTGTCTGACTTACCATGCATTAAGTTAATGAACAAGTAAATATGGCCAATAAATGCAGAAATAAGATATCGGTAAGTGAAAAGTATGGAAACAAACCAGCCACAGATCATTTGTGAAGTGGTGTGCTTTGATATGATTATATTACATGAGATGTTGTTCGCGAGCCTATGTTCTGGAATAGTTGTTTTGTGGTCCATTTCAGAGCACTTTGGACGCTTTAGAAATTCTTGTGAAGAAGCACGAAGCTTTTGAAAAGACACTGTCTACTCAGGAAGAACGTTTCGTTGCACTGGAGAACTTGACAACCGTTAGTTGTTATTTCTGTTAATCCAGTGACATTATTTGATATTATTGATGCTGTTGCAGTTAAATCCATTAGTGGAAAGGTAGATTGTAATACTCATGCCTTTTATAGGCTCTCTCTTAAAGCTAATGAGCTTATTGTTTAGCTTTTAGTAATAACAGTAGCTTTAGTAATAACAGAATTGGAAATTACTATGTGCACATGTCAATTAGCAGTGGCATAAGTTAATTAAAATTTTATTTGTAATTTTTTTAAATTTCCACTCTCTTCGTATTTGGACTTTTAGAATGCATTGTGTGTCAGTAGTTTCCAAGCCATCTGCAGTTACTTCTGCCAAATTATAAAATGTGTCGGTGTGCTATATTTGTAAAAGTAAAATGAAATTCTTTATTAGTTAGCATAATTATCAGTAATAATTAAAGGCTTTTGCTGGTGCCAATATTACATTAATCATTCATCGTTACAAAGAATTTTTTTGCGCCCTTCAAGGTTACTACTGAGCAGCGCTCCTGACCCCAGCACAGCTTGAAAGGATAGTTTTTTAGGCGTTCAAAAAAGAGTCAGAGTGGAACTTGGGGGACAAGCACAATGCCAATGGGAGCGCTACCTGTTTCAGAACAAGAGGAAGTTACTGAAAAGTTAAGATTCTGTTTAGTTTCCTTGTTAACGTTATGTTAATATTGCTTAGACAGAGAGGTAAATGTTTCTGTGTGTAGATGGAGCTGAATGCTCTGCAGAAGCGGAAGCTGGAGGAATACATAGAGCAGCATCCTGGCGCCGAGGTGCCGCAGAAACAGAGCTATTCCGAGAAATACATTGCAGAGTTTCTGCCTCCTCCAGAACCGGAACCAGAGTAAGCCTCTTGTTAGATTTGTGTCTCAAAGAGCGCTTGTTGCTCTCAGAAGCTACTGCCATTTTTTTTATCACGTCTGGCTGCCTCAGTTTTGGATGAAACCGTACTGTAAAAATAAACTCAAGAGAATTCTTTTATAGGTGGGTGATCTCTCTCTGCAGGAGGTAGTCCTAATATTTTTCTTATCACTTGATTTGATGTTCATCCTTGTGATGCAGGAGAGAGAGAGAGAGAGAGAGAGAGAGAGAGGGAGGGAGGGAGGAAGGGAGGTAGGGAGGGAGGTAGGGAGGGGGAGAGGGGGAGAGAGAGACAGAGAGACAGAGACAGAGAGAGAGAGACAGAGAGAGAGAGACAGAGAGAGAGAGAGAGGCAGAGAGAGAGGCAGAGAGAGAGAGAGAGAGAGGCGCCTAAGATTTCCTCTGAAATTGTCCTTGCTCATTTTACGACGAGAAATATTCTTTTCCCAGTTGATTTTGGTAAAACTCGTTTGTAAAGAGTTATTTCCTCTTAATTAGTCCTGCATGCTTTGGTAGAAGATTGTCAGAAGATTTCTCCATAAGAGTTTATTGTGTGAAGTAGTTATTTCAAACAAACTTCAGTCAGGGATAGTCCTTGTCCTGGGATGTCTTGTAAGAAGAGATCTCCTATATCCTGCCTTCATACCACCTTATGTAATAGTCTATTTGAGACTGTTAAATAGTTTAGTATTTGTCTGTTGCTTCTAGGCGTGCACCGGTTGTTCCTGATGTTCCTGTAAGACCAGTTGTCATTCAAGAGCAAGAAGTGGAGAAGGCTGAGGATGCGGCTACACAGAAAGTAGAGACGACTCCACCAGCAAAAGGTAATGCCAGGGATTCTCTCTCTCTCTCTCTCTTTGTTGGAACATTTCTTTCATTTACTTACTTAACTAGCTGTATTTTAAAACTTGAATAACCTCAATGTTTGACATTGTTTATCCAGAACATATTTAATTTAAACTTTCAGAGATGAGAGCATCACAAAGTTCTCATTGAAAAATATAGTTACATTTGTACCTGCATGAAATGCTAGAATGTAATTTTACATCTGTTGTATGTTTATGATGTTGCAATAGCAATATTATGTACACAATTCTTCTTTAGTTTAATTCTTAGGTTATTTTGTTCGCAGTAATCAGATAATTTTAATAAACAGCATTTTTGGGTCAAATTATAACTTTTAAGTGGCATTTAATTGCCCAATTCATTGAAATTTTGCATTTAGTTGAAATACAACTATTATTATTGTGATGGCATATCTTTGAAGTCTCGATCTAAGAAAATTAGAGCATTTTTTTATCTGATTACTAGCTAACAATGTTCATAATTTATTTTCACATTAATTAATTAATTGTGTTGTATGTGTAGCGGTAGTTTCTGTTACCGTAGTGTCGTAGTTATATCTTTACTCATTTCTTTCTTTTGTATTCTAATTTTTTACATTAGAATTTATTCGTTGGTTTTATTAGATCCTTCTTCCTCTTCATGACCTAAGTGTGCTTTCTGTAGCACGTTTGATATGAACTTGCATGGCAGTTTTCATGTCATTAACAAGTTGAAATTATTAGAATATTTATGTTTTTGTTTGACCTGCAGAAGAATTTGTTGTTAGAAATAGAATTTAGAGTAGTAATATTTTAGTATATCAGCTTCAGTTTACTCTGACATTTTCCTATAGTGTAGTAGAGCATAACCGGAATTCGCCTCGGACATTCGTTGCCTCGGCCGAATATTGGACTATTCGGAAGTATTCACCTCGGCAAATATTACACCCGCAAATAGCTAAAAATAACTTTTTTGATCAAATATTTTTTTAAATAAAATAATATTTTTTCATAAAATAAATTTAGGACTAACAGACTGGACTTACTTATATGTTATTGATAAATTAAACAAGAAATTAACATTCCATTGAATTTTCTTTAAAATAATGATGTTAATTTATATATTTTAATTTCTTCTGGGTGCATTCTTCAGGTGGCAACCAAATCAGTAATTTCTCGCTTGAATTGGCTCCACTCACTTTCCGGTAAACATTAGAGAGTAAAGACGTCATTGATAACTTCATATTGCAAATTTTATAACAAGGTTTTACATTTTTTCCCATATAAAGTTATTAAATAATAAATATATTGTTATAGCCTAGAGTGCGACGATATGCTATACGATGGATATTGCTATAGACTCTGCATTGACTATAGAAGTTCTCTGTAGCTGTGCACGTGGCAGGTTAACTGCACTTTGCCTACGGATGGTACTCGCTAAGTCATTGGCCAGATTTGCCGCTACTATTCGGTTCGTACCCGGATCCGGCAAATATTTCATCCAAATACTCGGATTCGGTACTCGGGGTGGAAATGGTCTACTCGGTTATGCCCTATAGTGTAGTGGTCTGTGTGAAAGTGTAAATGCTTTGGTTAGCGTTGTATATGACGACATTTCATGTGTAATTAGTGGAGCCACAAACTCCTCCAACAACTCCAGAGACCCCATCTCGCAAAGCAGAAAGAGCTGAGTCAGCAGAGACTCCAAAGAAAGGCCAAACACTTGAGCCGCAGCCAAGCAAGCGTAAGTATAGGCTTCAGTGAATTAGTGTTGCTGTCTGCTTCTTCAAACGAGAGTCAAACAATGAGGTTGTTGTGTAATTGGAAAGCACTTCACGAATTTAATATGCTCGACGTTTGCCAATTAATACTGTAAATATTACGGTGACTGTGTAAATATGAAGCTAAATAATATTGCAGAATCCTAAATTGTTAGCTTATCCCTGTGTTTTCCGTTTTGCTTACTTGTCTGCTTTTGAAAATCAATTGTATACACTTATTTGGGCTGTTGAGTTTTGCTCTTCTGTTCAGACCATGTCTAATCCACTGTCCACGCTTGTTGTTATTAGATTTGATAGAATTTGCTTTATAGAAAATAATTAAAGTCAGCTTGTTGCAGAGTGTTATTGAAACTCTAATACTGCTTCTACTTCTTATCACAACTTACTTTCTTGGGATAATACAGGAATACTAGTGATTAGATTTCTGTATATGAGCATATATGCTTCAATCTAGGACTCACTTATGTGCAATTGTGCACACATCTGCCATGCTACTCAGTATCACCCATGATTAGATTACTCCCTGTGGCTCTGTTACATGCCAATCTTTTCCTCAGTAGACACATACATGTTTTGTCTTTGGCCAGCGTTCATTCACACTTTCCGGTCCTTCCATCTTGAGCTCTCACCCTCCTTGTGTCACAACTCTTTTACTGAGACAGTCTTTTTTCTTTCAACTGAAACCACCCGTAGAGGATAAGGTCAACGAAGGAATGATATCACAGCATTTATAGATAGCAACATGCAGAATTTTAGCAAGTTCTCAGTAACTGTAATGCTATTGATTTTCTGTGTTTCCTTTTTATAGTGTGCAATAGATATTAGACGGATAATTATGATTCCTTACCCTGCTTTCCATTTGTTCATTTTTCCTTCTTTCCCTCTTGTTTGCTGATTATTTTTATCACATCATTACATATTTGTTTTGTTATAAATTGTTTCATTACATTCTTGAGTTTTCTCCTTCTTTTCAAGAATTTTAAGATCGGCCTGTTCTGTGTTCTGAAATTACATGCAACAGGTGTTGCCTTCTATGGTCCAATCCGTTTTTAATGAGAGTTAGTTGCAATTGTTTATCAACTAAGACAGCTCTCTTATGCTTCTTAGAAATCCAAACTGGAATGCTTTGATGCTTGATCAAAACCTATTTGAGAAGCAGCAGCAGCCACTTTTCATAATTAGCCTAAAATTAATAACAATTTCTTGCTTGACCATGCTGAGGAATGTATGAAATATATTTGCGTAATTATAAATCTATCTTACGCATAGTTGGTAAATTTTCTGGTTAATGTTTACTATGTTTATATAACTTGTTTGGGTGACTTATTATCTGACAGATTTTTGTTTTAGGAACTAGAATGTCTTAAGTATAAATTTTCCATCTCCTAGTTTGTTATTAGTTGTAAAAATTTATTTTTATTTTTATAAGTTTTGTTGTTAAATGCATGCTAATGGGATGAGAACAAGAGAGTCTGAAATCCCTTGAAAGCCATATCTTAGCATGCCACAGCACCACAGGCATAGCCGTTCATGCTATTGGAATTACTGGATATGTCTTTTGTCATTGGTGAAAGAATAGATTCAGCAGCAAATTTTCGGTTATTTGCCTTTTACCTGCTGTGCTTAATCCTGCCTTGAATCATTTTTCCATTTGAATACTGATTCATTTGAAATGTTGTTTTGCATTATGAATCCATATAAGCAAATGATTCATGTAAGATAGCTTTATTTGTGCTGAGCATCGCATTTACGGTGCCTTTCGAAAAGCGATTTTCACGTAAATGAATGTAAGTGTGACCTCAAGTTTTCTGATGGCAAATACAATTGCAGCGGAGAAATCTCGCTCTAAGTCTCCGTTCAAGCTTGTTCGTCGTTCGTCGTCTGGAAAGGACAAGAAGAGAGAAGCAGGTGACAGCGTAGTTAGGATCGTCGGCTGATGTTGTGTGGGGCATGAGGCAGTTTAACAAAACATAGTTAACAATGGTTTGGTGGCATATTTAACAAGGTGTGACATGTCTGCGTTTTGCAGATGGTTTTGTTCTGGCTTTTCTGTTTGTGGACTTTCCATCCGGTGTAAAATAATTTCCAAAGTTAAATGTTGGTTATATTTATGTGCTTTGGTTTTTTGCTTTTGACATTTTGTGAATTGCTTGGTTTGCTTGCATGCAAATTATTCACAAGGTTTGTTCAATTGCTTATATATTATATGTTATTGTAATGTGTTCTACACTAATGGTAAATATCTATTTTTCTTACTTTTCTGCACATTTGTTCTATGTGTCACTTGGTGCATTGTCACCTCATGAGTCTTTGCCTATTTTCCCGAAATGATTCTTGTTCCAGGCTTTGTTTTGATGCATGATTTTACTTTGGCATTGGTGATTTCAATTTCTCTTGATTTTCCGGTTGAGGTATCTGCACACCTTCCATGTGGTAAACTGGAGATCCTCCTGCTGGGCTTTGTTGCTTCATTGCTCTTCAATTGCATTAAATATCTCCTTTGTGACCGGCTGTCCTTATGCTCGATTTCTTGGAACTGTTTTGATAGCTGTGTTGTAAAGTAGTATTAAGTATGTATTAATTGTTCACAATGCAGATGTTTGAAGTGCTTTGTTATGTTGGTTTATTAACAGAGGGCTTATGATAACCCAGGTTGCTTGCCTGTTTGTTTATCTTGTGTAACTTGATCATGATTTCTTCATATTCATTATAATGGCGTTGTCTTTTGTTTTTTGGGATACTTGTTAAGTCGCCCATCATTGACTTAGAATTTGGCAAAGAATTTGAATTAGATCCCTTGGCCTAAATTTTTTTAACGATTCTGAGATGCTCTGAGAAGCTGTGCCCCAGTAAGGCAGCGTGTAGAATGAAGGACATGTGCTATGTAGTGAGTTTGTTTATTCTAGTCTTGTTCTAGTCTAGTTGCTGCCAATTAAGTTTCCATTGCATCCTGTGTGTTTTGCAATTTTTTATCCCGAAATTTGATATCACCCTTCTTCCAAGATTTTTTGCTCAGAAGTGCACACACCTCAACGGCGCAATTGCAGTTGTTCTGCAGAGCAATTGTGCACGAAGGACTCCCTACACAGTGAATGACGCCTCGGACGAGGATCGAACCCGCTCACTCAGCACATACTGAGTGTTACGGGCCAACCGATCAGCCACCATGTCACGATCAATGCCAGTGATTTTATATTTTAGTTCCTAGACATGTCGTGAAGTAGTAATGATAGCATGCTTCTGAAAATGTCATAGATGTCAGTATTCATGTACAGTTGAATTGTGAGTTAGATTGCTTTGTAGTTTGTCAGTACAGCATGGGTGAAGGCTTTGAAGTGAAACCAGGATGCACGTATTTGGAGTTTGATGTTCTTAGCTGTGAACTATATCAGAACTTTTTAAAATATTGAGTTAATTGTGTTAATATTGAGTTAATATGTTAATATTGAGTTAAGTCTTGCCTTAATTTTGTCAATACTACGTTACCTAATTTCAGTTTGTGTTTACTTGTACAGGATCAATTACACTTTCGATTTTTGATTGCTTCCATTTCACATTAATTAGTGTGTGTTCTTTGAACAGCAGGTGAGACTAGCTGTGCTCAACTTGAGCGCATTTAGCTGCCTACAATGGCTGCAGGTGGTATCTGTATTTGAGATGTGCTCATTACAGCATGGTTATTTCCATCATCTGTGTTGGCATGCCATTGCTGTCTATTATCGTTTTTGTAGTTTGGTCTTAATGCATTATATCTCTCAATGAACCTGGTCTTCATATCTGTTATTAGAATCAGCCAGGGCATCAGCTGGTGCTTCTCCTGGAGCGGTCGGTGGTGATGCTGTAGTGGAGGCAACTCTAAACAGGAAGCACGAGTGGGAGTCAACTGTTAAGAAGGCATCCAACAGGTGTGGCTCCTCCTCCTCAATTTAATGCTGCTCTAAATCTGTCCTCTTCATTCTCATTCATTAGTCTGTGCAAATGTTAGTGTTATGTTAATGTTATGGTAGTGATATGGTAGTGGTATGTTAGTGTTATGGTAGTGTTATGTAGGCTTTATTTATGAAAAGCCAGAGTTATTTTATTGACATTCAAGCTGTTTTGTTGTTCAAAATATTTGCTAGTTTTTAGTATATGCTGTCATTGGTCTATTGTGTATAAGTATTGTATTTATAATTATATATACATGTAATATATATCTATATATTAATTATCTTTATAGAATGGTAACATCTTTTAGTGCTGATTCATCTGTAGGTCGTGGGAGAAAGTCTATGTCATGTTATCTGGAAGTTCTCTAGCTTTCTACAAAGACCAGAAACATGCTAAAGCAGTGAGCAAATCCATCCATCCATCTTGTTGTTTATTAATATTAATGGATTCTTGTAAAGCCAGGATAAACTCATAAGCATTTGATGGGACCAATTTGAGCCGTGTAAGGGTCTTAAATATACCCAGTCTCTGCGTGCTGTGGCAGGAAATTAGTTGTGGACAACACAGAGTATTAACCCACTTGTTGCACTGGTGAACTCGTGATTCCTGGTTGTTGCTTATGGCCTTAGTTACTTTTGTTCGGATTTTGAGTTTGACAGATGTTGGTGATTTATAATCTCTTAAAGCAGTGCTATATAATTTTATAGTTACATTACATTTTATAGTCTGAGGGAGATTTCTATCTGCCTGGTTCTAGCTGATTTCTATCTGTGTCAACTATTAGTAGATATTTCTGTGAAGTTGATGTGGAGAACTGACTTGTTATGTACATCACCCCAAAGGAGAATGTTTGAGCAGATTTTGCTCTTTGAACCTACGTAGACCTGATCCTGTAAATACCATGGATGTTTGACAGTGCAGTGAATAAAATGATCAATGCAATTAATAGTTGTCAATGGCATCATAAGGTCCACTTACTGCAATTGTAGGTGGGTTTAGCAGTGTCTGTTTATCAACACTGTGGGATAACAAAGATGATAAGTGTGGCCATCCTCTTTTATCAAGGCTTGGGATTATCACTGAATGGTATCAAGATGCTTAATACAACATCTTTTATGTGCCTTTAGAAAGAATTGCATCCATGGCCATTTGACGGATCTGAACAAGCGTGTTTTAAGGACAGTTTGATATAGATATAGATAAATGCAGTAATGGTGGTTGCATGGGTGGATGCTTGACTCTGTAGATGCACCGATGACATCCACAGTGTGTTTAACAGATAATATTAGTACTGGGATAGATGACGGCCATCTGCTGGGCCTACTCTGCCTGCCTAGTGTTCAGGCATGAAAGCAAGGCAGGCTTCGGAATCATTTAACATGATTGTGAAGGCTTGTGAGTGATTTGAAAAGGTTTCCTGTTGTTATATTTGTGCTTCAGCCAAAAGATCTCACAACATACATAATTACTAGGATTCTAAGGAGTTTTTCTCTATTAACCCTGAAGGCAGAGTTAAAATATTATGTTGCAACAGCTGCACGGAGCCCAGTGCCGCAAATGCAATGTCAGAATCACAGAATCATTTGCAAATATTGTCAATGAAATTCAGATTGTACCTGTGAAGACTGTAGAGTTTAGTATCACAAGGATGAAACCATGAAATGCTGCTTGAAGCACATAGACATGTGTGTGAGATGTGACTTTATGTGATTGCCTAGGATCCAAAGACTTACCATCGCCAGGAGCCACCTGTTAGCCTGAATGGTTCAAACGCAGTTGCTGCAACGGATTATGTTAAACGACAAAACGTATTCAGGCTCAAGGTGCCCACTGGGGGCGAGTACCTGTTCCAGTGTAAAGATGAGGTATGTCTGTTACCATGGTTGCGGTTGCTAGGCAACTATATATCTGATGTATATTTAGTTTTACTGAGTGATGACAAGATTTGTTCTTCCTGCTTCTTTATGTTGTTACTGCAATAAAAGCACTGTAAACTGCCATAAACGGTGTGAAGTATGCTTCTGACAAGGCCCCGAAAGGGGTTGCGAACAATGTGATGTGGTGTAAATGTGTGAATGAACCACTTACAACTGATTTGTATTACATCATGTTTTCTGGGTCAGTGTTTCATGTATGTTTGTGAGCGCTCATCTATCTTCCAAAACCTTACCATTGTCATGCTTGACCAGGGCCTCTTTCTGTCTATGTCTGTCTGTCTATGTCTGTCTGTCTGTCTTTGTCTGTCTGTCTGTCTTTGTCTCATTGCATTCTCATAGGTTTGTGAAGGGTGTATGCGATTTAAGGCATTACGTGTTGAATTGTTTGATGTTAGGCTGAGATGAATGACTGGGTGTCGAAAATCAAGGCAGTTGCTGGTGATGAGGCAGCGAGTCCAAGCGGTTACAAAACGCTGCCACCATCTCTAGAAGGCAGACGAGACGAACCAAAACGCAGAAGCTTCTTCACTCTCAGCAAGAAGAAGTAAGTTAGCAAACATAGCAGAATGTGCAAGAACCTGAGATCCACTGAATTAATCAGAATATGTGGACATTTATGTGAAAAGGGACCAGATTGTGGATATGAAGTTACTGGCACTTCTATAATATTCAGAATGTGAGTGAAATAAAGAGTCAGTCTGTGTATTATTCAGCACATGTCTCGTTATTGTAGAGACTGGTGGACACAACCCCCCTCCTAAAATACTCATTTTGAGTAATTTGCGATTAAGGCGTACAGTAACATTAAGTTACTTAATTTATTAATTGATTTATCAACCTCTACCACACTTAGTAAATACAATTGTTAGCACTAATGTGATTAAGAAATCGAAAGCATTGTATTAATATGCCTTTTACGTAATCATTTCTAGTGGTTATTAGGCAATTTGAGCTGCCTCTAGTCCACTGACGGGCTTCAAAAGTAGTAGACCTACAAATAATCTGGTCCTCTTTATGTTAGTCATAAAGAAACACAATTTTTTTCATAAAATTCTTTTTTTATTAAAATTTACCTTTAAAGATGTAGTACATTGATAGAAGAATGTAATTAGACAAAAACACAAAATCGAAATTTTTAGCCCACACCACTTGAGACACTGATTTCACTTAAACTAGAACCGACAACGATCTGGTCCCTTGTCATGTAAACGTCCACAGATAACTTCATTTCATCTTTCTTTCATACATTATTACACAGTGAATTGTATTGTATTTGTTTGTGGAGCTTCTCTCAACATGCGCCTTTCTGAAGCACTTCCAGTGCGAGTGACCCTGAGCGAAAAGGCAGAATTTGAGGCGAGCGAAAGATGAGGAAAGACTACGAGAGTGACTGGAGGGAAAATCTATTCCATTGAGTGGGACCCATATAGGCAAAGAATCTAGATTGAGCCATGGTGGTCCTGACGCAGGGTACAAGGAGATCCAGTCGCAGAGGACATGGTAAAGTGGCAGGGAGGGCGAAGCATGTGATCGCAAAGATACTTCGGAACATGACCTGATTTAGAGAGAGGAAGCTACTTAAGTTGTTCAACCATGAATGCAGAACTGTGGGAGAATCGAGGAAGGCGGGCTATCAGTCTAGCAGCAGTGCTAAGTACAGATTGTAGTGGAGAATTGCAATATCTGTTTGAGAGCAGACGAAATTGTGGGTTATTGAGGAAATAAGTTTGCAGATGGCCCTGAGATGTTTTGATTGGAGGTAGGAAGAATTGTGTGCACCCTGTTTGGACCTGATATTGCTAAAGAATTATTCTTAGTAGAACTAGTTTGGTGTAATGAACACAAGACAATTTTAAGACATAGTGAAATCAGAGGTTATGAGAATTATTGCACTCTGAAGTCTATCATTTGGAATTAGGCTTACATTGAACAGAGAGAGAATTTTTCATTGCATTTGTCAATATGTTCTTCCACTGGACTGATTACATTTTACTGTTAAAATTAATTTCAAGTTATTAAAATGTGGAACCACCATGAAAATGAATTCTGGCATTCTTAGCTAAACAATAACCATCCAATGTCATGAAACCATTCTTATTCAAAGTTCTTCATTAGTTGGTTGCATTTCAAAATGTTACAACATGCAATTCTCAACTGATAGAGACGGACATACCAGTTGGTATTATTTCCTGCTTTCAGTCTATGTGTATGCAATATATGGTGGACCCTCACAGCACAAATGTTTTTTTGGCATATCTTGTAACTAACTTGCATATTTACATGTCTTATTGTATTCACTAGGTCAGTACCTTAGACAACCAGTTTAATAGTGCCTTTAAGGATACCTAAATAAAAAAGTCCTAATCCATCCATACATACATAAGTACAAGCATACACAGTTGCACACACATCCATTAATCTGAATATGAAGTGTATGTGAACAACTTGTTGTCCACGATTGTTACACAGAGTTTGGTTGGAAGACTTGAAGCCTCAAGTTGGTTTACAGATCCAGCATGTTACAAAAATACCAAAATATATATGTGCTCAGTTTAAGCCATACTGTGAATGTTACCGATTTTGCAATACCTTGTTTTGGCAGTGAATTTTGCCAGTTGCTTTTATTAATGACTTCAATCTGTTCATGTGTTTTTACAGGGACAAAGAGACTTGAGCCTTTGATAGTGGACAATTTACGATACAAAGAGCTTGGAAGAACTTATTTGCTTTTACTTTGAAATTTTATCTTTAATGGCTTTTAAATTGGAGTTGGTTTTTAGTGAATTAGATGTAAGCGCACTTAAACGATATTGCTTGTACAAGCTTAACAAGAACTAGACAACGCTGCCTTCGCAAAACCCAAACTCTGATTCTGTCGACTATGAGTTTCGTAGAGATTATTTCAGTGACATCTTGGATAGTAGTTTGTGTTATAATGCTTTGATTTACTGAATGACTTACTGATTGCAGACTATGTTGCCAATGTGGCTTGTACTTGTTAGTTGCTATTTGATACGTCTTGCAGTCACGTGCATAAAAACTAGATTCGGTGTGTGTTGGTTTTCAGTTGTAAAATTTGTTTCTGCTGGGGTATTGTTTAGCTGACTGGGTTTCTGAGGGTTTGAGATGGGTCTGATTTTTCAGGCAAGTGGCTAATTGGAAAGGTCCAAGAATTTTTCATTCCAGTCAACCAGAGCTCAATCAAGGATTGTGTTTTCTAGGTGAATTGTCATCTGGATTAGTTATGTACCTTTTCTGAAAAGTAGTTGCTAGAAAACGATAGAATTTAGGCCACAATTGTCTTAACTATCTTCATAAAAAACATTTGCTGTAGCGTTGAATAATTGCATTGGCAATGATTATCATTTTTACTGTTAATATCTTGTTACGATTTTTACAGTTTTAGGGGGTGTGTTTCATTTTCATTACATATCATTCAGCCAAATGTATGTAGGAGCAGATTCTTTGTTTCATTTATAGTGAGATGTTCAAACGTGGAAATTTCTTAACATCTTTTGTATTCGAAAATATTGTTAAATAATTAAAAATGATATATTGTGTTAAAAGTTCTGCTTTTAAGAGGCATTTCAATTATTTGTCATTTGGTACTTTTATTCCTGAAAATGGAATATAAAAGAAGTTTGTGCATGAAATTCATTTTGTTGCTGTTTATTTAATGAGAAGAAAGAGCTGTCATCTTATATATTTGGCTGCAACAGTTAAATCTGTTAAGTGTGCCTCTTAAGCCTTGCAATTGATTCTACATGAAACATGCCAGTAGCATTACCAGATAATCTTCATCAAAGTAGAGCTAATTTCTGGAAATTGTTTTCTGACTGTTATTTTGATCAGAATAAGAATAAAATAACAGCGAAATCAGTTTTAGGTCTTATGCATGCTATGTGGCGGATGAAATATGATAGCATGGAGCTAAATAAATGGAACAGCTTCACATTACTAATGATAGATAATGTAGCAAAACATGATTGGAAAAACTAGTCTACTGCAAAGTAGAGCAATCTTGGTCCAAGGTAGATTTTTGAGATTCTATTAGTGATTTATTTTTTTGAGACATTCAACTACTAGGCAGGACATGGATGAAATAACAGGACTTCTTTGCCCCTCCCCATGTTCTGGTAATTCAGAGCTAATTCTCCTTAGTGAAGGAGAGTAAAACTGGAGGGGTATTGGAATTACTTAAGTATTTAGTGGTGTCAGTTCTACTGACGCGTATTTCTACGTGACCAATAATTGGACCAAGACTTTTCGCTAACTAGTCGGTTAAATATTTTCCTGTTAAGTCTTAACTTTTTCATAGCATATAATTGCTCCTGCTAACAAATAATCAATTCTGGACATATTAAATAACATATCAACTTTCGACGAAAATGATCTTTTATTTCTGGCTTCTGTCTGGTCTTGCTCGTACTTTTGTAGCTTTTTAAAGATGTGATGGGTCATTTTTTTTATATTTTAATCTGTTCATTTCTTTTGGAATTACATGGCTGATTCATCATTCAATCTTGTCGAGTAACAATAAATTTCGTTTAAATTGTTTTGGGGCTTTAGAACGAGTTAATTGGACTTTGTGAATTAGTTCTATAGCCCTTATCCTCAATGCTTGGTAAACATTGCTATAGAAACTTCCTACGTCTGGAAGTTTTAGCTCCTTAGTCATGCTAGAAAGCATCCCATAGGAGTCATTTTTAGCTAGTTTTGTTTGACAAAGATACGGGTACAGGGTCAGATGGATTAGACTGTGAGTTGGGAGTGTTAATATCTGGTTTTAGTGGTGCATAGCCTTATTCATGGTTAGCTCAATTGACAACTAAATTTTTTTCAGTGGGTACAAACTGACTTCATTTAAGGATGAGCAAGGGGGCAGAATTGCGTGAAAAAGTTGTTAGTTGCTTAGTTTAACATGTTGCATATGGCTGTGAGCGCATTTAGTTCTAACTGAAGTGTTTGCTTATGGTGGCTGTTAAGTGAAATTTATTATCATTTTGCTACGAGCATTTGACTGTTTGACTCCAATACGATTTATGATTTTATTGCAGTAATCTATTCACCTCATTTATGTTTCTTTCCCATTATACTTGAGTTGATGAACCAATATTTTAAGTAAGAAAAGATACAACAGAAATACAATTTACAAAGTCTGGAAGTTGTTTGGGGTGACTGTACATTGAAAAACATGTCCATGTGCAGTTATTTGAGTAGCATATGATAAAGGACTGCTATAGAAGTAATTAGTCAATCGATCAACTTAATTGATCACTTTTGCAACTCAATTATTATTATAAAGGAAGAGAACAGGTGAGTGGATTCACAAATCTATCAAGACATGAGTGATATCTTGAGTGACAAGCAGTGAGTATCTTCTAAAGGTATTCTGTTCATAATGACTTCTTGTTCAATACTAGCTTCAATACGATTCACGCTTTTGTTTAATACTACGACTAAACCAATTTTATGTAATAATTTCAGTCTGTATGTTGTGATGCACTAAAATTGCATAATTCAAACATTCACACATATTTTTAAATTGAAAAACCAATAGATAACATCTAAAACATCTTCGTAAATCTGTGTCCTCAAAGATGGTAGAGTCTTGGACACTGGACTCTTTGGTGTCATTTCCTTGTCGACTTCTCATCGATGTGCTCACCTAAAAATGTAGATGACGATACTTTAGTTATGCATGGATTATCTATACTTATAATGAATTGTGATTTAGTTCCATAGCCCTTTATGTATCACGCTTAATACTTTAAAAACATCGCTTTATAAATTTCCTACGTTTGCAAGTTTTAGCTCCTTTGTCATTCTCGAAAGCTTCCATTGCTTTCTTGGGTAGGAAACAGTTTTCCTAGTTCTGTGAGTGCAATTTGTTCTAACTGAAATGTTTGCATGATTTCTTTAGCTTGCATTCATCGCTGTCTTGTTTTCGCCTTTTGCTGTTTCCAATGTCTGGCTTAATTGATCTGTTGGTGGATCTGGCAATGTTGGCAAAGAGAAAGCAACTGCTGCAGGACCCGGAATAAAAAATTAGAGCATTTGTTTGGAGATTCTACTGGCAGCATTCCTACATTCCAATTTCCTTCGCTTCAAAGAGTCGTGTTATTAGGCAAGATCAACATCAACACCCTCTTAGCCAAGAGTAAGTATGGTCAATATCAGCGGTCCTGATAGCCAATGGCGTAGGCAGGATTTCCCCAAGGGGGGGGGTTAGTGTAGGCACTTTTGGGATAGTCATTTTCCCCACTAGATCTGCAATAAACTAGGAGGCTCAATGAGTCAGGATTTTTTAAATTTTAGCTTTTTTTGCACTACAACAGTTTTTTTTGATATTACAAAATATAAATACTTTTTGCTAAAACCGGCTAAGGCGCATAGCTAGTGATTTTTATAACAATGGGTAAAAAATTACAAACATATACTCCAGCTTTAAATTTGATATGATTATAAAATAGTTCTGCCTGTGCAAGTCAGTCTCAGATTTTCTTTTCTTAACATCCTAGTAGGCTATTAAACTTCTGATTATCAGTAGAAGTTACGCTTTCTTGTCATTAGGGCCTATCTTATTTATTCATTCCTTAATCATAATGAATATTGGTCTTAACTTGCAATTGACTTCACAGAACGAAATCTAATCTTTGCTTAATTAGTAGTTCATTGATTATTTCCTCGGTTGTTGGGGTCATTTCACGGTGAACATGTAGAAGAGCTAATCAATTCAGTCTAATTTTGCTTGTGGAGTTCCTGAGATATGTTTTCAGACGGCAAAGTGTTGAGAAAGAACGCTCACTTGTACAGATGGAAACAGACAATGTAATGTTGCCAAGATTTGCAACAACTTAGTTGGATGAACTATTGAATGACACAAAATGCATTGCGTCCAAAGCCTTTTTTTGGCACACTACCCATTCTTTGTGTGAAAAACGACGGTACCACAGCCTTAATTCTGCCACTAATGAATCCCAATATGATGAGAGCCATTGCTTATGGAATGATTGCTTAGCTTTGCTTAGTGCTATTCTTGCCCCAACATCTTATAGCAAGTGATAACAATGTTTAGGTTAACTTACCACAACACCTTCCAGCAAGAGATAACTCTGCTTACTGATTTTATAGTTGATCCATTATATACAATGCAGCAATTTATATAATTTATCATTTTTATTCAACTGTTTCAAACTTCTGAACACTCAAGTTGGTATGATGCATCCAATGATCATGTCTAAGGATGAACTGACCTATATACACAAGTCTCTCTTTCTATCTCATATATATATATATATATATATATATATATATATTTATATACCCATAGAACCTATGACAGCTGTCTTATATCCCTGTCCTATATCCGAAAATAATTTAATGATACATTGCGCTTGACACATAATAGCCTAAGTTCTGCTTCATTTACACCCTGGTATACATCAAATCTATGCCACAGCTGTTGCCTGGAGTCAGCGCATATGCTGTACCCAGTGCACTGTGAGTGTCTGTTAGTCCAGGGGCACGGTCCCAAATTATTCCAACTTATTCTGTAGGCTGTTGCTAAAAAAATATTTTGAACTCTGCCCCCCCCCAATCCCCCCTTGCCTACGCCACTGCTGATAGCCATAAGATATGATACATGTTATTGTATAGAATAGGTAATATTTAGGTAATTAAGTAGACATGGGTAGTACAGACAAGGGCAAAGCAGGATATGATAGAATCGAAGAAGAAAAGAGATCTCTGGCAACATGGTCTGCCATTAGTAAGCCACTTCCTAGTTTTGGTGGCCCTGAACTACCGGAGGCTTTTCTGTACTCTGGTGCCGTCTTTACCTGCCTCCTTACAGTCTTCCACTCGCGGCCTCCGGGTTGTTTTGCATATGCACTCTGCTATGACCCAGTCCAAAAGCTATACCTATGTTGGCCCCTCAGCTTGGAACTCTTCTGCTGTCCCTGTGCTTGAAATTACCAGGCCTCTTGCCATCACAGTACCGGGAGCTTAAAACCTTCCTGCTCCCTGGCCCAAGCATAGGCGCCCATTGAGAGCGTTGCTAATTTTGAGTGGTGCTATATAAATATTCGATTAAATTGCATTGGATATGATACCTTAGATGAGTCCAATAGATTAGATTACATAAGTCCTAGACAGATTTAAGAGCTACTCAATGCATGATGGTCATGACCCACTGTGTTTACATATTTGTCATAGAGAAGAGAAATACCTTCTTGGCCTTCCACAGCATTGCTGTGTCCAGCTGCTGGTTTGGCAATGATCTGTATGGTTGATTCACTGACGTTGTTCCTGCTGTTCAGTATCTTAAGAACAAGGTGAGGACAGATATAGACATATTGCAGATAGATATATAATATATATCCATAAATAGATAAAGTACAGAGAAAGAGAGATGTAAGCTATATATGACAGCTCTTTGTAAGTAATGATAGGTCAAATGTAGTCTTGTCCTAGTCTAATGCCATAGTACATACTGCAATCAAATCTTAATCATGTCTAGACTACTAAAACTTAACTAATCTAGTATTATCTGCTGACTGACATCTAGCTTAAACTGTTGTAATATAATAGAAATCTAATCCAATCCTAGTCTAATATCATAATAATATATTTAAAACATTTTTTTTCAAACTGACAAACCACAGTATGATTGCAAACATAGTATGAACAAATGATGACAAGTTATTACAAGAGTTCAATTTAACTGTTGTTCTATTACATTATAGGGCCTACATCTAATTAGTCAAAAAGTCAAACTGATGAGAATACAATAGTCGAACTCTGAACATTAGCTATGCATGCCAATCCATGTGTAATCGATTAGTCAGCACTATGATCTAAGCTGGATTCTTTTTCTTTTAACTCTTCAGTCAGGAGTAAGCCAAAGATGAGGTTTTAACAAGTTGACTTTATTTCTTTATCCAGGGCTGGTCTTGTGTCCACGTTTTGATGTCCAAGATCTTGTCTCACAAACAGAAAGAGGGAAATAATTTGTACTAGCATGCAGCTATCTGTTTGCTCTCAATATACTCAAGTACACGTATACAGGGACAAGTATATCAATGTTGAAAAGTTACCTTTGCTTGGCACAAGCTTTCTTCAATTTTCCTGATTATTTTATGCATGTTCTCCATGTGCTGATGCTTACTTTCGATCGCATTTTCAATCATTTTCTTTTTTCGCATCAAGCTCAGGAGCTAAATACAACATCAATGGATAAATGTTATCATTGTAAATTTTGTCATCCTCCTCCTTCTCATCATCATCATCAATGGTGTGCCACTTTCAAGAGAGTTCCCATTCCAAGACTCTGACAATCATTCCATTTTTGGGCTTTCTCATGCTTCATCCTTCTCATAATGATCTCTATATTTATGTTGTCAATCAATCAATCAATAAAAAATACTTGATATAGCGTCCCTTCAAGATATCTACTCAGAGGTGCTCCCGGCCTAATACTCGGCTGAAAAGACAGTTTTAAGAGAGGTGTAAAATAAAGATGATGAGTTCTTAGGTAGGAGACGGAGCTCTATGGGAAGTCCATTCCAGATGGTAGGTCTCACGACCAAGAAAGCCCGATTCTGCATTATGGAAGTGCATGCAAAAGGGACGATCAGGTCGCCATGAACTGTAGAGCGAAGTGATCGTTGACCACTACTGGTAGTAATAGGGCGACATAGTTCCTGCAAATACCGCCAAGGCAGCGCCAAACTAAGGCAGATACCCTAAATAAGATGCGCTAGGGTAGAGGCAGCCAGTGCAGGACATCCCACAAGTACTCGGATACCTGACCTGTTCTGGGAATCCCACCGATCAGTCGGGCGGCCACACACAGAACCCGCTCCAAACGCCCAATCCGAACTTGAGGAGGCGAGCATATATTGAGGAGCAATAGTCAAGGAGACTGGTAACAAAGGCATGAACCAGAGTAGCTGCAGCGCTGAGTGTAAGAGAGCGAGATATTACTCATAATTGTAGCATAATTGTAGCTACCAGAGTTAAAATAATGGCATCTTTTGGCATCAAATGGCCATTGACTTTGCCCTCAGTGTATCTTTTCAGGCTTGATACTGTAGATCAAAGCATTGTTTATTTTTACCAAAAACGACACATTCATATGTGTAGCTATATGTATATATATTATATGCATATATGTGTGTGTGTGTGTGTGTGTGTTGATGGGGTTGGTTGGTTGGTTGAATTGAACTCTCAATCCTCTGGAGTCTGGACAACTGAAACACTGAATGATGCATATGATACAATTAGAAAGAGTTTTAAAGATGTCAGTCATACTTTGTAACGGTCTTCTCTGCATTTCAGGATCTCTTTCTGAAGTCTAATCAAATTAAACAAATGCTACTTGAGACATTTACAAAGAAGAAATTGAAAAATAGTAGACTTGATTATTCAGTCTTAATTCATTGCTAATTTATATGCTCAACCAGAAAAAACAAGAGAGTTATTTTACAAACATGTTAAACTTTGATTAGATTAACCCACATTAGAAAAACAATAGGTGGAATAATTGGAGACCACTTATGGGCTGTAGATTTTAAAGTACCTTTAGTGATACGATTGATTAAATAGACAATAGAACAGTTATGTAATAGCGGCATTGAATATCTTAATCATAAATCCAAACTTCTAAAATGCCACTCAAAAGTCAAGCCCAAGGCACAAGCGTATTCATGAGCACAACATGGCATCAGAGGGATTGTCCAAGATGCCATGGCACATTTAACACAAACTATTGTTTAAATGATGACAAACTTTTGGCAACCCATGCAATCAAGTTCACAGCATATTACGATTGTCAAAAATCATTTTCACCCATCCAAAGGACAGGTGAACTGATAAGGTCTGCTAGTGTGTTTTGGATAAGTTGCTGATGATTGAGTTGTGTGAATTCAAGGTTGAATGAGACGGAATTGCAGTGACCGAGCTTTGGAGGTGGCAATGGTTAAGGCAGTTTTGAAGTTGAGCAAGGGCCACTTTCTGCGAAGGACACGAATGTGCATAAAGCAGGATTGAGAGAGGTTAGAGACGTGGTTACATAAATATATATATGAGGATCAAAAGTAATATACAGATTGTGAATAGAGGTATCAGATGTTAAAGTGTGAGATGAAGAGTTAGGGAATAGGTAGGTGTCTGGAATTTTCCTGACTTAATCAGTAAGGCCTACGATGACGAATTATGTTTTTAAGTGGTTACGCCTTAAGGCAATGCAGGTTGAATGGTGTCCATTGATCAATTAGGTTAACCATTTGAAGTAAATGTATGACAGAGCACGAGAGAAGGATATAAAATTATAGAGTTGTGTTTCATCACCAAAAATATGGTGGTAAACTGAGGAGGTGAGATAGCTTAACGGTATGTAATATACAGGATGAAGTTGGAGTGGACACATCACAGAGGCAGTATATTTGCTGATGGCAGAAATCTGTTTATTGTACAAAGAGGCAAGTAGAGATTTCTGTCAAGTAGTGATTAGTAAATCTAGATTAGTGGGATTGAAGAGAGTTAGAAAAAAGTTAGTCATTTAGCTAGTCAAGGACAATTCGTTCAGTTAACTGGAAATATTGGATATGGGTCATTAAGTAGATGTCAGTGGTTTCTTGTCTGGTTTTTCAAGTACAAAGTAGTATGCAAAATCTGGGATAGAATAAACCAGCAGACTTGGATAAAGCTATAAACTCTTTCAGAAATAACATAGAACCCTACTTTTCATTCTGGTCTTTAAGTTTGATGAGATTTGTGTGCATCTTGTCAACCTGCTGCTTGAAGCTATCAACAAAATGATTCAAAATATTTCCAGGAATGTACCCTTATGCAGTGGGACATTTAAAAAACGATGAAATCTCTGAAACCCTACTGCTCAACTTATAAGCATAATCATACATCACGCAGCCCTGCTATTCATTCCTTCATTATGCATCCATTCAGGCTTTCATCCACCAATCCGTCCATCTGTCCTTCTATTCATCCATCAGTGAATGAATGAATGAACTAACAATCAATGAAGGATGAAATCAATGAACGACAAGTGTAAGAGCATTACTTGTAGATTTTGAGCTGTATGTCGGTGTTGTCTTTGTGCGAAAGATCCGAGTTGGCGAAGATGCTGTCAATCTGCCATTGGAAAAAAATTCTGGCCTAGCCCATCATATTAATAACAGAACAGCGGAGAAAAAATTTCAGTGTCATGACTTATATGTTTGAAAAAGGCTTTATAAAGACAATTTTCTTTGGAAGGCCTGACTAAAATTCCTGAACAGGTCATTTGCTTTGAGAGACAGGACATAAATAACTACATCTAAATCACTCATTTTTTTCACTGAAAGGCACATTTTATAAACATTCTGTAATCAATTATTTCCTTTGCAAGGCAATGCCTATAAAATTCATGAGTAGAAGATATACTGAAAAGCTTGACAATACACATTCCTAAACTCTTCATTCACTTAAATAAATAGGATATGCAACTAAACTGAATTATTCTAGCAATCAGTGAGTTAACAACATTGAATTTGATAACGGAGTAATTCAGTTACTATGTAAAGTATAGTATGAGGAACTAGAAGATCAAGTTTGTTTGAAGAGCAGAGGAGATAATGTAAGGAGGCTGAAAGAGGCCAGAGTATTACATCAGCTAGATATTTCAGGGCATGACACCTTTGTGACTTGAAGGCAAAAATGAAGATTTTGAATGTAATACATGCAGTGGAAGTCAGTGCAGTTGTTGAAAAAGAAGGTAGAAATGGCAGTAGCCTGGTAGGCTAGGCATACTATTTAAATTGGCAAACGCATTTTTTTAAACTGCAGAGGTGAAAGAATTAGATAAATTTGAAGGTGGCAGATTGGATGGAGAAGGGTGAGATTTCTTGAAACGGTGGGACCTTAGTTTTTATGGAAAACCTGTGGATCAAATTGTGTATAAAGGAGCTTGTAGCAGATGCTGGTGGCACAAGATTGGTCGAGGAATCGAGTTTGTTGACTTCAGGATGTAGATGTTGGACAATTTTTGGCTTCCTCAACTTAAGTAACTTAATAGTTTAATCGTACCAACATTTATTAACAGCATAAAATCATCAACCATGCTGCAAATGGTATATTTAAATGCACTGAGACTTGGTGAGCCGAGCCAATGCAGAGAATCTGAACAACCACATCTAAAACAGATCCCTTTACTGTCATGACTTCATTAAAGATATTCTAAATTCCTCTCTTATTCTCAGCCCTTCTCATGCTCTAGATGACCTTTTGTCCTGCTACAATTCCACACTTTATGACCTCAACATTCAAGCACCACTAGGCCTATTCACTAAATACATATCACATACCATTAACCCTCGGTTCACTTCATACCTCCAAGCTTTAAAACTGTCCATTTCTCCAATGTCACTGCCAATCACCCACCATTTTATACCTCAGGCTCTTCTGTTACTCACCCTAAATTTGCATTACAAAAATTCACATTTTCAAGAAATTTTACCCCGAGTCTCCTAATCATCCAAATCATATATATAATGTAACTGCGCAACAAAACTCTCCTTCAAATGTTACACCTCAGTGAGTACAGACCTCAACTTGCTCCAACAGAATATGCTGCTGATCAGGCAGCGCTAACGCTGGCTGTTCGCCAAACAAAGATCTCATCCAGTACCAGCTTGATTTCAACGCCGAGCTCACAATGTCACTCAGTTGTCCCGTCTGACTTACGTCCAGTGTCACATTTGACAGTTTTGTGACGAATCCGTTTCTGCAGGACATGCAACAAGAAATGGAGCTAATGAATGCTAGAATTAATGTAATGCATGCAGTGAATTTTTAATGCAGCAGGGATTAAATTGTTGGGCCTGGAGGGTTCAACCAGGGCCTAAAATCTTTCCAATTTCAAAGCACGTGCGTTCGTGCATGCGCACTGACAAAAATGACATGATTACATCCAACAGAATAATAGGCCTATCTATATGTTATGGCTGAGGCATTAATAAAATTATTTCCTCCAGACAGATTTTATATTTCAAATATGGATTCATTTTCCAAGTAGGCCTTTCATTTTCCAAGTAGGCCTACGTTCGTTCTCAAGGCTCGGTTTTAAGGCCCTGGATTCAATCCTCCCACTTCATATTTCAGCCTCTCCAGTTAATTAAACTAATTACCTGTTCAGGCATGAACGCAAGGCAGGCTTCAGAATCATTTAAAATGATTGTGAAGGCTTGTGAGTGGTTTGAAAAGGTTTCCTGTTATATTTGTGCTTCAGTCAAAAGATCTTACAACATAATTACTAGGATTCTAAGGAGTTTTTCTCTATCAACCCTGAAGGCGTAATCTAAGGCGCCATCAGAATATTCGTTTCCGCTTGTGTCTTTACAACCACGCACCATGTATACATGTATTCAATTATTTCATTTGCAATTGCATTATATCTCCTTCAGGCTTGAATTAATCCCTCACAATCGAGGGGTCCTTCTTCTCCACTTTACTTTGTCACGAACCGGGGCCGTGGTTATATAACTTATAAGGTTGTCAAAAAATGTTGAAATCACGGCCCGGGTTCCCGTCGACCCGCGGAGATGTAGGGAATTTTTACGCATTTTTACGGAATGTCTGTCACCCGAGAACCGAATTTATTGTACGGGCAGTCAGCCAATATGACCAACGAAACATTTCGTCTTTGTTCAGGTAAAATCGCGCAATTTGACCGATTGTCGAGTAGGCCTACCCGAACATATTTTATTGCTCGGGCAGTCAGCTAGTAATTATGATCAACGGAACATTTTGGGCTTTATGTTCAGATAAAACTGTGCATTTTTACAGACTGTCGGGCACTAGAGAACCGATTTCATTGCCCGGGCAGTCAGCCAATATGACCAACGGAACATCTCTGGCATAGGCCTACATGCAGGGCTATCATGTTCAGGTAAAAACGCGCATTTTTACGGAATGTCGGGTATCCGAGAACCGTTTTCATTGCCCGAGCAGTCAGCCTCGGACGATTATCCGGTGCAGATGATGGTTGCTATTATATTCCTATATTGGCTATAGTGTCGAAATGTTCAAATAATTTTTTATAAGAATTTAAAGTAAATTATGTGCGGAATATGAAATAGTGCCTAGCCCACCTACTATCAAACACCTGTCCCAACTACCAATAACCAAACAATTTGCATGAACTAATAACTTATAAAACATATTGCCCTGTTTTAATTCGCCATTTTATTTATAATTATTACATCGTTTGATTTTCTTCATGAAAGATCACCTAGTGCTCATCGACTACTTTTCGGTGGGAAGCCATGTCCCGTTTCAAAATAACATAAATGAAGGGCCATGGTCGGATTGGAAACCTTGGATCCGTCCATGAATACGATAAGATAGGCCTACGATATCCCTTAATAGGCCTATAATTATGTTATAGTCAATGAAAACTATTTCTTTGTTTTTCCAATTTTTATTCACACAGCTTCAGTGTTTGTTAAGTCATAATAGTTCGGTGTAGCAATTTTTAATAGGCCTACTCTAATAACTAGGCCTACTTTCTAGATCTGATCGAATATTGGTAGGCTATAGACCAAGGAAAATAATTCGTGTTTTGGCAAGGTTGAGGAACTTGATGCAGAGAAGGTGGAAGGACCGTAATCAGCCACAATCTAGTTCACAGGATGTGGCTCAGCTTATTACATATGGCAGCAGGGGCGCAACAAGCGGGGGCAGGGGCACCTGCCCCCCCCCCAGTTTCAAAACTGGAGGGGCAAAGCCCCCCAGTTTCAGTGCCCCCATGTGCCTCCCCATATCGGTTCTTTTTTATGTTTATTCAATGGCTTTTTAAGATTACCTTTGCTAAAATAATTTGTGCCCTCATTTTTCAAATTTGTGGAGGGGGGCAAAATTCAAAAAGTGGGGGGGGGGCTAAAAAAATATTTAGTAAATTATGCCCTCCCACTTTTCAAGACCTTGTTACACCTCTGTATGGCAGTGTATATATATATATATATATGTCAAACTAAGTTTGGACATGCATTCATCTTCCTGTGGGAAGAATTGTGCTTTTTATTTAATCGAAAACTCATCCAAATTAACATTTTGATGCTTATGCGTTGGATTAATTCATTGTCTTTCAGGCTGTCTGTCCTCCATGAGTCCATTGTGTCTTATGGAGGTATACGTGTCTCGATATAGGGCCTACATGTAAGTCTTCCATCCCACATACCAATCATTACACACTGTGCAAACAACCGCTCCGACCTCCATCCGACACCTGTTCTGTACGTGGCGTGTCGGTGACAAGGGATGGTTTGAGAGATACATGTACCAGAAAGATTGGACTTTTCAGCAAAGAATACTCTTCCGTGCAATTGTAGGCCGTATCATCGGACATTCCATCCGCCGTGCTGCAGAAGCTTCTTAAAATTGATGTCCCTAGCTAAGAACTCCCTATAGGGTCTATATATCAACGCTCTTCGAGAATCTGTTGGTTGGGTCAGAGTGTGTGCGCCAGCCAGCCACCAGTGACTCTTCTAGTCATAGACAAAATTTATGTCTTGTTTATCTAACAAAGTACTAGACTTAAAATGACACACGTGTATTGCAAAAAGCGCCTCTGGTAGCTATAGTTCCGTGAGAGGTGCTATATATATGTTCAAATACGATACGATTTGTTTGCCTTGCGCTATTTATTTGTGTTAAGTATCACGTTCCACAGCTTGTTTTGAGGGCAGAGGTGGTAGTGGTGCTTGGCAGTTTTGGTGACAGTACGGGCGAAAGTTTGCAGAGTCAAGCATTAGGTTAGCCGAAAGTATTTTTAGCAATCGTAAATCGTAGGCCTAATAGGTAATTTTGTCGTTAAACGAGCCGATGTTACATTTGCCATAAAATAATACAGATTCCGTAGGAAAAATCCATCGTTATCACTTGTCAGAATTTTAATTACTTTTTGGCTTATTAACTTAACTTAAATAAATAGCGTGCTACTTCTAAATAGGCCTACACTTGTTAGTTCAAGATTTAATGAGTTGTAACCAGAGGCGGCGATCTTGCTGGACAGGTGGAGGCACCCAATGAGAGGAGTAAGAAATGTGGAGGGGCCACATGTAGGCCTATAAATTGTCCTCTCTCTGCAAAAGGTGGGGTACTTGACGCTTCGACCCCCCCGGGATCGCCACCTCTGGTTGTGACGATTATACACGCGCACGCATTACGTCACTCCCGCATTAAGCCTCGCTGTGACTCGCTCGCTATAGGCACGTTCTCAATTTTTGGGAATTTGTTCCTGTACTCAAAATTATAAGTCGGCGCCTATGATTGTATTAGGCCTATGTGGATAGGCCCTACTTCAAAATTTACGTCTGCATTACTGCCAATAACCAATAAGTATTCTTCATTTTTAGATTTTTTACATAGCTAATGACCGAGTAGGAGTAAACCTACACCCGCATGCATCCACTACAGTTTAGCAGGCATAGGCCTACTGTGCTAGGCCTTCGTAAAATTCTGGTCGGACATAAGCACATGTTGGAATTCTTCAACCACCCCAATTCAAATTTGACAATTCCAACCCTGCCATACAGTAATACATTGGGGTGTGTTAAGTTATGTCTTACCCTTACCTAATCTTGTATAAACTTAACCCCTGCGTAAGTAAAACCAGGTAAGACTGCCCGAGACTAATATTCCTACCAGCAACAACTTTTGGTGATCAAAAGGCTTAGTATAGAATATCACGGTAAGAAATCACAAAAAAACATCGTGCATTTTCGAAAATATAAAATAAATCAGGGTGAATGTACAACATATTATAGCGGTTCTAGATGCGTGTTCTAACTGACAGATGTAACTTCAAACAACTTAAGCCTACATATAAATTTGTGAACTATAAAGGTGCCATTGTCAGCTAGTACTTAAGTTACTAATTTTACAGGATGTAGGCCTATCATTGAACACCCCCGTACGTGAAGTGCTAAATAGGCCTACGTCTACTTAACAATTGAGGTGCGTTGACCAGTAGGCGGCTAGGCCTATATAGGCACAATACAATACAATTGTAATTTGATAATTGCCTCCTTTAATAACGTTCACATTGTAGCTGCGCACCATCAAGAGTCATAGGCAGACTGGTTTAGGCTTGGAGCGAGACAGTCTCTGTGAGAGGGGAAAGTTACGAAGGGAAGGATGTACCGGATAAAGAGTTCCAGATGTTGCCCACTGAACGACCGGCGACCGAAGCTTCACTGCTAGGGCCTATATAGGCCTACACGTAGGAACAACATGCTTTCTACTTGTAACAGAGTTTGATCGAAGAGATGAGAGGCCTGGAAGATAAGTGAGAGGAAATACGATCTGTGCGCGCTCTGTTTAGGCCTATTTATTATTTATTAATTATTTATTTTTTGCGTCATAGAACCGTAAAAACAGACACCCGTAAAAATAGCAAAACTGAGAAATCACAGCGCAACAGGGGACATAAAGACTACAACTTACAAGCTTGTGTGACCCTGGCCCCTAGTAGGCCTATCGAGTTCGTATTTTCAGTCAAATCTAACTCTAAGTGTTATACAGATCTAATTACATTTTATAAGCTATAAGGTGCAGCTTCACTGCTAGGTGGGTTTTACTTAATGAAATTAAAACGTTAGAATTTTATGGCATAGGTTAAACAAACGCAAGCAATAAAAGTGCATATAACAGAAAAAACACAAATCAAAATGAACTACCATAGACAATAATCGTTGATTTTAAATTATGTGACGGTATGTGACTTCGTATGTCTCATATTTTCCAAGTAAATTAACGGTTTCAGAAAGGACACGGCATTTGATGAAAATCACAGTATCCGTGAAATCGTGCTTTTTTTACTGGCCGTAGTGATCAGGCCTACCTGATCATGTGATCGAGGACTGCCTGCAGACATCGGGGTTTTGATCCATGGGGTGCGACGGCTGATAGTTCTATGTCATTAATGGTGAAGATAGCCGTTTTATTCGTATTGCACCAGTCACAAATAACGGTTATCCAATATCGAAATTTCTGTCTGTTGAATGCCTCGGTCTTTGAATTGAAAATAAAGGGACATTCCAACTCTGCCCAAGACAAGGCAGTTGAACACGCAGAGTCAGTCATGCTCTAGACAAATAAACATAAAAATAATAATGGAAATATTCATACGAATATAGATATTTTCAGTGTTATATATTGTATTATATTATTATTAAATGTTTTATATATATATATTTATATATGTGCATATATGTATAGCCTACATGTATATGTGTATATATAGGCTTTTAAGGGTGGTGTTGAATTTTATTGCTAGTAGATAATATGGGATAGTCCCAGTGGCGTAGCTGCCTCGGTGCCGCCCTGGAGCGAACCTTGCTCAAACGCCCTCCCACTGAGCAAGGTCAATTCTCAGTGCCTCGTGCAGAAGTAACAGAAATGATACAACTACACAATTGTTCTTCTGTCTTTCTGCACTTTCTTATGGAATTTACGGGTTATTTGGTACGTGTGAGGGTTAACTGGACGTCTTCAGAAATATCTGCAGAATGGAGAAGTTCTCAAAAACAAGTGCAAAATGAGTTCAACTCTTTTGCACCAGTTTTCTCAACGAACAGAAAAAGTACAGAAATGTTCAAAAAGTTCCACTCAACGACAGAAAGGTGCTGAAAATGTGTTCATTTCAACGAATGCAGCTAATTACTACGTTTATATGCAGCCGAACAACTGATCTGAACAATATTATGAGTAACGTACTATTTACACTAAATTTGTGCAAGTAGTACGCATTTACGCTATGCGGAATGAGTGCAGCATGTCAACCTGCTTTATTGGTCACTCACTCAATGGCATAATTTTAATAACGTGGAAATATGTGTGAATGCTGATACCTAAGGTTGCTTGTTATACGTACGGCACGATTCGGGCTGGACTGATGCGCGATAAATTTTATACCGCAAATCTATTACGCGTTCGTCAGACGCGCAAACATGGGCTACGATGATATTCGTCAGACGTGTGCTGGCTATGATATGCGGCTTGTGAATTTGTGAATCTAGCCATCGACCGAAATTATAAGAAAAAAATAATTTTACATCGACCGAGGAGGCGCCCGTCAGCCCTCGTCGCCCTGCATGGAGCAATTGCTCCACTTCGCTCCATGGCGCTACGACACTAGATAGGCCTAGCCCCCTAGTTAGGGTCCTTTTGATTAATTGAGCTAGTGTGCAAAATCGGTTTACTATCAAAAGGACGAAAATCATTAGGGCGAACGATCAAAAGAGCGCACGATCAAAAGGGCGACAATCGAAAGAGCGCACGTTTAAAAAGGCGGCAATCAGAAGGGCGAACGTTCAAAAGGGTGAAAATCAAATAAATGTAAAGAAAAGAAAAGAACGATTCAGAGATGGAACAGCTGATAACAAAATAACCTGGACGGCAAACATCGTTTTATTACTGAACGGCAAACAAAGCCCGTATATATATATATATATTTGATCGTTCGCCATATATATATATATATATATATAAGTATATATATATATATATATGTAAAAGAAGACACTCTTCTTCCGTTGTTGAACACTTTCAGTAAAAGCGTGCTGGTTGTGTAGACTTTTGGATAAAAATGAGTTTAGAATACGTCAAAAGCAAAAAAGGTGACGATATGTTAGTTTTCGACGGTTACACATTTCGCAAAATGAAAATGTAACTAACAAGACTTATTGGAAGTGTGTACCGAATACCGCGTAGCTCAATGCGTGGCTAAGTGCAATACTGAAGGCGATGTTTTAACGAAGTTACCGCTTCAGATTGTTATTCATTTGTTTGTCATGGACTAGGCCTACAAGCTGTTCGCTCACTCGTTCTGTTCCTTAGACTGCGCTGATCGGTTGAAAAAATCGTGGCCGAATATGGTTCGCATTCTAACATGGACTATTTACGGGGTATTGCTCACAACCTGAAATTGCAAGCTTAATAAGGAAAATTTTCAATAACTGACGTTGACATTATTTAATAGTGTTTTTTCTAATAATATATCACAGTGTATGTTATAAGCCCATTTCAAGCCATATAACAATATTATGTGACATTGAGCATTTGTATAATATGACACTGAATCGTGCTTTTTAATCATTGTTTGTCATGAATCATAAGAAGTTCACTCATTCGTTCTGTTTATTTATTTGTTTGTCGCCCTCCTTAACGTGCGCCCTTTCGACTGTCGCCCTTTTGATCATGCGCCCTTTCGACTGTCGCCCTTTTGATCATGCGCCCTTTCGACTGTCGCCCTTTTGATCATGCGCCCTTTCGACTGTCGCCCTTTTGATCATGCGCCCTTTCGACTGTCGCCCTTTTGATCATGCGCCCTTTCGACTGTCGCCCTTTTGATCATGCGCCCTTTCTACTGTCGCCCTTTTGATCATGCGCTCTTTTGACCGATTGCCCTTATGATTTTCGCACTTTTGATTTCGCCCTTTTGATTGCGCCCTTTTGATTGCGCCCTTTTGATTTTCGACATTTTGATAGGATACCTGCAAAATCTTATAAGCTTAGAGATAATTAGGCCTATTCCATTATTTAGGCGTGCCACATGAGATGGGAAGTGTTGGGGTGGGGGGCAGGTTGACAAAATTTGCATTTGGAAGGACAGATCTGAAAAAGTTTAATTCCAAAACACATGGATGCAGCAAAAAAAAGATTGAACAGTGGAAACACTAGAAATATTCATGAAATATTTACGAAGTATTTGGAGGATATGAGCAGCTCCATCCTCCCAGTCCCTCCACCTGAAATTTTGGAAGGACCGTCCCCTTCTTTTCCCCGTAAGTCTCCGCCCCTGGGGCCACTGTATTTCCTCTCTAACCCCAAGATTTCTTTTAATAACAATGCAGGCCTAACAACAGTCATTTGTTTCTGACGATACCGTTATAGTCATGCGGGAAGTCACCGGCTAAGTCATACATACATGTACACCTGCAACCATCCAGAACGCTTCTGTCCGTGCAATCATCAAACACAACCATTCATAACGGTTCTAGGACAAAATGGTAGAGGACAAAGTGGTATGGGGACAAAATGGTATGGGGACAAAATGGTATGGGGACAAAATGGTATGGGGACAAAATGGTATGGGGACAAAATGGTAGAGGACAAAATGGTATGGGGACAAAATGGTATGGGGACAAAATGGTATGGGGACAAAATGGTATGGGGACAAAATGGTATGGGGACAAAATGGTACGGACAAACTGGTACGGACAAGATGGTAGCGGACAAAATGGTACGGACACAATGGTATGGACAAAATGGTATGAGGAAAAAATGGTAGCGGACAAAATGATACGGACAAAATGGTATTAGGACAAAATAGTAGGCTTACAGATAAAATGGTAGAGATTTAAGGGGTCTAGGACATATTTCAACTCCCCGGATATTTCCCCTAGGACATTTCCCCCGATTGATCACTAACACAGCACACACACATATAAGTTGTGTATCATATTAGCCATATTAATTAAGTATATATGATTAATGTTATATATGACATATATATGAATAATGTCCAGGGAGTGGAATGTCAGAGAAAATATATACATAAATATATATCAGACTATGTTTGATAGGCGTATAGCAAACTATGGTAAACCATAGTTTAGGTTGGCAAAGTCATTTTTCTTGCAAATATCATGCTGTCTAAATTTGAAATAGAAACTGAACTGATGAACAGAATCCTTGCATAAATTTAGGCTGGATTAATTAATAGAGCCTTGTTTAATCAGAAGCTGGACTGATGAAAAGAATTATGTATAATTTGAAGTAGGACTGATGATAGGAATCCTTGCTAACATCGGTGCTTGACTAATTGAAAAAATCTTGTTTAATCAGCAGCTGGATTGATGAAAAGAATCATGTTTGTTTATCAGAGGATTGATGAAAATGATCGCTCTTCAGATCAGAAGCGGGATCGATGAAAAAACGATGTTCAATTAGAAGTTGGATAGTTTAGAAGAATCATGCTTTGAAGGCGAAAAGTTACACTTGAAATGTAGAGGGTTCGATAAGAGAATTCTGCTCTAACGAGATGGATGTTCAAAATTATGCCTAATTAGAAGTTGAATTGGTCCAAAGAATTACGCTTAATTGGAAGCTGTTGTCTGTATTCCTTGAAAAGAGAGGGGCTGAAGAAGATGCTTGACTTACGAAAAGAATTATGCTGAAATGGAAACTGGATCGAATAAAAGATTCCTATTTTAAAAGAAGCTGGATTGATAGAAAGCCGCTAGAATGTATGCGTGCTTACGTGGAAATTGAATACCATTTTGTCCATACCCTTTTGTCCATACCATATTGTCCGTACCATTTTGTCCGCTACCATTTTGTCCGTACCATTTTGTCCGCTACCAATTTGTCCGGTCACCCACATAACCTCTGTTCTTAAATCACTTCATTGGCTCAAAGTTCCTCAACGCATCCACTACAAAATTGTATTGATATAACCTTCATCGCACTTCAATCCTCTCAACCCTCTTACATTCGCTATTCACCATCAAACCTCGAGGTTTATACATACTCGCTCACCATCATATCTTTCTATATCTTGGCCTTCATTCTTATCCATATAATTCTGCAATCGCTCCTTAGTCTATGCTGCAGTGGCTCTTTGGAACAGACTCGCAAAAGACAACATCCGTCGGTTTGCTCAATGCGTTGAGCATAGACCCTATTTCGCCCCCATATCGTGTCTCTCCTCCGCTTTTACTCTCTTATACTATACTATTCCTCGCGACAGAAAACCAGACGCAAGCTGTCGTATCCAGATTCTACCCCTGCGCCACCATATGATAACCTTACTCTAGATCAACACCGATCACCAACGTAGCACCATGCTGTCTCCTCGGGTTGAACTTTCCGGGCCCGGGATTTTGACCTGGCATCGGAATGAAAAGGTAGGGCCTGACCATTGCCACTTGATTTGGTATAGCGCCGGTGAATAAGTTGTGATCACTGAGAAATTTTAGAACATTTTACATTACATAGACCCTACAGTATATTGTATTTCATTTATTTAGATAACATGTGTGAAAAAGCAACAATTTACAATAGGCCTAGATAGCACATGCAAGACATGGCGGTATCGGGCTGCAATAATCATAATGTCAGGGTTAGACATGTCTTATAGGCTAGAAATCACATGCGAGCCCGAGGACCGATTAATAAATATACATACATAGGCTATAAATAAGTACTGTTACAAAGTGTTAATGTACCGAATATCACGCGCGGAAAACTCATGCCATCGCAGAATGATTACAGAAAACTGTCAACGGTGCCCGAACTGATTCCGATTGCGAGTCAATCGAGTGTGTTTTGTTTCAATTGTTGTCTTTGCACCCATCTAATAACTAAAACTGATGATCTAACCAATTGTGCCCTTTGTCCTCGATTGTGCCACTCATCACATTACTCCATTGCTACTAAGGATAAAGCTCAGTGGCTTTGCCCTCAATGTTTGATTCATTTATTCCCATTTAACAATATACTAGATGAAAACGATTATAAAATGTCTATTACGAATGAAACTAAGGAGTGCCACTTCTTTGCTTCCCCCTTCCAAATGTCACTTATTTTATCACTGGAACTATATACAGACCACCGGGGAGCGATCTAATGACTTTCACTGATGAATGGAATGTTCTTCTATTATCCTTGCATAACAAAGATAAAGATGTATACTTAATTGGAGATTTTAACATTGACCTACTAAAAATCCAGGATCACAAATATACAAATGTCTTCTTTGATACCACATCTTCCAACCACTTTTTGCCTACAATCACCCGCCCTACATGGATCACCACTACTTCGGCAACTCTAATTGATAATTTATTCACTAATAGGATAACCAAAATCATAGAATCTACAATACTAATTGACGATACTTCCGACCACTTGCCTATCTTGGTTTGGGTTGACCACAAACCTTTAATTGCCCATCCTTCCTCTGCTTCGTTTGTCCGTTGCACTAATGAAGCTGCAAAGCTTTCTTTTAAGAACTTAATGGACCAAATCGATTAGACTCCTGTTGAAACAGCTTGTATGAATAATGACTCCACTGCCGCCTATGAATCTTTTGACAACTTAATCAGAGCTGCATATGATACTGCATTTCCTAAGCTGCCCAAAATATTAAATCATTTTAATCACTTCAAGCAACCGTGGATGACTGTTGGTTTACTGAAATCTTGTAAAAAGCAGTCTCAGCTTTATGCTACTTTCATAAATTATCCGACGGCTTCTAACAGAGATAGATATATAATTTATCGAAATAAATTTAAATCATTAAGAAAAAAAGGCTGAAAGAGATTATTGTAAAGTTGAATTTACGAAATATAAAGATGATCTGAAGCAGACCTGGCAAACTATTAAGTTAATACTGAAAACGAAAAAACTGACTCGATAATCAAAAATATATCTCTAAATGGCACTGAAGTCTCTGATAGTTATTGCATGGCAGAAAAGTTTAATACTTATTTCACTTATATATATATATATATATATATATATTCAGCAGGTCAGTTTTACTCGAAGCAAACATCCAAAGCAATGAAGCCTCTCTGCAAATAATGGAACGACTACAGTCCAGGCTCCAGAAACAATTTAAAAACGCTTAAGTTAGGAACCCCGATACTAGATGAAACAACAGGCATGATGCAGCTTAGCTGGTCTGGCTCGGATAACGGTGTGTTGACTGACACTGTGGTTCGTGTATGTATCTCGAAATGTTCAGATCATCATCTCAGAATGCTCTATTGCCATCGCATCTAATAAAGACCAATCTCAGGCGTAAGGAAGTGAGTCTCTTGACACCCCGGACTGGAAAGACAGCCGACAGCATCGAGACACCCGTCTTTGAAGTCAGAGATATCATCTATGACAAATGATCCGATATATCATCTATTAATATCACTGAATCAACCACTGTGAAAATTATGTTAGAAAAAAAGTTGTCGAAAAATTAAGTCAGGCCGGGCCGACATTTGCAACTCCTATAAATCCTATCAACTGAGCTGATGACTAATGGAGTTTTAATGAACGATTTACATTTTCATGTCAATTTCGTTGTTCTTCGTGTTATAGCCTATACATAGTAGCGAAAGTGAATCGGGCACGAGACGAGGCGACAACGTGTTTTGTCGTCTTGTTGTCCGACAAATAATGAAATATGGGCCAAACGTGTTCATTTTGCGGAAATTTTGATTAGTTGCTCGGGAAGCAAGTTAGAGGCGCCCTGATGTTTGAGCAACCGCGCAGCTTGGAGGGAACGCCGAGTATGCGATTTTTCTCAGCTAACCACCTTCTCACACCATAGTACTTACGAGTCCAAGTTTATAAGTGTTCCCTCTTCATGTAATTCTTTCGTTTTTTGTCTGTCATCACCCAACTCATTCGCATCACAAAGAGCCTATATATAGGCCTACGACGGCCTCCCTTAATTTTTCGACAACTTTTTTTCTAACATAATTTTCACAGTGGTTGATTCAGTAATATTAATAGATGATATCTCTGATCATTTGTCATAGATGATATCTCTGATCATATGTCATAGATGATATCTCTGATCATATGTCATAGATGATATCTCTGATCATTTGTCATAGATGATATATCTGATCATTTGTCAATCACGGTTCACGGTGTGAATCGAATCATTAGGAATACCCATGACTAAAAATTTGCAACTGTTGCGCCCAGCCGACGCATTCTTAAAGACATTAAAGAACGTTTCAGGGAATTCGTGTCTCGAATTGATTGGGCTGCGGTGGTAGATCATTGTGAAGCTAATTAATGATTCCAAGTCAGCTAAAGACACTTTTATGCGGAATATTACAACTCTTTCTATGATGACGTCTTTTCATTTGTCACCAGGAATTCAAATTCGGTAAAGCCTTTCGCATGGATGACGCCTGCGCATTTGAAACCCTGCAAACTAAGACCAATTAAATTGTATACAAATATTTATAAAGAATCCCACAACATTGAATAAGGGAAAAATTAATAAAATAGGCCTATAAGAAACAAATTGAACACCCTATAGGGCCCAACGGATTTTTTTACTCCTTTGAATTTATGAAACACAGTAGCCTAACAATTTAAAACAAACCTGGAAACTGTGGAAAGGACATGTAGGCCTTAATCAATACCATTTTAAAGGCCAAATTTAAACCACCTGAAAGCTTGACTTATAGGCCTACTGAAGTTGAAATTACGCTTTCAGGCAGATTAATAGGCAATACATTGAATTCCCAAGTTGCATAACTTGGTTAAGGGAAGATTATGATTCACCGCATCGAACGCCTTGGCAAAGTCGATAAGAATGCCCTCAGAATATTCGCTACGGTAATAGCTGCAGAGATAGACCTGCTAGCTAGCTGTAAGTTATGCAGGGCCATGGAAGTAAGATAAGGAACTCTGCCAAGTAAATGACTGGTTTACAGTTAATAAATTCTCGTTGAACGTAGGAAAACCAACTATATACTATTCTGCTCCCACCACAAATTACCACCTACCGATCAGAATTCACTCGTCCAAATAGAGGGCAATCTACCCATCCATAAAGTTTATTTGGAATTCATTATTTCATAGACCTGGAACAGTCATAGGCTACATTGTAATTGTCATATTCAAAGCATAGCAACTACAACAGCAAAATCTTTAGGTATTTTATCCAGAATTACCTGTCTGTTAGATCAAAAAACTAGTTTGAACTTATATTATACATTTTATCTACTCTCAATTAGCTTACGTAGAGCATGGTCGACCATATAAATGACCGAAGAAACATTTAAAAGTGCCAGCAGTCACAAAATGGTGACTTTTCAATGGCCGAATAGATATCAGAATGATGATCTCTGAACCCAGGTTGGCTGGGGCAGCCCAGACGGTTCATGGCAAGGGAGAAGCTGGATTGGGACAAAGTCTTTCAAGAGTTTTAGAGAGAAACGGAAGGATATATATATATATATATATATATATAGTTGATCATTTTGACACATTCGGGTCAAGGTTAAGTGAATGGAAACAATAGCCCGTTATGAGCTGTTGAGAGATGACCCTCAGTAAGGAACCTATTGAACATGTACTCTGAGTAAATGGGGCAATATCGTCTAAAACGTTAACGATAACAAACGGAAGGAGCGGATCTAGTTCGCAGGACTTATAGTTCGAGGAGCGTATGCCTACATGTTGCATTTATTAAGCCAACTATGAAGTGCAACAGTATAGGCGTAGGCCTAATTTGCCACGATGGCGATCACAAAAGGATTTGGCAAGTAGGCCTAGCCAAAGAGCAGCCTCCGCCTATAAAATCCTCAGCTGCCAACAACATTTTTGCAATGGTAACGGAACATTTACATAGCGCCACTCGCGATCAGAGGCGCTTCGAACGCAGAGCACAGCTAATCGGAGAACATTCATGAGCTCCGGAACGAGGTAGGAGGAAGAGAGAGCAGCTCCTCGCGAAGGGGAAGGGAGCGCATGCGAGGAACAACCACTAGTCCTCGGGTAGAAGATCAAAGGGAAGCCCTGTGCGGTATAATAGAGGAGACCCTAGGGCAGAAGGCATTCTGAAATTTCCAATAGTTTCGATGATGAGTCAGCAGTTTCGATGATGATGAGTTCAACAACAGAAATTATCTCATATATAAAATGAATGAAAATACTTTCTCACTACAGCTTAAAGGAATATCATCCCACTATAAAATAGAATACTCGAAAAAGACTGTGATCGAATTAAGAAAAATTGCGAAACAGAAAGGTATGGTTGGTTATACGAGACTGCGTAAAGCAGATTTGATTAGTAAAATTGAAGGCAATGTGCCCAGCACACTCATCACCTCATATTTTACCCCAATCTCAACCAATGCTAGTTTGCTCGATGCACCTGTTCCCGACATTGGAATCCCAACACTCGCTCCCGTACCGGTCTCAGCGATACGAAAAGTCCTTGATAATACAAAGTCCGGGATTAATACGTTCGCAAAGTGGATTGAAGGGTACATGCCTGAAGAACCAAAGAGAAAGGTGAATGAGAAGATGGAAGCACTGAAAGCCAAAGTGAATTCTATATTCAGTAAAATTCTTATGAAAACACGCGAAATAAGAGACGGCCGCAGCTATCAAGGGCTTCACGAAACAATATACGGTCGAAGGCGCAAACGGAATTGACGCCACGTCTTTTCTCAAAGCAGCTCAGCCACAACTGGAAGACCTTTTGTCTAGAAATCGACAGACTAAGGTCAACTTTATCCTCACATGCACAACGGAGCGCGTTGACATGAAATCTGGTAGATTCCAGAGATATACCATTCCGCTCGATAACAGAAGTGGTTTTAGACTCTACTGATACCAGTGAAATTTATAACAATGCTAAAGATAAAATCCTGGAATCAATGGCTGCCTTCCAGAGGCGTGGTAGTAACTGGAGGCTTAGAGCGCTTCAAAAATTAGAAATCAACACGGTCGTTTATAAACCGTTGAAGGGTAGTTCTTACATTCCACTACCGATATGTCTAGCGAGTAAAAAGGCTATTGTTAATATGAAGAACGAAGACGAAGAATGTTTCAAGTGGTGTGTAACGAGAGCCTTAAATCCTGTTGATAGTGATTCAGAAAGAATCACGAAAGAATTAAAACTACAGTCTGAGAAACTTGATTGGTCCAGCATTGAATTCCCAGTCGCAGCGGATGCTAATGTGATAAGTAAGTTTGAGAGAAATAATAATATTAGTATTCACGTTTTTGGTCATGAGAAAGATGTTTACCTATTCCCACTGTATTTATCGAAGCACAAGAGCGATATCAGTGTAGACCTATTACTCATTTCTGACAAACAAAAGAAGCATTATTGTTGGATAAGGAACTTCAACAGACTGATTGCGGTTCATAACGCAAACTCATACACTTCGATGAACTATTGTAGGCGGTGTTTGATAGGATATAGAGAGCTAGAGTCATTAAAAAACACCGCGTATTGTTCCCAACGCGCCGCTCAAAAGATAGAACTTCCAGAACCAGGACCTATGTTGTATTTTAATAATTATTATCGAAAGATGAGAGTTCCCTTTGTCGTGTACGCCGATTTTGAATCTTTCATTAAATCTATAGACACTTGTCAACCAGATCCCAACATGTCTTACACCAACATATATCAAAAACATGTCCCAAGTTCTTTCTGTTATTATATTAAATGTTTTGACTATGACCTATATTCGCAAGCTCCTATGACGTTCACAGCAAAGAGCGAAGACGATGATGTAGCACAGATATTCATAGATACTCTTATAGAAAATATAAAAGATATTTATGATCGATTTAAATTTTCAAAGGGTATGATATTCGGAAAGAAAGAACAGGCGCTATTCGAATCCGCTACCGTTTGTCACATATGCGAAGGCGAACTGGGTAAAGATCGAGTTCTCTAGAGACCATTGCCATTTAACTGGAAAATATAGAGGCGCCGCTCATAAGAATTGTAATCTAAATTATATAGTCCCCAAGTTTTTCCAGTATTGTTTCATAATCTATCCGGTTACTACAGTCATCTATTCGTAAAGAAATTACGGGGTGATGATAATGAAAAGATTAACTGCATTCCTAGAAACGAAGAAAAGTATATCTCATTTAGCAGAGAAGTCGTGGTCGATAAATTTACGAATGAAGAAAATAAGGAAGTATTAATTAAACGAGAATTACGTTATATCGATAGTTTTAAATTTATGGCATCGAGTCTCAACGCTTTATCGAGGAACCTAAGGAAAGATTAGTGTAAGAATGTAAGCAAACGCTACTCTGGTAGCCAGCTCGACCTTATACTTAGAAAAAAAGGATTATATCCTTACGATTACGTTGATGCCGTCGACCGACTGAACGAAACAGAACTACCACCAAAGTCAGCATTCTACTCAATACTTAACGACTCAGGTATTAGTGACGAAGACTACAACCATGCACAGATGGTATGGAAAGAATTCGGATTCAAGACGTTGAGAGAATTATTTTTTTTATATAATATACATATATATAATATACATTTATATAATATAAATATACATTTATATAATGTGACTGATGTTCTAATGCTTGCTGATGTATTTGAGAATTTTAGAGATGTATGCAGTGAGAACTATGGTCTAGATCCCGTTTGGTATTATACTTCTCCAGGTCTTGCTTGGGATGCCGCACTGAAGTTGACTGGAGTAGAGTTGGAGTTGTTGAATGATTACGATATGATACTAATGGTTAAGCATGGGATAAGAGGGGGTGTTAGCGTCCTTTCACATCGTTACGGACAGGCAACAATAAGTATATGGGAGAAGCATTCAACGATGGCAAGCCTTCAACATTTATAACATGTTTAGACGCAAACAATTTGTACGGATGCAGTATGTGTAAAAATCTACCAACTCATGGGTTCCAGTGGATGAGCAACGATGAGCTAATCGATTGGAGAGGAACACCGTGTATATTAGAAGTCGACTTGGAATATCCGAGGAACTTGCACGATCTTCATAACGACTATCCTCTTGCTCCAGAGAGTGTTAGAGTCGAAGGATCGGTTGTGCTAAAACTTATCCCAAACTTGAACGATAAAGTAAAGTACATAGTCCATTACGAAAATTTGAAGCAGTACAAAAGTTTAAATTTGAACATAACCAAAATTCATCGTGGAATTAAATTTGAAGAAAGTGCTTGGTTGAAAAAGTATATCGATCTAAATACCAACCTGAGGACTAAAGCCACCAACGATTTCGAGAAAGACTTCTTTAAACTAATGAACAATAGCGCGTTCGGTAAGACTTGTGGAAATATAGAGAATCGTGTAGACATAAAATTGGTTTGCAGCGAGAATTAAGCCATTAAGCCAGCAGCGAGAACGAATGATGACACTCAAACTAATTTTGACGAAAACCTAATTGCCATTCACATGAAACGGACGAGGCTTTATTACGATAAGCCTATATATCTTGGTATGTGTATGTTCGACTTAAGTAAAACTATAATGTACGATTTTCATTATAATTACATCAAGAAAAAGTTCGAAGATAGAGCAAAGTTACTTTTTACAGATACCGATTCGCTGGCCTATGAAATAAAGACAGAAGACTGCTACGCTGATATAGCTCCTGACATCAGAAGCAAGTTCGACACTAGCGACTATCCTAAAGACCATCCCTCTGGTATAGAAACAGGCATCAATAGAAAGGTAATTGGTATGTTTAAAGATGAAGCAGCTGGTAAACAGATCGAAGAGTTTGTAGGTTTAAGATCGAAACTATATTCGTACAAGATTGTTGGAGCGGACCACAAGAAATGTAAAGGAGTGAAGAAGAATGTCGTTGAGAAATCTACCACTCACGAAGATTACAAAGACTGCCTGTTCACCAAGAGAAAACAATCGAGAAAGATGAATGTCATTCGATCGCATCTTCACGATATCTACACCGAAGCAATGAACAAGGTAGCTCTCTCAGCAGACGATGATAAACGAGTTATTCAGAAAGATGGAATTCACACTTTGGCATATGGACATTATTCCCTAAATATAAAATGAACACTAAACTAATCGATGTCGAAGGCGTAACGCTACCAAATATTGCTTTGTCGAACGTGGATCTAATCGAAGCGCCGAGGATACTAAATATAAATAATTTCAGAGAAGTATTTCTAAGAGACGAGTTACCGAAGAAGCCAAGAGCGAACAAGTGTGGCATCCTTAATCTGGATGATTCTGACGGTAAAGGAACACATTGAACGTGTTGGATCAAGCGTGCCAATGATAAAATTTATTTCGACAGCTACGGACTTCCTCGTCATACTGCGGTCATTTATGTCAATATATGTTGAAGAAAACGGTTGTAAATTTCAAGAAGTCGTGAACGAATTGTATTAAATAATAATATTGTATATAAAATGCCTGTTGATAAATTTGGACGAACTGATACTGGATCAACTCAAAGAATAGTTTCTGGAGGTGTTACTCTATCTCAAGCGAGTAATACTTTTCTAAAAAGAGATGGACGAACGAAATGGAGGGTGATTTAGAAATGAACGGCAACTCGATAAAAGGTCTACCGACTGACATTCATCCACCAGTCATCGCCAGCCAGGCTGCGAGCTTTGGTCAAGTCGAAACTCTAGTCAGCCAAATGATAACGAATAATACTGCCAGCGATTATTCAAGGCTATAAGTGACTGCAGCTCCAACCATGACTTCGAATGTAATGACAATAAACGGTTTTACTTACGAAGCTAGTGCTAGCGAATATCGCATAGCGGCTGGTATAACTTTGAACCGTGGAAAGCGCTTAAAAATGCTTGTCATTCCCCCGAATGTTGGATAACTGATACAGTAACATTTAGAACGTGCTAGTAGGGCCTATGCGACATGTTTGACCCAGCCATGGTATGACACTGCAAATTAACTGCGACATTTTACTTGCACTTGTTATGAACTGATACATTAATACACGCTTGTTTTCAATATGCATTTGATTTGTAGACGAAATCGCATAAATTCGCATAACTTAACCTAGGGGCATTTAAATAATAATAATAATAATAATAATAATAATAATAATAAGCATATTATAGATAGCATGATGACAGATCCGTTGGCAATGCCAATGATGAATAATAATAATAATAATAATAATAATAATAATAATAATAATAATAATAGGCCTAAATACATTTATTAATGTGCGCTACAGTCTTGCTGTCATCACACATGTTATAGGCTAAATTACGGCTGTAAGGATTAAGCAAGCGTTAACTGTTATGCCCATAGCCGGTAATAATGACTCATTGCCAAGTTTGTCCCTGATTTAGTCCCCAATAGTTAGTTGATGTTTTTATTGGTATCACAGTTGATAAAATTCCTGTTGACCTCATTTGGGAGGGTAAATCGTGATTAGTTGATCTGATTCTGTGTGTGCGATGCTTAGGCCTAACCGATTTCTTCGTAAATAAAATATTATTACAATAAATAATTAAAATAATAGCCTAACGCAAGGCCTAATAAAATGGGGCGCTGTACGCCAATACCATGAGATAAGGCAAAATTAAACTTTCTTGATCCTATAAGAATAATAAGATATGCTAATCTGATTAATCAAATGCAGAGAGTATGCCTATAGGCCTAGGTCTCCCCATTTCCTTCTGGAATAATAATTATTATGGTCTTGCCAATGTACACAACGTCACGCGTACAAGCCTTAAATTAAAGGCGTGATGATATTATAGATATGTGGATGATTGCGTAGGCATATTGTCTAGGAATTAAATTCTGACGTCATGTGAACAATTTCCTGGTAGGCTTATATGATTTATATAACGCCACATTCGTGATTCTCTCCTCCGCCTTGGGTAGGCCTATTAATAGGCTAGCTGATAGGCCTATGTTGTATCGTATTTGACTTGCAAATATATCTGCTTGTTCGGAAGAGAAAACACTTAAATCGATAGTTTAGGAACCGTGCATTCTCAGTCATAGGACCTACAGAATGGAATAGTCTCCCAATTACAGTCCGTTTAAGCCACCGGCGTTGCTATTTTCAAGACAAAACTGAAGACCAACCTATTCTCCCTGATCTATGACTAAGAATGCTGCGCAGCGCGCTTTTGTGCAAGACTTGTCTTGCCAAAGCCTAAATGCTTAGTTGTATTGTGTTGTATTGCAGAAGTGTCACATCTAAACATACAATTTCTTACTATCACCACGACAGGTCATGTCACACGAATGCCTCAACGGACACCCATGTCCGTTGAGGCATTCGTAGCAACCACATTTCGTGTGGTTGTTACAAGGCACAAATTTAAGGCCTAGTCCTATATAGGCCTATCCTACACGTTGGCGCCATGATAGAACATTACGGTTTCTGAATATCAGACATGATGTTTAGAGGTTAAAATGTTTAAATACGTATTAGCCAATGGTTAACGTCAGACCTCTCGGGAGTTTGCTAGAAAAAGGTATAAATCCCGACTAGAATTCACTTTAGTCTAGATCAGCAACTGATCTTCACAATACAGTTACTCCGAATGCTGAGCAGGCTAGCGACGTATTGTCTGTGGGCTTGTAGAGTCCACGGCGCTAAGGATGTGCAGCACAACCGCGTTCTTGTATGACAGGACCATAGATGCATCCGTTCTTTCTTGTCATCTCCTTCCACGCATCATTTAATAAAGATATCTTCAGAGATCTGATGATAATCTACCGTAAACGTCGAGTGGGAACTAAAAGAGCATTATTTTCCTACAGGCCAATAGAGCCTGCAAGATCCTGGGGTGAAATGTGTAGTGAACTGTTTGGAATCACTAGGAATGCTTGTTTCTGCGATGATCTAGGCGCATAAATGAGTAGAACGAGGGCTAATCTTCCATTACTAAGTAGTGAGCGCTCTAAACGACTTAAAACATATACTCACGTATATACACGAAACACCAAAAGGCTTTCTGTCTGTGTGGAATCTCTTTTCCTGAATTCTCGTTTCAGATTTCGTTAATTTCCTGTCATGATAGGCCCAACATAACTACAGGCCTACGTATAGCGGCCATGATGAAATTTTGGCTACGTGCATCCTAGCATGCGGATCATGGAACAACACTATTCTATATTTGATTTGGCCCCTTTGATTGGAGGGAAAGTTTCTTTACTCGTGTCTGAAGTCTTGTTGCCAGGATAGCGTGGGACAGTTTTGTTAGTAACTGTTGTCAGCAATCTAATTGCTGACAACTTTATATGAAAAAGGATCATGTTCCTGCGATAAAAAAGACAACAACGTTAAGGGACGTGTGGCTCGTGTGGCCTACGTACTTGAAAAGAAACTTTGTTCCAGATGGGGCACTACTCAAAACAACTTCTCCAACCGAGCAATACTCAACCCTGCACAATGTGCAAGTCTATTGAATGAGCTTCCTACCGAATTCCGTGCATTCACCATCATTGTCAATCAGTCACCAGCATCTGCCTCAACATCCTCCATCCATCATCAATCATTGGACTAATGATCGATGGGCTTTGCACTCGAAACCAAAGTCTCACATCTTTATTCAACATCTTGTACCCAATCATTTGTACCATCCAAAAATGACACGCACCTTACATCTACTGTTACCCTTTGATAGGCCTACTGGTGCCCAAGTGCATAGCTATTTGGCTTTGAGTGACTGTATATAAGTCTGGCACTACTAAACAACATAGAGTGTGCAAATGTAAGATAGGCGTTCCGGACATCTCCCCCGGACATCTCCCCCCCCCGATATTTCCCCCCGGCGGGAGATGTCCGGGGGAGATGTCCGGAACGCCTATCTTACATTTGCACACTCTATGTTGTTTAGTAGTGCCAGACTTATATACAGTCACTCAAAGCCAAATAGCTATGCACTTGGGCACCAGTAGGCCTATCAAAGGGTCACAGCAGATGTAAGGTGAGTGTTATTTTTGGATGGTACAAATGATTGGGTACCCTATGTCAAATGGTACCAAAGTTCCCATGAAACCTTGTTCTTACAACATCCTTGTCTAGGACTAAGATACCCTATGTCAAATGGTGCCAAAGTTCCCATGAAATATAAAATTCAGTCTTTTATGGTGCATCTGATTAGTTTAGACTCATACGGGTGAATATTTGAGAATGGGTAATTTTAGTCACTCTAAATAAAAATAATAAAAATCACAATTGTATTGTAAAAAGTTCAAAAATGAAAAATACAAATATAATGAAAAGATATTATAATATTGTTCAAAACGGATATATCCTATTTCCGCTTGAATATTGTTTTTAAATCGTTGACGTAGCACACGATGTCAGCACCGCAACCACATAATTTAAGTATCACAACAAAATAAAATTTTCAGTAGCTTAAACAAATTCTGTAAATCTGTAGTTCATAATTAACGTAAAGCTGCATCATATGGAAACTTTGAATATAATGTTAAACTAAATTGAATATTATAAGATTGTCACAAAAGATTATAAAAACATAAATTCAGTACCAAAATGTCAACACTGCAACTGACTTATATCAATTTTAAACTCTCATAGAAATAATTTGCATGTAATAATAATGTAAATTTATGCTGCTTCACGGGTACAATAGTAAACCAGCTGTAACTAACAAAGCTTCAAAATATTTATTATGAATAAATTTTAGTTAACAAAAAGTAACAAGACTAGTAAGATAAAACACTGTCTGCAAATGACATAAAATGTGTACATAAACTAAATAAAGTCATACCACAACTCTACAGGCCACTTCATTTCATGCTTAAACATAATAAAACTAAAACAATAAACAACTAAAAACTGAAAACAGCAAAATTGCTTTAGATTACAAACCAAGCTTCAACAAAACAGCAGACCAAATAGATCCATCAAAGGCACAACAATGTCTGCTATGCAGTCCAATAGGTTTAGACTCATCAATTAGAACTATTATGTTTTAAGCTCATAAAAACAAATGTCTGCAGCAACTGGCCGAGAAACGATTAGCTGTGGAACCACGTGGGCAATAACCATGATTATTAACGGAACAGTAGCCATGCACGAAACTTCTACATCACCATCCAATAAATTAACACTATTTTCCCAGGATCATGGTGACCACTTATTTTACAACATAAAGCTTTCCAATATGATCATTTTTTGTTGTTGACAGACTTGCTGCTGCTTGTATCATTATTTCTGAATGGCCTGCCTATCTCTTGCACTAAGTTCACCAACTGGCTTCAACTTTCCAGTGACTTTTCTATCTTCACAACTTTTTTTCTCTTTTTCAAAATAAGCATGATGGATTTCAGAATTGGATTTAATTTTTGCTCTCCAAATTCCTGATTTTATTAATGTCAGCACCGCGACTGCTTGCATGGTTGCGGTGCTGACATTTTGCTAGAAGTTTAAATGCTACGCCAATTCTGCTTAACATGCATTGCAGAATAATAGGTCTCGTTTCTTCAGTATTGTCTCTCGATCCGAGACATGACATCTAAAATTGCTTAAACATGACTGGCCAGTGTATATTATTGGTTGTGGTGCTGACCTTCAATAAACATACACACATAGGGGCACCGAACATTTATGGATTATAAACTGCTTTCAATGATCACACTCTCATTTGGCAATATGCAATCGCTATGGCAAAAGCACGTTGATGCAATGTAGCAGAGTGCATGCGCATTTAATATAAACACAACCTACTAGTAGGTGTATAATATAATATAATATAATAATATAATATTTTATATATATATATATTTTATTATATGATATATTATATTATATATTGTAGTATATTGGACTGGATTGGATTGGACAGGACTATTTAATTTAATTTTATTAAATTTAATTTTATTATATCATATTATATTGTACGCCGATAGCGGTTGCGGTGCTGACATAAATAATTGTAAGTAAGTTACACAACCTTAAAAACCATTTGAAGCTGAAGACAAATCCCTGGTGCATAATTATTTGCAAACCCTTAATGAAAAATTATAGTTTCTGCTAAATTGTAAAAAAAATTATATAATCATTGCAACGCATTAGTAATTTAAAATTAGGAACCTCCATTGGTTACACGTTGCTGTTCTGACATCTTAATTTTTTTTAAATATATCGAAATAATTTTAAAGTGTTTTTCTTTGAATGAGCCTGACAGTTAATATGTATTTAAAAATAAATCCCTTTTAAAATGTAACGACTACAATTTGACTTATGATGCGGTTACTGAAAATTACTACTTTCGGAATATTTACTCTTACACACCTTGTTCGTTTCCAATAATGTACTGTGTAGTAAAAGATAATATATCAAAAGGAAATAACCTACACAATGCAGCCTAATAAAATGTAAAGCAACTTGCCCATTAAACAAAACATAAACTACGTACTTACTAATTAAAGAAGCATGAATTAGAGATCCACCAAAATAAGGCTTACAAATCACAGTAAAACTCATGTATAACTAGATCAGTGGTTCTCAGCCTTATTAGTCCTGCGACCCACTTATAATATTTCCAAAGGTGTGACGACCCCCAGCTATTAAAAGAATTGAGTCACTGCCTCATGCATAACAGCATAATCCGTATTTAATTAACAGAACAGCTTAAATTTAATAATTTTAGTAAATGAATCATAGTACAATAAATAAGTAAAGATTAATTAAAGCCATTATAGTAGAAGGCTAGTTCGTGTAATAATCACGATTATATAAATATGATATATGAGCTGAAAACTCTAGGCTTAAAACACCTTTTTGACGAATTCCTGAAGGTTACAGGTGACCTCTGGCAGATCGTAAGATGACCTTGTGGGGGTTGCGACCCACAGGTGAAAACTGCTGAACTAGATGTTTACAATAAAAAGGATATAAGATAACACTGGAACATTGGTTAAACATGTGTAACCCCAGACTATTCAATACATTCAGAGTTGTGTGGTCTCGAGACAGTGTCTCGGTCTCGAGACAGTTTTTTAGTGTCTCGGTCTCGGTCTCAGAAGCCTGCTGTCTCGGTCTCGAGGTAGTGTCTCGAATTTTTAGAAACTGTCTTGAAGTGAAAGTCTTGTTCTGTCTCGAACAAAGAGATCTCGACAAGTTTCGCGTTAACTGTCTTAAAATCTTGCGGCAATATAAAAACTATGCTCAGGAATTGGTACTATATACATTACAAGTTTTAAATTGAAATTACAAATGAACCTTGTTCCAGAAAACTGATACAATAGTATTTTATATAATTGTATATAGGATCATTTGTCTTTTACTGTCTTGTACTGTCTTGAGCCTAGTGTCTCGATCTCGGTCTTGGTACCTCACTGTCTCGGTCTCGGTCTCGGCACCTCACTGTCTCGATCTCGTCTTGAAGTTTCAAGTCTTGCATACAACACTGAATACATTCAATTCACCCACTTTTGATTCTTACAGAAATACTCAGAGGATGATGAGTTGAACAATAATTAGTTATGACCACTCAGAAGAATAACAATTCCACTAGCTCTGGGATATAACAATGTGACGACTTCAACAACCTAATCACTGGTATTTGATAAAATAATGATAAATATTCTAACCCCGAGTAAAGAAAACCAAAGGTCCATAAATAATAAATAAATCAGTGGGATTTACACATGAGACTCCTTATTGTGATGTCTTAAAGTCATGCATAAGAACTGTCTTGTAACCAGATTGTGTTATAACAAGATCCATTTATAAAGGCAAAATACATTTAGGATTCATGTTCCTGACCATATTAAATCCGCAATCGTATTATAAATAATGAAGCACATTGCAATGAGTCTCTGGTGTATACACAAAGCACAAGTACATACTCGTGTCATTACTGCCTTGCTTCAGATGTACTAAGCTTCAAGCATTGTGTGAATGCTTATCACCTGAGTCATCGTCAGGGCCAATGTTGGCTGGAGCAGTGGTCATCTGGTCAGTGACTATGTTGCCCGCTTGATTGATACGTCCACCAGACCGGTCCCTTGGACTGATGCCTGGAGGAAGAAGCATCTGGGCAAAAAACGAGTCCTTGGGCAGGCGTGCCCACATGCGAACACTGTAGTAGCATGACCCGGCCCAGCACAAGATGAGCAGTAGCTGCAGAATCTGTCAAATATTCAGTACCAGGCAACATATTAAATCAGTTATTTTTTGTGTACACAAGCAATTACTGTTTGCACTGTGGATTAGTATGATACTAGGGTTACCCAGACTTCACAAGTCTAGCGAAATGTGGAATCTTAGGTTTGTTTTATGCTTACTTCCATGGTACCGTTATTTTATGAATTGTGTAAGTGAACAGTGAACTGCATGAATCATTCATCATATTGGGAACTAGGAATTGTCCCAGAATGAGTTTGTTCAGAGTTGGCAACCCTATATGATGCATTATTTAACATTATTATTATTTTCATCAATATGCATTTATCAAGTGCCACTATCTAGTGGCAAAGCATCAATCGATGGTGTTGAACTATTGAGTGAAAGATTGCTTAAGGCCCTGCACTGTGATCATCTCAGGGTATACGCTAGAACCTATACGCTCCCCACGTTACAATGCACTTGTTCTACCAAATCAGTCACCACATCCCATTATGTACCCTCAGATATGTCATTTTAAATCAGTTTTGTCACTCTATGTATCCTCAGATATGTCATTTAATATCAGTTTTGTCACTTTATGTGCCCTCAGATATGTTATTTAATATCAGTTTTGTCACTTTATGTACCCTCAGATATTTCATTTAATATCAGTTTTGTCACTTTATGTACCCACAGATATGTCATTTAATATCAGTTTTGTCACTTTATGACCCACAGATATGTCATTTAATATCAGTTTTGTCACTTTGTCTCAATCACTCGGACATCACGCATGCTTCCTTCTAAAGCAATTTCAAATAACAATGGAGAATGAGAAATCTGCTGCTAACCATTATACCAAGGGTGAACCAAAAGGTGTGTTTCAGTTTCACAAACTGATCATCAAATTTTGAATCAAACATGGTAGCTGCAGTGTAGCACCTGCAAAGACAGTATCAATGATAACATCGAATAGTAAATAAGTTTGTTACAAGTAAGGAACTGGTAATAACATGTTGTGATAAAAATTTACATTTTGTGATTCTATTTTCATACACACAAACACATACCTACATTATAAACACATCCACAGGCACATACACAAGAGAAAACTTGGAAAATTGGGCTATTAAATTTATCCAGGACAAACTACAGTGGTTTGAACACAGACTAAACGTCTTCTGAACCACTTTAAACCCTTATTATGTTATGTTATACACACAAACATGCAGGCACTTAGATAATTAAATAGCATAAGAAATTTTACAGAAAAAATAAGACCTATGAACAAGGGACTACAAGTTCTTCTCTCGGCAGAGAAACCTCAAGAAACCAATTAAAATAGACTCTAAAAAATTTTATATACGTTTAATGTATATTTTGTAAATGCACGAAGGCCTTCCAATTACAACTGCAAAGTTACAAACAACGTACATTGTCAATCTCTGCATTACATATTTGTTTCAAATTGCATTCGTGGAGCATTCAACCTCTATGTAACAATGCCTTGAGCTGACAATCTAGTTTCTAGAGCTGCATGAGAACCAGATGAACCATGTCCATTTCAGATATTATCAATTGTTTTTTGACAACACATTTTCTCATAATCGTAATCATAACCTCTAGATTTTTAGAATGGTCAACAAGTGAGGCTGCAAGAACCAGCTTATTCACAGGTCCCTAATCAAAACAAAATTGATAGGCAGAATGGGTCGAAATCAGTTCTAGGTCAAGTAGGAAATAGAGATGCAGATTGTCAGCCTGAGGGATTATGTATGTCTTGCCTAACAAAAGTACCCTAAACAATATTGTTATAATTATAATAATATCAATACAGTTCCTAAATGTTTTGACTTCCAGGTGTGCAATGCATAACACACTGGAACGCAGAGCTAAGGATCAGAGTTCCTGTAAGGCAGACTAGTCTTTTTTTGCTAAACACCGGCTTTGGCTAAATTATATGTATAATGTAATGGATGCCTTGCATGGCTCTCAACAGGTTAAAGTAGACTCTTGTAATAACTTATTATAATTCATTCATACTATGTTTGTAATCATAACGTGAATAGTCAGCTTGAAATTAAACAGAAAATTATTAAAATGAGGATTTAACTAATCAGTTTTTGTAAGATGCTGTTCCTCACACTCTGTGTTCCTTCAAAGGCGGAATAACTGTGGTAGTGTACATGTCATCAGATTCTATGGAATGTATCACACGAGTGCACCAGTTGCCGAATCCCCAGGCACTGGTGATTCCAGCAGCCAAAGCACAACTTGCTGCAAGACAAGTGATGATAGCTTGCCACTTCAACCACCTGTCAAAATATTAATGATTATATTTAATTATATGTATTCACCAACACATTCTCCGGGCAACAGCATGTGTAGGAAACATTTAGACTGTCTAAGTGGATCACCCAATTTGAAATTCCTAAGCCAAACTGAAGATTCAATTCATTTACAGCCTCTTGGGGTTAAAGAACCTTCTTGATCTTCTTTTATAATCACAAGAGTCATCATTGGATATAGTGTTCAAGTTAAAATTAATAACCAGTAACCACCTCTAAAGGCAAATAACCTCAGAACTGAAATTAAGATATGATGGTTACAGGACACACTTCAGGGTTTCAGAGTAAAATAATTAGCAATTTCACAAACACCACAATTATACAATATCACCTTAGGGCTTGAAGTTACAATGTTGGAGATATTAATCATCAGACCTTCAGTTGCAAATACACTGTTAATAAGGTGTCTTCTTAGGTGTCTGGCAATCTGTTCATTTCAATATTTAAAATATACTCTGGGAAGAGGAAAATCAATATCTCAAAATGAACTCTTTCAATGTCTAAAGCAGCTTATGTTCCATGAAATCAAATCCTGATTAGCTCAATTAATTCATTACTAAATCACATAAAGAGGACAATAATATGAGCTCCAGAAGTTAATAAGCAGGTGTATTTTTTTACATACTTGCCAAAAGCACATTTCTTAGAGAAGAGATCGGACACCCAGTTGACCATGATCGAAATCCAGGGAATGGTTGATGTCAGCATTATCGTATACAATGGACATCTACACCAAAACCTTTTAACACCTCGTGTCTGAATACAAACACACAGTAAAATTCTATTACATGCTAAATAAATCAATAAAATATTAATCATGAATATCCTATACTGTTTTATTGACTGCTACATGTATAATCAGAGCTTCCCATTTGAAAATAAAAGGCAATTTGAAATTTAATTGCTGGATTAAATAGGCAAGTGATGCACAATCGACTTTTGTGTACAGCCTATTTTGTGTATTTACTTAGCTGCATATAGTATTAATCTAGTAGGTCCATCTCACTTTAGTTCCGTTATCATTACCCCATCACAGATGTGATAAGTATTAGCATGCAACTTGGCCATAATTAATATCTACAGCAACAGTATTACTGTATTCCTAGACAGTAGTTGAACTCCGTGAATTAGTTATATCAATATTCTGTGATAAATAAGACCAAAAAGATTGATGAACGCTGAAAAAAAAAATTAAACTATCGCATCTACTGCAGCATTATCTGTAGTTCACAAATGTTCTTGCATCACTTTGACACATTCTCATTCATTCATTCAGTCACTGTCAGTGAGTGACATCATGGGTGACAACGTGACATTCAAACTTCAGTAATAATATTAATAATAACACTTGATTCTGCAAAGTCAATAAAACCTGCACTATAAGCGTCATCAAATATGAATAAACTGTGTCATGATTAGGTTTAACATAACACAACATAACAGTGGTTTATTGTGGTTCAGGAGAATTGCTTCTGTGGGAGAACCACTTCTCTGTCTTAATCCTTTGGTTTGACTTGGATTCTAACTCATTGAGCTATGGCCAATGATGCAACGCTATTCGACTTTAGGAGAGCGATTTACTGTTGCTCAGGTCAACCTTTGCCATGTGACCAACCAAGCAGAGTGCTTAATCGCCTGCCTCAAATGGGAAGCTCTGGATATGATCAAACAAATAATTTGTTGGCTCCCTGGAAGGTCAATAGATTGTCGTAGTAAAGCACAGTAATGAAAATTGTTTTCCACTGCAAAGAGAAAAAGAGAAATGCGTGATAATAAACTAAAATGAAAGTTATACAAGCAACTAAATATGAAACAAAAACACGAACACATAACATCCAATTCTGATAAGCATGCATTTCAAATTCCCTTTTCCCAATGAGCCTGACTCACAGTCAGAATCCATGACAAAAATCTTACGGTAATAAATGTAAATGGAGAAGTTTTTCTGTAGCAACTGTATGGCTGCAACCATGCCAATGCTGTATTGAAATAATCCTCTAATTTTGCTGCCCATTTAAATGGGTGACACGACCTTCGAAGTTGTAGTAGTAGTAGGAGTTATTACTTGGTAGAGACAGTAGCAGTATAAGTAGAAGTAATAGTAGCAGTAGCAGTACATTACAGCAACTCAGTCTAATAAAAAGTCAAGGATTGTAGTGTGACGGTATGAAATGGTATGCCATACCGGCACCTCTCCTAGCTGACTGCAAGCCTACTGGTACTTCTACAGACCAAAAAGTCATACATGTAATAGCTCCAGAAACACATCGCTATAGACGGTATGCAAGCAAAAAAACGGCGATTAGTCTTCGTGGTCAGTGGCGTTGCTACCACTGGGGCGCAGAGGCGTGTGCCTCCCCTGGAATTTGTAAGTATTTTTTTGATTAATATATTTTTGAAAATATTGAAAAATAATCATTGATAGCGTTACCGCAGAGACTGCTGACAGCTTCCTACAATCATTCTGTGGTGGCATTAGCATTCTGAAGGCCTATGCATGACCTAGCCGGTGACTTCCCTCTTTGAATTGTAGGCCTACCACTTAACAACAAAATACGATTATTGCTGCAGTTTTATTTTTTTTAAATCTGAAGAAAATCTACAGTAGCCACTCTCCTACCCATCATATCCAATATGCATCCCGTGGCCTCTAATCCTAGCGACGCCACTGTTTTGGTGTACAGATTCGCTTTGGGCTTTTTATGCTAGATAATTTCTGAATCCATCTCCTTACTCACCTATCATATCCAAAGTTAATTAACATCAATGATATACCAAGTACCTTAGACTTAGAACAGTGTAAAAGTTAATAACAGAATACAAATTTCTAAAATAAAGTGGCTACAATGGTCTCCATTAACAGCAAATACTTTAAAATGCATTGTCAGCTGAGGCAGAGCCCCAGGCCCTATTGGGGAGCAAACGACACTCCCCAGACCCTAATCGGGAGAGGAAACGTTCTTCTATCCAAACTGACACCTCCTTTTTCCCACTTCAAGTCCTAAAATGAAACAGTCACCACGAGCGGGTGTTTTGGTCGCAACTTCCACGGAAATAAGTACTACAAAATTCACAATCATCCACTCTAGGTGAAGAATGTGGGATAACACACAACTTATTACAGCTAACCCAGGAGAGAGGAGCAGGGAGAACAATTGTCAAATGCGGAGTGGACACCTATGGGCTTTCAACCCATGGATAATGATGATGATGACGATGACGACGGTGACGACGATGATGATGATGACGACGACGATGATGATGTGAAGAATGCATAAATAAACAAGTGATAGCTCCTGTTTGACCTACCAACAGCCCTCCTTCGTAGAGGGGCATTCCAATGATGCACTGACCATAGGCCAGCTTCAGTTCGAGGAAAAGAATGCCCGATGTCACCACTCCAAGGAAGATTACCAGTACGTCGAAGACGAGAAGTCTTCTATGGTACGAATCCCTCCCCTGGATGGCCGAACAGCATCCAGAGTTAGCTGCGTTTGTCGATCCAGATTTTAATGACGTATCGTCGGAGTTGTCCACCTCTTCTTCTTCATCCTCTTCGCGATTCTCAACTGACCTGGATGGACCGGTGTTTATACCCGTGTCATCGACTGAACCGTACCTAGAACCTCCATTTCCGCCTGTCGGAGTGCGCAACAAAGTTTGTCTGTCATCGTCCTCCTCTCGGTTGGCCATTTCACGCTGAATAAAATGCACACTTTAGTTTGAAACTGCCCTCTCGTATGCCACTCAGGGCGCAAAAGTTCCCGAAAAATTATGAGCCCATATAGCTTTATCCTCCTCGAAGTAGGTCTACTTGTTATTTGTTACCAAACGAGGAAGTGAAACCTCGGAAATTCCACTGGGGAAGAAAAAATACGAGCGCTGGTAAAGAGAAAATAGACTATAATGACAATTGGAGCCTAATGGCCAAATAATCATGATGGCTGATTAGGTAATGAAAGCGACCTTAAAGTCCCACCTTCAGCACTTAATCAGCAGCGCAGCTGTCAAAGTTAAACACGTAGGGCAGCATAATAAAATAATTATGTAGACAGTCATCTCTGCAAATCGGTGTGTCTCATAATTATTGGTTTTTTGATTTAAAATTATCCCACATGATCAGATTCAGCTAAGTTATTCGGAGAGCACGCCAGTGTTTTGAGTGATCGTTCGTTTGCCATTGCTAACCGAAGCAAGATCTTTAACTGAATTGACCGACATGAATGTAGGCCTATAGATAATTACTATATATATATATATATATATATATATATATATATATATATATATATATATATATCGAACATTTCTCAGCGCCAATCTGTAAGACCAACTGAAACGCCAGTGCACATTATAACGTATAATAGGCGCTTATTTATAGAGCGGTTTAAATTTAAGCGAAATTTATTAGTATCATTATTAAAGAATATACTTACTTTACTTACTTATTTACAAAAAAGATGAACATGTTAACAAGACATTCGCCCAATTTTACAGATGTAAACCCATCAAATATCCTGAGTTGCTGAGGGGTCCCCAGAAGTAAAAATTCCGTTTTTGAAGGATTGAGAAGGAGCTTATTAGACGTCATCGAAGACTATACTTCGTCGAAAGCAGTAGACAACTGTTGCAAGGAAATTTGTTAGATTGACAAGACAAACTGTCAAAGGAAATATTCAAATATAGATCTGTGTATCGTCTGAATAGAAATTATATCCAACTATATATCTTCCCTGCATTGACATCCTGTTCGTAAGAGAATCTCTTTCAAACTTGGTCTTATTGTCTACAAAACACTGCATTTCGGTCATCCACAGCGCTTGAGTCAATGTTAGTTCCAAAGACTTGTAATTATTCAACTCGGTCATCTACCTATCTTTCTTTGACTATTCCGCGGACTATACAACTGTTCTTGGTTGTCGTGCTTTCTCGGTGGCGGGACCCAAGTTATGGTGCTCCCTCCCTGTGTCTGTCCGTTCTGCCAAGTCTCTTGCTTTGTTTCGATCTCGACACAAAGCCTTCATTTTCAGTTGGAATAACCTCCGTATAATCCGTAGGCTGTCTCTATGTCTTGACGGACTGACTGGAATTGACCCAAGGATTGGAATTGACCTGATTACTGTTTGGATTTGATGCGCCATCAAATGAAGCACCCAGCATTAACACGTACGGTAGCAAAAAAAGTGTTGATTAATAATAATAATAATAATTTTAATAATAATAATAATAATTTTAATAATAATAATAATAATTTTAATAATAATAATAATAATTTTAATAATAATAATAATAATAATGCCTGAACCGGTGGAGACGCAACCGTTCCAGATGATCCAATTTTTAAGTCTCCGGACAATTTCTTGTCACCTGAGGGATCAGAACTACCTATAATAATAATAATAATAATAATAATAATAATAATAATAATAACTGCACGTGTGTTTATATATGCGTTGATCTGATTCATACACTCATAACATGGATTTATATTTGTGTATGTACTTATGCAGGGACTGAATGATCTCCCTATGGCAATGTCATATTAAAATAATAATAATAATAATAATAATGTTATCTATGCTGGACAAACGTTGGCACTTTGCCAAATGCGAAATGTCGTCATGATTGCGTCAGCGTATTGAATTGTTAGTTGCGGCTTAGATCTCGAAGAAGACGGACGAATTCCAGATTTGTGCGAAATGTTCGCACATCTGCCGTTATTCGTTGCAGTTCTTCCGAATTCTGCTCCGCCAACTTCAGTTTCGATTGAATTTTCGTCGAGGAGTAGCAGGTAGACTTAAAAATGACAAAACAACGATTTCTTATCGAATTTATTTCATTTTGGAGATCGAATTAGCGATCTTAAACTAGAGCGGTTAGGTTTTTTGTCATTTAGGCCTGTCGATGAGACTTAACAACTAGGCCTACTGCAGTAACATAAAGTTATTTTTGGTGTTTTACTAAATGTTAAATTTCATACATTTCTCTCTCGCCTTAATTAAATCTGCTGTATCTCTATTTCTTGTCCATCTGTTTTCTACATGGATGTATTCTTATCTTCTCTTCTTTTAGAGTAATTAGATGTTCGAACATTAATTGTAGATTGAAGAGAAGATTGAATTAAACATATTTTTATTGCCTAATATTGATAATGAGTTAACTACGCTGTCCAGTGTGAAAACATGTTGATATTCAACATGTCAAATTTCATTTTACCTGCATTACAGAGGTTAGGTTAGAAATCCTGACCATTTTTGAGATCCTGGGTCATTTTGTAATCCCTGTGGCTGGTCACGACTTTTGAAGACCTGGTGCTAGGAACTTGCAGCATTGGATTCTATGAACCCATGACTGAGTCTGTTCCTCAGAGTTCTTTTTATTCTAGCCATGACCCTAGTATTTTTATGCAAGCAGCCATAACAAGACAGGCAATTTGAACTGCAGAATTGCCAGACAATAATAAAGTTAGCAAAAACAAGTTACTATTCTTGACCTAATTTATACATTACATTCTTTACAGTGTTTTATCGACTTAAATAAATATACTCAATTAACACTATTTAGATTTATGCAACATCAGCACGTTTATAAATTTCACAGGTCAGAGAATTCCGGCAGTTTTGGCACCGTCCCTCCTGGCAGTCTCAGACCAGAGAACTCCAGCTGTTTTGGCACCCGTCCATCCTGGTAGAGGCACTGTGGCATCTGACATGGAGTTTTTGTACCGTCCATCCTGAGAGCTTCAAGCTAGAGAAGTCCTTGCTACCTGTTGTCTGCAAGCTGTCTTCCGCTGGTCGTGTGAAGCTCTTCATTGGAAGGAAAGGATCTCAATTCCAGTCAGGAGCAACTACATGCGATGATTCAGTTGACCGACTGTCCTACAAGCAGCTAGGTTAGTTTCAGTTTCTGTGAAGATTTGCAACATATCCGGGGTTGAAAGAGATGAGCATTGTCACTTAATTGGCAAAGGACAGACAATTGGTTGCTTACAAAATCGTCAGGCAGTTTGGAAGATGCTAAGTAGCTGAATGTCAATTAAGATAATGAGATGCACAGCAATTTCAGTCTTGTCTGCCTATCTCTTTATTATTTCACTTCCTCTTGTTTTAAGTTTGCTTATAGCTACAGCTCCATTTTTTCTCTTCTTTGAGCTGCTGACCCTATTTTCTCTCCTACTTGTGCCCAAGATTTTGTCTTAGGTCTGGCGGCACTGCCCCTCTGTTGTGGATTAATGGAACCGGATTTTTGACAAAAGCTTTTGAAAACATATCCCTATGCTTTGCCTTAAAAAATTATGTGGGTTAAGTAATACTGTTTGCTCTCTTTCAATCTATCCTACTCTGCATCTTTTTCTCCCGGTTATCTAGTTCACTCCCTTTCTTAACTATTTGAAATTTGCATTATTGTTTTGTCTTTTAAAACTTGCCGGAAACCATCAAAGACATATAAACCGGTCACCTGAGATGTCATGGAACAAGGCCGAAAAAGAACTGGCAATGGACAGAGGAGACGAGTGGACGAGGAGATGCTTTACCCAATATGCAGAGGGCTATAATACTAAGTAAGTTTTAACCTTAAGACTCATGTCTTTCAACTTGATTACCCAGAATTGTCCGTAAGGAAGGAAGGCAATGGGAAACCACCTCACTCTTGTCTTCTCAACTCCGAGTGACATATAAACACAAACCGTCATCATCAGATTGTTTCGTTACTGTCTGTCTCTGTTCTCGGTGCATTCTCTGTGTTTTTCTTCTGTCTCATTTTCTTTTCTGTCTTACTGTTCACTTACTTTGGTCAGTTTCGTTATACGTCAGTCAACTTTGGTTAAATTCTGATAATTAATTGCCTTCACAAGTAAACAATTCAACACAAATAAGTATGTCTAAGTGCACCGAGGAAAAGGAGGAAAAGAGAATGGCGTACTGTATACAATCTGAGGCAAACCCTAATCGTAGTCGTTAACTTCTCAACACTTCTAAAGCGCCACTAGAAAGCCAAATGCAGGACACCAGATTATTCAAGAACGCTGCATTGTCTCAGACATGTTGAATCATGAATGAATATGTTGCACGGGGTCCGAAAAATAGGGAGATTTTAAGCTAGGTGTTTGAAGATAGTTTTGTGTTAACTTCAGACTGGAGGTAAACACAGAACTACCTTCCAACTGCTTGCTAGAAAAAATATGATTGTCCAAATGAATCACATTTTCTCTGTGGGGCCCTGGCTTTGAGATAATATTATGTAGGAAACATTTGGGTCGTCCACTCATTACAAGTCTCTCATACAGTTTTGATTGTCCAGATTGCATGGATCCACGACTGTTCCTCTGAGGCCTTTTTATTCTAGCCATCCCCAAGCATTTTCATGTAAGCAGCCATCACTTCAGATGATTGGTGGCGCCAAGTCAGCAAAAATAAGTCTGCTATTTTTGAGCTGTATATTACATTCTGTAGGCCTACAATGCTTTATCAACTTAATAAAATTTACTCAATTAAGACATTGTTTAGATTTATACAATAATTAGCAGGTTTATAAATTACACAGGTCAGAGAATTCCGGCTGTTTTGACACCGTCCATCCTGGCAGCCTCAGGCTAGAGAAGTCCGGCAGTTTTGGCACCGTTCGTCGAGGAACTGTGGCATTCGACATAGAGCGCTACCTGTTGTCTTCGAGCTGTCTCCGGCTGCAATGGTCGTGTGAAACTCTTCACTTGGGGATCTCAGCTCCAGTCCGGAGCAACTAACATGATCCAGATGACCGACTGTCGTGCAAGCAGCTAGGGTAGTTTCGGTTTTAATGAATGTTTACGATTAGTTCCATTGATTGGTTGATAATAAAATCGTCAGGTCGTTTGGAAGATGCTAATTATGTAGCAAAATGTCGACCAGGATAAAGACACACAGAGCTTTTCTCTCTTGTCTGCCTGTCTCTTTGCTAAATTTCTCTTCCTCTTGTCTTCAGTCTATCTACATCTCAATTATGTCTAGTTCCCTCTTCTTATGTCTGCTCACCCTATTTTCTCTTTTCTTGTGCCCAAAATGTCGTCTTAGGTCTGGCTGTCTCCCTGTTGTGGATGAATGGAACGAGATTTTTGACAAAAGCTTTTGTCCCTATGCTTTGCTGTTGAAAATTTTTTTATTTTGGCATGCTGCAGCTCACTTAAAAAATAAAGTTACTGTTTGCTCTCTTTCAATCTATCCTACTCTACGTCTTTTTCTTCCTGTTGTCTACTTTGTTAACTTATGACATTTTGCATTATTGTTTTGTCTTTTTGTCTAGAACTGGCTGACAACCATTATAGACGACCTGAGATGCCTGGAGAGTGGAGATGTCATGGGATGAGACCGAGAAAGAACTGGCGATGGCAAAGGAGATGAGTGGAGGAGGTCAGGTGGAGATGCGTTGCTTGAGAAGAAGACCTACAGTACTGAGTTAAGTTTTAGAATTCTACGCTATAGTTAGAATTCTACGCTATAGAATTAATTGCTTTATACTAGGTTAAATGAATGTGGGACGTGGTGGTGTAGCGGTATACGTTCTATGCCGTGTTACTGGAAGGTCACCGGTTCGAATCTGCCCCAAGCCACTGCGTAGTGACCCTGGATAAGTTGATTGTCCAGAATTACTTGTGAGGAAGGTAGGCAATGGGAAATCACCTCACTCTTGGCATATACCAATGGACCTGTCTGAGGGCTAAGGACTCATCATCATCATCATCATCCTGTTTAATTACTTTCTATCACCGTTCTCAGTGCATTCTATGTTTTTCACTTCCGTTTCACTGTCCTACTCTCAGTTTTTACTCTAGATCTCGTTTTCTTCTCTGTCTTACTGATCACTTGCTTTTGTCACTTTCGGTATACGTCAGTTTAAGATCCGTGTATCTTCCTTTGGTTAAGTTCTGATAATTAATTGCCTCCACAAGTAAACAATTCTACACACGAATAAGTTCCATCTAAATGCACAGACGAAAGGAAAATGGCATACAGTATAAAATTTATACTGCTACATGTAACTATATTCGTAATCATCAACTTCTAAAAACTTTTAAAGCACCACTCAAAAGCCAAATTCAGGACACCAGTTTATTGAAGACGGCTGCTTCGAGTCAGAAGTATTGAACTGAACTACCTTACACTGCTTGCTTGAGAAAATGTGATGGGCCAAATGCGTCACATTTTCTCTTTAGGGCCCTGGGTTTGCATAATATTAAGTAAGGTACATGTAGTCCACTCATTTCAAGTCTCTCAGGCAGTTCATTATTTTCCATTTTTACTTGGTGTCCTTTAAACTGACCTAGTTGTCTGTGATTGAACGTTATTAGACGTTAAAATCAGAGGGGTATAAGCAGATACTCTGAACTACATATGCTACATTATGCTCACAATCTCTCACTTTAACCTTATTTCTCACTCTTAAGTATACTGCCTCTGCTGTGACCATATTATTTCAGTTTTGATCTTACTTTCAGTCTCATGTTTGTCGTACTTTTTCTCAACCAAACGGCATATTTTCTTCATCACACTGTATGTTAACCAATTTCTCTCTGCGTAGGCCTATCTAATAATAATTTTCTCGATACACTTGTTTATCTGTCATCCTATGTGCCTCCTTATCTATCAATCGATGTATACATGTAGATCTATAACCCTATAATCTATATATATATATATATTATTAGTTCCTTGTTTTAAGATGAGTAGTTATTGGGTCCTTCTGGGTGCTGCTCTGTGCGGGCCTTCCCTTCCCTTACGCCCTATCCTTATCAGTGGCCGAGAGACACTCGCCTGTGGGACGGATGATATATAAAGGAAGTGAGAAGAGAGAGAAAGGTGGTTGGTTTTTGGTTGGCCTGGAGCAAGGAAGGGGACGGTGAAGAACGTGAGGAGTTGACGAAACGGAGGAAGGAGGTATGGGATTAGCGTGAGTGGTTGCGGTCGATCAACACTGATGAGAACAGAGAAGGCTGTCTCACGTACTACCGTTCCCTACTTTAGACGATATTCTCGGTAATCAATTATCCTCAGGTACTTGGTTACTTTTCCTATACGTTGGTTATTATCTAAATCCTTGGTGCTCTGATTGTGAATATGAACATATCTGATGTATGTAGATTAGTCATATAGTTCTCGCCTTTTTGTATTCCTAGTAATAAAGTTGGTTGTAATATATTATCTCTCCGAGAGTCTATTTTGACTAACTAGGGTTGAACAAATACAGCTTCGGCCGGGAACGATTGGAGATACTTGCAAGGTTAACAGTTGAATGGTTCAATCCTATGAAAGTGCGAAATCCTGAGTAAGGCATTATCCCGCAAAGATATCTTATGGTTAGAGCAAAGGTAATATGTCTAACGTCACCAAAAGAGGGGCCTTATAGATCTGTTTAGTCGTGCATCTATCAATCTATCTAATATTTCTTTCTCAGTCTTATCTATCTATAGATATATATATCTGACTATTTATCTAGTTATCAATCCATCTATTTCTCTATCTGTAATTTCTCTCTTTCTCTGCCTTATCTATCTATCTCTATCTGTCTAGTACTTATCTATCTCTAATTCTCCATTTATTATCTATGTCTCTCTCTATTAATCTATCTATCTATATGTCTGCCTATCTATATATCTATCTATTTGTCTATGCAGTCTTTCTTTCTGTATCTGCCTTTTCTATCTATTTGTATGTCTATCAATCTATCTCCATTTATCATCTATTTCTCTATCTCTTACGTCCAATCGCTCACCCTATCATTTGTTTTTTCTCAACCTTCAAACTATGTGTCTCTTTTCTCTCTTTCGCTATTGCTGCAGTGTCCGTTCTCTCGCTCTCTGTTTCTCTCGTTCAGTTTTACTCTCACAGACTTTGTTTTCGTTCATTCATTCACAGTCTTTGATTTATAAGCATATGCTTGTGTAGTATGTCATTTTTGAACTTTCTTTGGCTATTTCTGTGCACAATCATGTCTCTGATTTGTGTCTTTTAGCGTTTTGCCCCAGTGCCAATGTTTGCCTTGCATTTCAATCCAAGTAAAAGCAAATAACTCAAATTGAAAATTTCTAAAATTGGTCTATTTGTGGGTGATGCCAAACTTGTGATGACTTTCTGCTGCCTGAGAGCTGCAATGAATGACCTACGGAGACCTTTGCCAACACCTCCTCGTGGTGGTCTCTGGGCGTGTAGTTAATCCAACTGGTTGACTGCATGGCGAAGATTGGCAGCAGCACGTTGCCATTCTCTGTCTGTTTTCAGGATTGTATGCTGTACTATCTGATGGCCAAGCTAGTTCTTAATATACCAACGGTGGCGACAATAGGCCTATCTTATTTTGGTAAGCTAACTTCTAAGCGTGAACGTTTCGCAGCAAAGTTATCCACTATAATGACAATAATATTAAGTTACTAATTAATAACCTGTAAGGCTGTAGCAATCAATAACTCGAACATCGCAACATTATTTGACTACTGGGTCCCCCATCAACACATGTCTTCATGAGAATCTTGGCAGGGTAGCTATCTCACATAGTTTAAACAGAAACAAGTACAACACAGGTCTAGCGTGTTATATTCGACAGCTGCATTCAAAATCATTCGGAACAATTATGATCAATTTAAAGCTCAAAGCTGAAGATCACAGCATGCTGCTGAACTGCAATGATGGCAATTAAAGTCAAGACATTTGCATGCATTGCACTTGGCACAGACAAGTCGCCATTTCGCCAGTTTCTTTGAAAGCATTAGCAAACTAAATTTTAATTAGCATGGCTTCAATAAGAACACTCATAGTTGGTAGAGTATCATTTTCAATTGTCAACACATTCTTCAATCTTGCCTATGTTGCCAGATATCGGAATAGCCCAAGGAGAACACGGAATGTTGAAAAGGAGGATAAATGAGGACATATTGAATGCTTCACTCCGGAGTCAGAGGGTCTCCGAACTAACCGAGAAACGAAGTCACGTTGGAACGCTGTATAAAATCAATAGGGGCTTTTTATCATAACGTCAAGTATTTATTTAAGCAATCAATTGAACCTTATCGATCACACACAGTGTTTCTCTGATGAGTCAACTCTCAGTAGGAAATCCTGGTAACCAATAACAAATGCATTGAGCATCTCACAGAAACGTCCCTCATATTGTACAATGTACATTGTAAGAATGATTCCCTTCAATATGTGTAAAGTCGTTGAAAACAAAACGTGCTCTTTTTTATTTGCCCTTTTTGTGAACACCATGGATGCCACTGGTGGCAGAAATGTTGGTCATACGAAGGGCAAAAGCTAGGTCTCTAATGCTAACATGCACCATGTTATTGTCCTTTCAGATTCTGTTGCAGGCTTTCAAGGACTTGCGCAAGAGATGTCTTTGAGGCGCCTTGATGCAGACGATGATCGTGTGAATTGGTGGTCCTCTTCACATCAAAGATTTCATAACGAGACTGGATTAGTCTGTGGTAAGGCAGGTGGTAAGACCATACAGGGGGTGAAATTGTAGGTCACTATTGCTTGCCTTTGTCTTTGTTCTTTCAGTTTTTTGTGTAGGAGTAGGAATTCTTTATTGTTTCAGAGTTTATTCTGTTAGGTTTTATTCCTTGGGTTTTATTCTTTCAGATTTTATTATGAAGAGGAATGATTTATTGTTTTAGGTTTTATTATGGTAAGGAATTTCTAAATTTTATTATTATTATTTTTATTATTATTTTATTATTTATTATTATTATTTGTTATTATTTATCTATTATTATTATTTATATTATTATTATTATTTATATTATTATTATTATCATTATTATTATTATTGTTATTATTATTATTATGTCACATATAGTGTTATTCATCATTGGCATTGCCAACGGATCTGTCATCAGGCTATCTGGGTCGCCGCTTGTCAGTGGATTGTAATCTTGACATAGTGCCCTGAAAAGCCACCGCATTGAAACGTTGGATCAATGCCGACAAGTTTTGGAAAAGGAAGTTTGTCTCTCGGGTGTCACCGGTAGTTGTCGACAGTCGGCGTCCAGCCTCAGACAGAAAGGCGAGGCCCTCACTATTGAGGGGACCGAAGGTTTCTATAGCGATTGGAACAAAAGTGTATTTCTTCTCTAGCTCAGAATATTTTGTGTGTTTCCTTGTGGCTGCTATCTCCGCCGCTCCTCCAGCTGTGGAAGCTGTCTCGGGGATATAAGAAGCGGCCACTGTGTCGACCACAGTTGCGTCCCAAAGTAAGGCCCACCCCCCACTCCACGGTATCAGGGTCTGCCCATCCGGTCTCTTTCCATCTAATCTGGAAAGACCTGACGGTTCCTTGACCGCTGGAATACCGGCTCTGTTGAGGCTGCGATGGATAAGGTCGTTGATGTTACAGTGTCTTGGTTGACGGCCAAAACCCAATGAACAGGACAGGCCATGTGCGCCTCTGGCTGAGACGAAGGCGCCGCATGCGCAGGTGTGCGGTTCACAGATGGCCACCCCTAATCGTAGGCCGACCGCCACCCTCACGGTATCGTCCTCCAGTCTGAGATCGCGAGAAACGAGCGGGAGAGCGTATAGTCAGTCCGAGGCGTGCGGTGACTGCAAGGCCCTTAGTCTCGCCTGGTCGTAGGGATCCTGTAGCTTTTCTTCTAGTGCAGACAGAACCGCGTTTAACAGCGGTCTGTCAAAGTGGGCTTGTTTATGGCCTGGCGTCGTCGGGGCAGAAGCTTCGGTAAGTTGAAGCCAGGTAGACATCGCCGAGTCGCATGCTGAGTCCGATTTCACCGCTACTGATTCTAAGATGAGGGACTGGATCTGGAGAGTGCCCGCGGCGGAAGCCAAAAAGGCGGGAAGTGCCAGCGACGACGCCCTCCTAATTCCCAGTCCTCCCATCCTGATCGGGAGAGTGGCCTGACTCCATTGGTCATCGGTCATCGAAATGTTGGAGATTCGCTCGATCCCTCCTCGCAGCAGATCGTCGTAAGCCCTTAGACGCGGGTGGTCGTGGCAAGGGGTGCATCTCAATAAGTGCATGAGTTTAGGCGAGCCGACCGAATGTCTAAGGATCAGTAGAGCGTCTTGTCTAGCGATTAGTTGCAACCTGTCGAGGGCAATTCCGAGGTCGGCCACACAGATGTCGATGGCTGAAAGCAGGGCATCCGTCGGGGAGAGCGGAGCCCCTAGGAGCACGGCCGATGATGCATTGACTCGGGCGAACTGTCCTAGGAAGCCTTGACTAACGTCGTTGATATGGGCGTCGGAAGATATGAGTTCGCATTTTTTGCGGTTGAGAGCGAGGCCAAGTTGCAGACATCCCTCTTCGATCGAGTTAACATCCGCCTCCACCACCTTAGGATCTCCGGCCAAGGTGAGGTCGTCGAGGTATCCAAAGGCCAATGGTGAAAGCAGGTGGTTAAGGATCGGCTGTAGCGGTAGGCAGAAAAGGAGAGGTCCCAAGGGATCGCCCTGTTGCGAACCTTCTTGCGATTGTATCGTGAATCTCCCGAATTTCAGAGATGTCGCCTCGGCGTAGGCAAGATGGCAATATGCGGATAAATCAGGAATGAGTTCGTCCACTGATGCGAGCATGAAATCTCGGTGCCAGCTATTGAAAGCGTTCGAGATGTCAAGCTTCACCATTATTGAATTCGTGTCCATGCTGGTCAGGAATCGTCTAGCGGCGTGGGTTGCCGCCTCGCAGCCTCCGGGAACGCCAACCCCCAGTTGTTTAGGGGTTAGGTACGGCGTGACACGTGGGACGGCGTATGCGTTGGCGCATTTAGATGCGAGTCGACGCCACACGTATCCAATGGCTATTGGCCTTAGACCACCACAACTTTTACGGAGGGCGAAAAGAGTACCTCCGAATAAGATGGGCCGTACCTCTTGAGGGCAGATGCCGGCCAGTAGTAGATTGATAAGAGCAGTCGTCGCTCTCAGCAGTCCAGGTCCCGCGTCTGGATCTCCAATCAGTTCAGCCACGTGTTGGGGGCGCAGCCCATCAGGGCCGCCGGACGACCCCATCGGGAAAGAGCGCATCATTGTGCGAATCTCCAGCTCTGTCGCCTGGAAGGGTGCGCTTGAGGTCGATCGAAGGATGGCTGGGCGGTCACGCGGCGGGGCAGGATGTTTTTGGCATAGAAGTTCAAGTGTCTCTTCATTAATCGGCGCTGGGGTGTCGTTAGAACAAAGTATGCGAGCTGCCGCACTAATGTTTCCATCCTCCAGTTTTGCGGCTACCGCCGCCGCCAGTGCCTGTCTTCCATTCGAGGCCGTAGGCCTCTGCCCTTCGCGGGTGTCCGCCTCTGGTTGAAAGATAGTGTCGGCCAAAGTCAGCCATCCGTCATAAAAATCTGCAATGCGCTTCTTGACGATGGACGTAAGATTGCGGCGTCGGCCGCCCCTCAAAGGAGTTTCCAAAGTTCCCGCACCAAAGGCGAGGAGGCGCCGCCATCCTGCGAGGTTCGCAGGGTCCGCCAAAATGGACTCCATAATGTCGGTTAGAAGGCGACCAGCTCCTGATCTAGCTCCTTTGGGAAAATGCCTGAGAAGACCTCGTGAGAGGCAAGGGTGTTGCATTGACCTGACAGGTCTCGGGTCCGAATTAGGGGCTGCAACGGTCGTCCGTTCTTCGTCAGTCGTGATTTGTTCGGGATTCGCATTTGTCGCGACGGTCACCGAGCCAAAAGGTGCCAAAGGGAATCCTGAAGATAAGGGCGGCTTAAAACGAACCCGGACATGGATTGACCCTGGGCCCTTGTTATGGAGTTGGCGAATTGAATGACATACATTGCATGTCCCTTGTGCCTTCTTCTGTTTAAGTTCAAATGTCCCTATCAGGGTCGGTGAATCCGTTCCCTTAGTGATTGTGCGATGTGCTATCTTGTGATTTTGATTCATTTGAGAATTTGGGAAACAGTGATATTGTTTTAATCTTCTGGTTTGATTTCTAGAGATTAAGATTATATTATTATTATTTTATTATTATTATTATTATTTTATTATTATTTCTAAGTTTTATTATGGGGAGGAATGATTTATTTCTAGGCTTTATTATGGGAAGGAATGATATATAGTTTTTTGAATTTTATTCTTTTAGGTTTTCTTATAGTAGTGGGAATGCTTTGTTCTTTCAGTTTTTTTTATGGGGTTGCTTGTGTTGCTGACATAGTTTGGTGACATAAGATATCGGTTTCGTGTGTTGCTGATAGTTATATGACACAGCATAGTTTAGAGTGGTGGTTTTGTGTGTAGCTGATTTTTCATTCGACCGTTTTTCTGCTTGGTCATTTTTCTGCTTGGTCGGTTTTCATTAGACCGTTTTTCCGAATGGTCGTTTTTCCGTTCGACCATTTTTCCACTCAGCAGTTCTTCCGCTCGGTCGTTTTTCCGTAAGACCGTTTTCCCGCTCGAACGTGCGTTCGATCGACCATCAAACACAGTAATGATATGCTGTCTAAATAAGAGCTAGTTGTCTATTTTGCTGTCGAACAAAGAGCTAGTTGTCTATTTTGCTGTCTAAATTAGTTGTGTATTTTGCTGTCTAAATTAGTTGTCTATTTTGCTGTCTAAATTAGTTGTCTATTTTGCTGTCTAAATTAGTTGTCTATTTTGCTGTCTAAATTAGTTGTCTATATCGCTGACTAAATTGGTTGTCTATTTTGCTGTCTCATTTGCTAATCAGACGCCATTGTTGTTGTTTCAGCTAACTCCGCCACTGTTCGTATTCGGACAGTGCCAGTCCCAAGCCTGGATAAGGAAGGAGGGCTAAATTGACTTTTTTATTTTCTTCTGTAGTGAGCCTGTGACTCGACAGTGTAGATCCAACGTAATCTCTGTATCACTGGTGGAGAGGTCGTTTAGGTCACGGAACACAGCGGGCATTGACCGTATTGACGCATGTGCTATCTCTCTTGTGCACCCCATAGAAGCTACCAGATTATCACCACGATAGCTCAAAGACCTGATGCACGCATGGATCCTAGGGCCTTGGAAAACTGTCTAGATGATCGTCGCCGACGACGATCATCTAGATTCAGTGGCGTAGCTGTGCCTGTACGTACAACTTGCTTTAGGTGCGCACACACTATGCACCCTCTCTGGCATTCTGCTGAAATGTTGGTATTTATTATTTAGGGTTTAAGCAGATCCTTATGATATGTAGAAAGAAGTCTGGTCGCTTTCGTCTTCCACGTCTTTGTGTTATGTAGTTCAATCGATTTCGATAGTCTTTCTGAACAACGTTAAGTGATCGTCATCAGAATACTACATATAATCGTCCTGACTCTCATGGTTTTTTTTAAAAACAAGTTAGCTGGCAGCTGCCTCTTTTCATATAGATTAGCATTGTTATTTAAACCTTTAAGGTTACACTGTTGTTCTGTTAGAGCGAGACTGTTTTATTAAGATAGTTCACTGAACGATTGTCTAAAATTCTAGGACACTGGAGATCACTCTATCATGATCCCAGTTGCATGTCCTCTGCACTCTGGTTATGCTGTAGGCCTAACATTGCAGAAAATCGGCTTAGTATGCCACTCTCTGGATTCTTTGTCATGCGACAAAACCCTTTAACCCATTACCTACACATAACGTACCATTGCGATTTGCGACGTTGATTTTGAGCAGTGCTCTAAATATGTTCTTTCAGTTGCTCTTGGGGTGATCGAGAACTTTAAACAACAAACCGCTACCGTTGGAGGACCTTGAGGCTATAGAAAAAGTGTTTCTAGTCGATCCATTGGTGTTTTCTAGCTGGGTAGATGGCTACCAGCATACCAGTCTTGGACCTCTGAACATTTTATGAATATACCTTGTAACTCCACAGCTTGTTTGTGACGACGCCATTTATAAACATTGTCAAATCTATTCAACAAAATATTGTTTCCATTGGTGATTTTTTGCTGGGTAGCCGGTCACCAGCATACCAGTCTCAAACATGTTATGCTTAGGCCTAGTGACTCTATGGTGTTTTTACGAGGATGCCACTTATAAACGTTGTCAAATCTAATTTCTTCAACACTGTCTCCAAAAAATTAGAGGAAACAATACTCTCACCCTCCCTTACTTCCAATACTTGAATCCTCCCTTACCTCCAATATTCTCACCCCCACTCCTTTACCTCCAATGCTAAGCTCTCATCCTATCAAGCAATGCGAACTTTATCCTATCACAACTCTTTCCTATAAGACGTGTCTTGGTCCTCGTTACTCTCAAATCGTTGTCACCAAAATCATCAATATCTTTCTCTTTACTGGCTACTTCATTATGGTCTCTAAACTTTCTCGTCTCCTCCATTCTCAAGAAAGCAACTCATGACAAGGAGAATCTATCTAACGACAGTCAGAGGAGCCCAACCAGAAATGGGGTGTTTGAAAAAGTGTAGCTGTCATCGTGCTCGACTGTCAATTGAGGTCGGGGTTCAAATCATGCTGTGGTAGATATTTGGTTCCCCAAGCACCGCAGCTATTACGAGTACATCGACTATACACTGCGGGCGGAAAGACAAAGATGGTTAAATTAAGGGAGAGGACAGGTATCCCTTGTACAATTGTATGTAGAGGCTACAAGTTGCCAACACACTAAAGTCACTAAAGTTAAATACCCTTAACTGCTTACAGGGCCAGCTTTAATACAAGAGACTGTGAAAACCGACAAGACACGGATTATTCATACACTAGTTGATTTGCCCATCCTAAGATGGTTTAAGATGTGTTTTCTAATGTGCTTGAAACCATTGCCCATCCTGCTGAAATGACATAAGGCATACAATGGCATCACCATTTACTGAAATGAAACGAATCTTCAGCGCAAGTAAACGGAAGTAAACGGAAAGTTCACTTCATGCACAGGATCACAGAACCACCTACCAAAATTAAATGAGTTTCATAGTTTAAAAAGTTCACTTCATGATTTCATTAAATTGAAATCTTTTCCTTTTTATCATTACTCTACTACACTGCTAAAGATGGATGACTTGGACTTAACTAAAGAAAATCGTGCTTCTCTCTTAACCCAGGAACTAGAATTTCAGTCCCAGTGCATAATCGACATAAATATGTTAACCAATAAAAGCAGTAAAATGTCGTCCATATTTGTAGATTTAGTTGATTTGAGGCAGAAAGCAAAAAAATACCAACACACATGCGATACAGAAGGTATTCCCTAGTGCAAAAGATTGGAATTAAAACACCATAAAACTATTCTTTTACTCCAACTGTTAACTTAAATCAAATAGATTATTGTACAACTTATGAACACAGGTATGCAGTGTCTCGGTGGCAAGTGAGAATATAAGCTTCTGTCAATTAATAATTTTCTGACAAGCTACAATTAACTGAAAACTAATAACTATAGTTTATAAATAAACCTAGTTTTATTACAAATAGTTACTTTTAAGAATTATTCACTGATCGATCACATTCAAATTTAAGGCCATCTCTCAAATAACATATGAAACAACAAATATGAAATATGCACAAACTCTCACCAGAGTTGTATGGTCTCGAGACAGTGTCTCGGTCTCGAGACAGTTTTTTAGTGTCTCGGAAGCCTGCTGTCTCGGTCTCGAGGTAGTGTGTCGAATTTTTATAAACTGTCTAGAAGTGAAAGTCTCGTTCTGTCTCGAACAAGAGAACTCGATAAGTTTTGCGTTAAATGTCTTAAAGTTTTGCGTTAATATAAAAACTCTGCTCAGGAATTGGTACTATATATATGTTACAAGTTTCAAATTGAAATTACAAATGAACCTTATTCCAGAAAACTGATACATTAGTATTTTACATAATTATATATAGGATCACTTGTCTTTTACTGTCTCGTACTGTCTTGAGCCTAGCGTCTCGGTACCTCACTGTCTCGGTCTCGTCTTGAAGTTTCAACTCTTGCATACAACATTGACCTTCACAGCATTGTAGCACGTTTCTTATAAAGCATTCATGCACTTTTAAAACGTTCAGTCAAGTATAAAATACTTTAACCTTAAGAGATTATGACCATTTTTTGCAAAATTATATATATTCATTATTAAAAATTAATACACTTAAGTACTAGCTTATGTTTTGTATCTATATTAATTGTGGTATATGAACATAAAACAAGACACAACAAGTATAAAAATAATTAAAATAAAGAATTCAACTTGTCTGAGTGACTGTTCTATTCTGAATATTCTATTACATAAATCAAGTTTTAATGCCATAGAATGACATGAAACCATGCTTGTGGAATTGAAAGTAAAACAACTGATAAGCATGATTCAGATGAAAGAATTTCTTTCAGTTGAAGTTACCAAACAATGACAAAGAACATCTCAATAGTAATAGTGTTATTGTTGTGAAATCATTCAAGTTAAAACCAAATTTCAACATATTGAAACTTTAAAGCATTTCAGATTCAGTTTCCAGATTTCAGATTTAATGTTCAGATTGGTTATAAAGCTTAGGAGGACAAATTACGGAAGCAGTCCTGAAGACAAAGCAAACTATTTGACAAAGAAACAGCAGATCAAGGCAGTTCAACAAACAATTAAACACAAAGCACAATGAGAAGAAGAGCTGGTCATTTACATCTAAATTAGATTTTATAAGAAATATTCCAAAGCTAAATTGATTGAACTTATTCCTTTGACACAAAATGTGTATTTCATAAGGCATAACAAAATACATTATAATATAAATTTAGCAATATCATTAACTTACAACAATTGAATGATTATTTATCACCTCTTGTATTGTTCACTACATATACGACGGGTATGGTTTAAACAGGCTTAGATTGGAAGAACATGCACATGCACACTGACGTTTCTGAATCAAAATGAGCAAATCGACAATACCAGCCAAGAAGTATAGAACAGAATACACCAATACAAAGGTAACAATACACAGAAATAAGGAGAATCAGAACATGACCATACCAAAGACACAGCAGACATTGACAGTTATTTTACTGATGCTGCAGAAAGCGGAGCTTGTTGGCATTGTATTTGATGGCGTCTCCAATTTCCACAGGGAGCAGCACACAGAAGATATCGTTGGAATTCTGATCCTGAAGCTCAAACTTAACGACCAATTTGATCTGGAGAAAATAAAATAATTCAGTTACCAACTAACAGTGAGCAAATGGACAGAAATTAATATGCAAGACATCTCTCACAAATAAATCAAAATACTATCAATTCTATTAAGTGTGTGTTTGTAGAATCATTTCACCAAAAAGTACGACAAGTGGATTTTTTTATTTACAAAACAGCAATCAACGTAACTAAAAGTACAACTATTGTTATTTTTAATTACAAAATTACAATCGACCTAACTAAAAACACAAACACTGCTACTGTTAGTGCTCAAAAGTTATTACTTCATAGTGTTAACTAAGGCAAAACCAAATAATTCATTAAAGTTGTGCAAACTGCAATCTAAACATCAAGCGAATGAGACTTTTTTAAATATTCTAATTTCGGACTTGACAAAATTAAAATCGTAGTACTCGAACTCGGCAATAAATTCAAACTCAGTTCGTCCCTAATGCTCAAGGCGCCTATGCCATGACATTGCAATCACATGAAAATTGCTCTCAAAATTCTACAATAGTGTAAACTATAGCTTAAAGAACCTTTCAACTCATTTATTACAAAAGTAATGTGCTTGTTAGATATCCATGTGTTACTATTTCAGCCGCCTTGAAAACCGATCAGCTTCATAACAGTTCCCTTCACTCTTTATCATTGTCCTTATAAACTGAAGATCATGTGAGTAAACATCACACTTACAAACAACTTGCATGAACATTTTGTCATTCCAAGTCAAATGGTTTCACAAGATGCAAAAAAGCACCTAATTGGATCACTTCAAGTCATAGTAAATCTTGCAAGACCGAATCAACCACTAGCAAATTGATCTTACCGATGGATACTCGGTTTTGATGAAGATTTTGGTCGCATAGGTGTACTCTTTTCCCTTAGTCAAAGGACAGGTCAGTCCGGAATCCTTGCAGCCATCTGGGTTTGGAATGGGGAAGGGCACGGGAACTCCAGCAATAATGCCGTGAACGACCGCTTTGGCACTTGCAGAATCTTCATCTAATTTGAAAATACAAGTCATACAACTGAAAAAATTCTTTCAAGTCATTAAGTTAGTGCTTTGGCCAGTTAGTATTTAGACACCATACATGTACACCGTGTCTGAAAACAACAAGCAAAATTTTTTTTAAATTCCACCAATTTTAATAACTTTTGGTAGGTAGATGGCATAATAGCTATGTTTTATGCTACAAATAAATTTTCCACCTCACCTGACTCATATCACCGCACTACCTTGTGAGACACAGATGTACCAATTTTTAGTATAATGCTTAAATTTCATTACTTTCAACAAACTATCTGATGACCGAATTAGCATGCAGTAAGGTAAAATATGGTCTACTTAGCTGAGTTTTTAATTGTTATGACAGTTCTGCTTAAAAGTATTAGAATTGGTGCTTGAAATGTGAGCCGCTTACACGAACACAAGCGATCAAACGGCGAAGCCACTGGCCGATAGCAGTATCAACGATCGAGACTGGTCATAGCGCATTCACTCATCGATCAGATGCGTTTTGAGTTTGTAGATGTTGGCTAATCTCGAGCAGTAAAACTTCTCCTGCAGCACACTGCATGTGCTATAGTTGACTGGGTTAAGAATCAGTGAATTTGGTGGTCACAGTGTTGGAGGGATGAAGTAGGGCGTCTCTTGTTCCAGGAAAGAGAAGGTGTCGTGAGCTCGATGCGCCGGGGCACCATCCTTTTGAAAGACAAAAACCTCGCCCTGGGATATCCGGCATATGTCTGGCAGTAGCTTCTGGGCAAGAAGGTTGTCGCAATAGTATGCCCCATTCACTTTGACACCCGGCTCGATGAAATGCAGTTCAGTGCAGCCATTGCAAATAATAAAATTTAAGCGTTTTACTAAAAATTGGTCAGGTTAGGTGGAAAATCTACATATAACATAAAATTTCAGCCATTTTTCCATCTATCTACCAAACGTTATTAGAATTGGTGGAAATTTGACAAAGTTCTGACAAAAAGAATTTTGCTTGATTTATTTTGCGACACGGTGTATATATAGATCAGATTGTCACTCATTTTAAATATTTAAAAAATGAAAGATATTTTACTTTATTTACTTGGATACAACCGTGCGACACCGTAATAGGCCAAAGTATGCCGGGGTCCTCGATACAACTACTGCAAAAACACATCAGCTTGTGACTCATGAAACCAACACATAAGCTGGTAACCTATGAACTCACACAGAGCAAATGACTCATGAAATAACACATAGCTAGTGACTTATTAACTCCCTCCATCATCATTACAACCATTAACCAGGCTAAGTTAGACATATTGTTTGTACAGAATTCATCGAAGGAACAGAAATATTTCTTAAAATGCAAGGGGCAGAATGCCATCTACGTTGTTGAAATGCCATAGATCTCTTTTGCATAAGTACTGCCACTCTTTGGATTTTTTTGGTTAGTATGTGCCATTTACATCATTTGGGGCTGTCCACATATTACGTATGCAACAATTAGGAGGGGGTTTCGAATTTAGGCGATTTTGCGTACGGGTGCGTACATCGGGTAGGGTTCCCAAAAATACGTATGTACGCAAATATAATTGTCTAATTATGATGTACACAATATGCACACAATCACAGACTGTATTCTTGCTTAATCAATTTTATGTAGCACTAAATCTTTAAAATATTGTTAAAAATGTTGTTTTAAAATATTGCAAGTAATGTTAGTGTTTTATTTCTTTATAAAAGTTAACATATTTAAGCTGTTAAATATGATGCTTAACAAAAATAAACAGTCTGTGGCAAAATCAATGTCTAAAAGATGTCTTTAGCTATTTGACCTATGCAATGGGGCGGGGCTTAGAGCTAAAATGTATGTACGCATGGGGTCCACAAAATGTACGCAGTGCAACAGGGGAGGGGGTCCGAAAATCCTAATTTTTTGTGTACATAATACATGGATGGGCCCTTATGCCAATGAGATTGCTCCATATAATTATATATTATTGCTTATTCAATTCCAACTGACAAACTGCAGTATGACCACATGATATAGTAGCAGGGGCCTACAAGATGTCATCATCTGTACAACTAAGCATTTTACCAACCATACCTAGCGACTGGAAGAATTAGTAAAACTTATAAATAAGTATATGCTTCATGATTCTAAATATAAGGCTCATCATTGCCATAAAATAAACAGCCAGCCAATGACTCACTTGAACCAGACATAACTCTTCATTTGCATTTAGTTGGTTTATCATTAATTAAACTATGCATTTTTTCAAATAAAAAAAAGGTCCTTATATATATATATATATATGAGTGTTTTACAGTTGAGGTAAAAGATATACGCAGCATAATGTGAAATATGTTAATAGCCTAGCATTAAGGAATTCTTATGACGGAACACAGTGAGTATAGGCAATGTTCAGTTAATTAGAATAATTAAGTAATTGCACCTTTATCAAGTTAATAATAAATGACTGACTGCCAACAGGATATTCCTGCAAGAAATGATGATAAGTGAATGTCATAATAGATCACACCATGAATCAGACAGAACTCAAAGAAGGCTTACTGATCACGAAAGTAACAGACAACGAGGCATTCTGTCCCTTCTTCATGACACACACTGGGCTAGTCTCACACCCAACAACATTGACGGCCGAAACTTTGCCTCTTCCCGACTCTGTAAACAAAGACGAAGGTTGTTTCACAATTGAATGCAAAACAGAATTAAATATTCCACTCATACCAAATTTTAACATCCACTATAACAATAATTGTCAGTTCTGAAATATTAAATACTACACTAATACACTTCCATTATAGACATTTATGTCATGTATCACAAATAAGACTGTCAGAACAGAGGGGATAAAATGTATAACATTACGAGGTAATTACTAGACAAATAGGATAACCCTAGAAGTTGATTGCAAGTCAGTAAGCTAATTGATAAGTCTAACTGACTTTGTCCATTGATAAGCCTGTGACTAGGTCGGCCAAATTGTAAAGTCAATCTCTAACTCATTGCATCAGTCGGCAATTCCTTAGCGACAGACTCCAGGGACTAAGCCATATGGAGTGTGTAGCAAATCCCAATTGGGTATCTCCACCAAATCCCGAAACTATTTTGTAAAGGAAACCTGTATCCTAGTAAATTAAGTGCACAGCACATCCCAAAACTAATCCCCGAACGAGTGTTTCCGTCATATACCCGAAAGTCTTTTTAACAAAAAACCATATTCCAAAAATGCTGGTGTGTGTCAAATCTCTGAAATTCCAAGTTCAGGCAAGTGCATAAATAATGAGAACATTCAAAAGTCAGACGATTATGTGTGTAAACTAAGTTCATTTTTGCACAAAAATTATAAGATGTAACAGTTTTTCTGGAATTGTTGCACACCACAAAACTTTTAAAACTAGTTTTTAAATTAAATCAATGGCTATATAAATGGTAACAGACTGCCTATTACATACTAGGTTTACTAATCATAAAGCAATAACTACTCAATAATAAGAACAAAGCTCTATTATCTATAGATTTACTTAACGAAAATCGCAATACATCACGCAAGCATTGAACACCGTTGCTGCTCCATAGGTGTAAAACTAGTCACACAATGTTGTAAAGGATTTTGAAAAGGTTGGAAACTGCATATGATAGGTCCTGTAACCGTTAAATGTGCACGACCACGTGCCAAAGTAACTCTGTAATTTCAGATCCCGAACCTATTTTGCAAAGGAAAACTCTATACAGAATTTAATAACACAAACGCCTTATAGTTCAGAAGATTTAGGTCTACAGTGTTCTCCAGGATATCAAATGCTTCGCGGAAAACTGCCTTTGGGATTCAGCTTATTTAGCAACCTAGTCGCCATATTGGGGAATCAGTATTCTGGTAGACCCTGCTGGTATTTAAGATGTAATTCTTGGACAAAACATGGGCTAAATCACTGTGGATTACAAAAAACACTAAGAGTTTCCAAAAGAATCAATGAAGTTAGAAATATGAATCGCTGCAATCAGTAAGCTGAATTCATAGTCATTAAACACGTAGCTAAACAGAAACAACGGTGGAAAACGGAGAAAAAATCATTTCAATTTGCAACCTCTTGTGTTTCATTTTAAGATCTAAAACCTTGTTTATACAGTTAGGGTTAGCGTAGTTTGTAATATATACAAAAAACATTTCGCCCATAAGTAACTTCTTAGAGCATTGCGTGGAATATTCGGCCGCGGACACACCATGTGAAAATAAATAATAATGTCACATACAAACAATTAAAACATAAAATACGGGAAAAGGTGACGACAAATAAAAACGAAATTTTTCAAACGGTTGAAGAACTATGCTAGAGTTTGATTTGTCCTTCCCAATCCAGAGCTCAGTACTGAACAAAAGTGACCAAGAACGGGGCGTGTTTGAACAGTTCGAACTGGCATCTAATATAAAAGATTTTTATATTAAAATCTCTGGTAAGTCGTAAATTCGGTCCAATAGCCCTCCCGTTCTTACCATCACACGACTTCCATTCAACACAGTCGATGACCGACAGCAAAGACACGAACAGACAAAAGCCGATTCCAGCCGACGTCTTCATCTTGTGTAAAATAAAGTACTACAAAACCAACTGACTGATTTATTTATAACCTTCACGTGGCGTGATTCACAGATCTGCATACAGTAGACTGGCAAATAAAGATTCGCGCGCAATGAAGACTTTAATAATAATTATCGCAACTAACCTTTTATTAACAGTGCATACATCTGAACATTACTATAAAATTATGTCATGACACTCACAGATTATAATTATGATAATCACATTTCATATTGTAAGTGCTTTGAAGAACGTAGAAGTGACCAATTCAGTAATGTAATGTAAATTCTTGTAAATTTCTCAGCGCCCACAAAAGCCACGTCAGAGAGACCAGCTTATTTACCGGCGCTATACCAATTCAAGTCCGCAATATCCAATCCACTCGTAAGTCATGAGATTTGAACGGATGTAATTAAATGCTAGGAAAATTATGATATTCGCTGTCCCATCAAAAGTGAATATAGTCGAAATCATTAAATAATCATTGCCCCATAATAATAATAATAATGTCACCTGGAGTTATTCAGGCTACTGTTTCTGGGCGCAACTAATAGGATGGATGGATCCAGGGCTTAACGACAGCTTATGACAACAATGGCCGTTGCCGTCGACAGAAATAATAGGCCTATAGCATCTCTCTCTCTCTCTCTCTCTCTCTCTCTCTCTCTCTCTCTCTCTCTCTCTCTCTCTCTCTATATATATATATATATATATATATATATATATATATATATATATAATATATATATAAATACAGCGGAATAGAATTGTCAACAAGTTTCAGTCTACTTCGACATATGACGAGGAAATTTCCGCGTGACATGAGTGATGAAGAATCACAAGACACTTTTAAAGACAGTGTTCGAAACGTTGACAGAGGCGTTTAGTGCAAGACTTACACTGGGCATATGAGCATAATTTCGTGTATTAAACTTAACTAATATAGCTATATGAAAAGATAACTACCATGGAAATATGCGATAGAAGTAATTAAAGCACCACTAAAGCACCACTCTAAATCAGCCCATTCACGGTCGATGCTTCATGTCACAGAAACAGTATTAAGAGGAAGGTCCAATTGCCGAAGACAAAAGAGTGACGTGGCACGTATCGTAATCTCCAAAGCTAAATGCAGGGCACCAGCTTGTTCACGAGTGATGTTTCGTATCAGAGGGCTTGTCCAAAGGGTTGTTCAAGGAGGTCCAAGTCCGGTTGCCAGCGGGTGAGAGTGGGGAAGAGTAGGCCTACGCAGTAGGGCGGGTGTCGTTTACGACAGCTGTTGGAAGGTGAGGGAGGCAGAGTATGAGTTCTTGAAGATAATATCTTCAAGAACGACTACGACTTACACTTATCACGACTCCGACTTACACTGAAATCTGATATTATCACACATCAGATTACAGTGTAAGTCGGAGTCGTGATAGAAAGAGTTACCTAGGTGTTCAGCATCGGACATTATGTGTCTGTACGGTTAAAACCGGCATATAATTATTATGCCGTAATTAGCCCACGTGCAATTAACAATTCTGTAGGCCAACTAATATAGGCTAATGTAGGCCTACCTAAACCTATACTGGGCTTGTGTATGGGCAGTAGTAGGGGCCTATTACCAGTAGACCAATAATAATGTTGTTCAGTGTTGACCAAACAATAGTGTACTGACTAGGTATGGTACATCTGTACCTGGTGAAGTACATATAGGTGATGGATCACCAGCTTGGACATGCAGCATACAATGAATGTCTGATTATGTCCCTTCTTTCCTTAGCAATTGTTTTTTCACTTTTCTTTTTCAAACCAGTCCTTTGTTGCATCACAGCGATAATAATTCCTAGACCTGTAGACCCCCATGTTGGTCATCTTTTTTATTAGGTAGGGACCTATTGTATAATTTAACAGTACAGTTGTAGGTCCTATAGCCTACGTTACAGCAAAATTTTTGTAGCGTGTTTGAACCTCAGTTTTTTTAGATTTTTAACTTTTGATGTCAAAAATTCTAAATTTAGGCTATATGCCTATACTGGAATTGTAATTTGTGCACTGCCCATGACTGCCAATAGAGGACTCTGCAGATTCTATACTGAATAGGACAGAGGAAAGGTGTGTAAGGGCAAAATGGAGGAAAGGGAGGTTGAGGGCAAAATGGAGGAAGGGGCCCTTTTCTCCATTTTGCCTTCAACCTCCCATTACTCTATTTTGCCCTCAACCTTCCCTTCCTCCATTTTGCCCTCGACATCCCTTTCCTCCATTTTACCCTCACTTTCCCTAAGTAGTCTACAACTCTGGCACTGAAGAATGCCTGCCCTAATGTTCCTTTTGCCTTCTGAAATAATTAATACCTTGTGTGACAGTGGGTATAACATTATATATTTTTAGTGAAAGTAGCTAGTTAGAACTAGCTTCTATTTACAGAAAAAAATATTTTAAGTAATAAGCATATACTTGTGGTTGTTGTGTGCTTGTCTTTAAGATTGAGCAGTGAGCATGGAGGAGCACTGTTGCACAGTATTTTCCTTGGCCTGTACAGTTGCCCCAGTACCTTTTACTAAAAGTTGGTGCCTATGCCTATTTCCATACTAAAAATATTGCATGCCATATTTGAAACTATTGTTCATTGTTGCCTATGCTTTATATTCATCAGTACTAGTATATATCTTCAGAAAGACCAGTGTAAATCTCCAAAAATGGTCAAGTATTGGTGATTTGGTTTGCAATAATGATTCATTAAACAAGATAAGAATAGGGTTTGTTAATTTTGATTTGAAGAGTAGAAGATATATCAGTTGAATGCACTCACCGAGTGTTTTAATTTGTCCAGCAGTTTCCAACTCGTTGGTGAGCGACTCATCACTATGAGATGCTAGACTAAGGCACACTGCCTGCCTGCAGCAGATTATGAACCAAAAGCCTAATAAGGCAAGGGAGAAGTGTGACAATTGTGATCTGCTGGAAATATGTCAGAAGGAAACATAGTTTGTGTATATTGTTCATTGATATTATGTATAATACCAAGTATTATGTATGATACCAAGTGTGATAATTAATGAGAGAAATTTATTTATCAAAAGCTGCTAGTTGTAAGTTAAAATGTGGATAATCATTGTTGTTCTGTTGGATTCCTGATGCCTATATACTTTTCATGTTTTAAATAATACTCATGCATGCCTTCGTGGTTTCTCGGTGCTGGCTTATTTAAGAGATTTAAATCTTCGGCTAGCAGTCTGTACAAAGGTAACTTAAATGGCATTTATTCAAATGGTGCCCATTCAAACTGGCAGCGGTGGTGAAGAATCTCATCCGATCAATTCATTGAAAAGCGAACAGGACCGATGGTGTACGGTAGCTATATAAAAGCACTTACATCTAAGTTGTACAAGTACTATATCTGCCAATCCAGGGACAGTAGAAGAACCCATAGTATTATCCTTGGCCTGTTGCCCCAGTGTGTCGCTGTGTAGAAACCTTGAGCAAGTCCTTGGCACACAATTGCTTTGCAGTACAATTGCAGTTGCACCGTCGAGGTGTGTTCACTTCTGAGCAAAAAATGTTGGAAGAAGGGTGATATCAAATTTCAGAATAATTAATAAACCACATGTCAGTGGTTTTTCAAACAGCTGGACATATACCACTAGTGGCATCACTAAGTGTTATTCACATCTTCGACTGTTACAGTATCTGAAACAAGCCCCATTTGTCGTAAAATGCTCCAAAAATGCCTGTCTGCCCCATACCCTGCAAGAGAACTTACAATGTTTCCCAAATATTAAATTTTAAGCGGTCTGTGATCACCTGATGGCTTTGATCTGAGCTTTACTGGTGATACGCAAACATTCACTAATTTTACCTGGATCAAAATTAAGTATTAGAACTGCTGCCATATGTGCCATCTATGGGTCCATATGAGCTTATGTGTCCTACATGGGCTCCATGTGGGCATGCCCTATACGGATCCCATATGAGCATATGCGTTCTATGTGGGCTCTATATTGGCATGCTGGCATATATAAGTGACTGCATTATTAACAATAAATTACTTGGGAGACAGAAGGCTCTGGAATGCGCAATGGCTTAACTCTATGTAGGCCATATAACTTGTAAAAAAACTGCCCAACACTTTAATACTGATTAAGTATAACAACAAGAGAAATGAAAAAATCGGTTTTTTGATTAATCATCTGAAGAGAGATAACACAATTCATGTAAAATTGTCTCAAAATATAAAAATACACAAAACTGAAATAGAATTTCATTACAAACTATAGAAACCACAATAACAGTTCAGATTCTGGCTGTTATGAGACAATTATTTTTAAAAATTCCATTAATTAACAAAAAGTTACTGTGAACAATGAGATGGTTAGCATTAAACCTACAGAAAGCATACTTTTTGCTACCTTTGAACTATATGTAGTTCCTTCCAATAATGTAGGCTACAATGTTTAATTCAGCAACCAACATATATTACCTAAGAGTTAAAAAAACCTGCCCTCCAAAACGTATTTAAAATAAAAGCACAGATTCAGTTACTAGACTAGTTGTCTTTGACTCAGCCATGGGAAACAGATTCTGCCATATACTATGGCACCTGAGAACAAATATAAGAAACATTATCAGTGCAGAACACGTATTTTGCACAGACTAAATGACAGCAGCCAGCGCAGCAGTAGATTGTTTTGACGAGTTGAACATTGTATCATTGTTCAATTACAAAAAGAGATGAAATGAATGACATGATGATTTGTATATCTTTGAGTTCATTCTTGGACCTTTACAGCCTCCTTAGAAAGCTCAGTTTATTTGTGTCATATTTGTTTCCATCGGAAATCTGGACAGGGATCTCGACACAAAAGAGATCGCTGCCGTTCTGATCTGTAACTTCGTACTTGACTACCAGTTTCATCTAAAACAAACAAAACAACCATCACAGCCAAGACTTTTAAAAGTATAAAATCAACAAAGCTATATTTATCTTCTATTTGTACATTGGGAGTAAGAATATTGGTTTCGCCTGTGGCCCAACTTTCAGTTACTGCTTCTTTCAAGTCCATAAACACTAGAAGACAAGCTTCTCTGTAGCCAAGTGAAAATACTTTTGTGCTGTAAACCGACTTATGAGACGTGTGCACTTCACCAGAGCTCTGGGAAGCTTAGGAAGAAGGGTGATATCAAAGGTAGTTGAACAGTTTAAATATACAGGCTTGATGAGATCGAATCCACTACTAAGCTAAGCTTGTTTGATCAGATCCGAAACAGATCTGTATGCTAAGCTGACTGACTTACTTGGAATTTCAGAAACATGCTTTACAATATAGCATTTAAATAAAGCAGAATATTATATTGTCATATATTCAGTGTTGGGTATGAGTTAACTCAGATGAGTTTAAACTCACGAATGAACTCACTTGCTGTGATTATGAGTTTTAGTTAACTAACCTCAAGGAGTGTGAGTTACGAGTTTGATTTACTTCATAATTTCTGTGAGATTGAGTTATAACTGTCAATTTTAAAATCATCTCACTTATCGGCACTCGGCACACATTATGTTGAAACAAGCTAATGCCAGTAAAGTTTGAGATGTTAAACATGTATGTTTGAGCTGTAAAACATGTGAACTGTGGTGTTTACTTTGAATCCACAATAATAACCTGATTTATCCATTGATAGTAATAACAGTAATACTAGTAAATTAGTAGTATTATACTGACTGTGCATTTGAACAACGTTCGATTGGAACGTTCTAGTATGAGACATGTGTGAGCTGATGATTTAACTCATTTAACAACTGAGTTTTGGTTAACTCATTTCATAGAGGATTATTTGAGTTTGAGTTTTAACTCATTTTTAGGTGCATGAGTTGAGTTTTGATTTAACTCATTTCTTGCATAAGTTTACCCAACACTGCATATATTGATACATCTTACGGACTAAGTTGTATCCTAGACCGAACCAGAAATCAAGCAAATAAAACCATTGTGACATCATATTCTGACCTTAGGATATGTCGGTGAGATGTAAACATTGTTCACATAGGTGTACTGAGTTCCAGAGTTGAGTGGACAGGTCAGTCCAGAGTCCTTGCATGCATCAGGGTTGGTCAGAGGAAATGGCACGGGAACGCTATACACAATACCGTGGACCACGGCTTTGGCGCTGTTGACAGCTTCATCTGATTTCATGCAATAAATTTTATTTTAATAATTTTTCAACAATACATATTAGTCACATATCTGCATCTGATTCTTAAGTATTTTTTTCTGTGGTTGCGACGGACTGACAGAAACTAAACGAAAAGAAGGCAGAAAATAACTAAACATTTTCAGTGCGTCTGTAAGTACATCAAGAATCGCACCAACACTCACAAACGTTTTCAAAGCACTGAAAACTTGTAATGTGACTGGGCCAAGGCAAACGCAGATCTATCAGAAGACCATTCTTGTTAACTGAATGTAAATGAAACAAGCAGTTTGATACTGGATTCTTCAGCCAGGTAATTGTGATACAGATTGAAAAGTCTTATGCAAATATGTGGGTGTAATTCCAGGTCAAAACTGCAATTTGTAATTCAATGCCCTGAAGAACAAGCAGCCAATATGTCAAAACGACTGATGGATACTGTCAATTGTAACAAAGAGACTAAGCCCCATTGGGCATAGTGTTATGCTAGCATCAACCTCAAGAGGACAGAATACTTGCAGAAGATGGTTGTCGAAACCTTCTGTTTAATTAATCTACCTATTATATATATACTCCTTAGCCTTCCTCTTCTCTGTTTCAAGAATGCCTGAAGATAATCTAATTTATTAGAGATGGCACTGACTTGGATTGGAAGCACCTCTGAATCTCTGAGTGGTGCTATACAAATGTTCAATCAAAATTACAAAAAGACTCACTTATTCAGTATTTGTAAAGCATTGGTAAGAGTAACCCATATGCACAAAGAACACTTTTAGAATATTTACAAAGGAACTAATTCTCTTAAAAAATACAGAATACAACAATACTTCTTACCATAATTCAACAAATAGACTATTCATTTAAATATAGACACATTTAAGCAACATCATAGTAAACTGAATTTTGTGATGATCCCACTAAGGATGTAAAACTTTTGCTGATAATACGTGTTTTATAATAATACTCATAAACAATTATTAAATTAAATTTATAATTACAAGCATAACAGGTAGAACTTCAAAGAAACTTACTGGGGACAAAAGTGACTGAAAATGAAGAATTCTGTCCCTTCTTCAAGTTGCATATTGGATCACTCTCACAACCACTGACTTTGACATCACTAACTTTACCTGAACCTGAAATCAAGAATAGATATTTCTGAACTCAAAAGAGATGTGTTACACAATACCTTAAACAGTTTGAGCAGAAGATTGCTTAGAGTGCCATTTATAAATATAGCAGTCATTCCTGAATTCATTTAATCATGCAAAATAACAGTCTGCATCAACTATCATCAAACATCAACTATAAATATACAGAATTATTTCTGCTGATTTTTAATCATAATATCATAGTTTTCATGAAATTTTTATTGGTTTTCAGAAGATGCTCAAATGAATGTCAAAAACATTTGAGTCATATCCTCAGTTGAAGATGTCCCTCCGCTATTGCAATCAAAAAAGTCTAAAGTAAAACATATTTTTAATAATGTACCATTGACTGCTACACAATAGCAAACTAAATCTACTGCCAGTTTCATTTAATGGTCATTTGGTGAAACTTTACAACTCATCGTAAATAAACAAAGTGGTGAATTCCTAGTGAGTTGTCAAGTTTATATTGTATTATTATGTAGCGTTATATTATGTTGGATCTTGATCTGGAAGAACAACATCTAATGATCTACAACTTAATACCAAGTATATATAATAAAGAATAATAAAATGAATATGTATAAAAGTAAGTATTTGTGGCAGATATTACCTGCCACAAATGCTTACATATATACATACACATAAATACATGCATACATAATATTATATTCTAGATGCAAAAGTGTGAGTCTGGCTAATGCCAAGTTATGTTTATAATAGGGCTGCACCGAATAGGTGATTTTCACTATTCAGCCGAATACGAATAATTGGACTAACTATTAGGCCGAATACAAATAGTATACAAGATAGGTCTACCGACAATTTTAAAAATTTCAAATATCAGCAACATTTTCAGTTCAGTTAAGTTTAATACATAAACTAAAGATAAACAGTTAGCTACACGTAGTGTTGCAACCTTCTGCCATTCTGTATAAACTACCGGTGGTAGGAATAGAACTAATTTAACTAAACTTGGAAATGAGACGGCCGACACTGCGATACCGTGGTCCACGCAGTAAATAGGTATTTCCAGCATTCCAGCAGCCACTTGTGCAGAAGCAACTGTCATCAGACCACTATTCGTATATGGTTCGAAAGCTACTATTCGACCGAATACCGAATAGCTATTTGGCCCACAATTCGGCTCCGAAGCGAATACGAATCGAATATACAGCCCTAGTTTCTAGTTTCAAATGTGGGTTCATTCACGAAAACTCTTGGGCTGGATCAAACCATGTCTACAATGTTCGTGATCAGAATCTATTCTGAAGGGGGATCGTATGATGAATTAAATCTGAACTTGAGATTCCGTATTGGTTTCTACACACACGCTCGAGATAACATGATCTTGTGGGTAGTAAAAATCAAATATGGCACATAACTCAGACAATAACCTTTTTCAAACATCAAATTGAGAACTTACCACCACACGACTTCCAGTGAATACAGTCAATGCCCGACAGTAAAGACGCAATCACGAAAACCCAGAAACAAGCCGTATTCTTCATCTTTGCTGTAGATTAGAAATTGACTATACTGTTCGAATGGCTGTTATGTAAACGTTATAAACAATTTCAGCGCATGGCGTGATTCGCGGATAAGAATGCAGTAGAGCGACATCAACGCGGCGGAAGTAACAAATACCATGTCGTTAAATCAACACTTACTTACTAATCGGTGCCATTAAAATATAAATTATAAAGTGAATATTTCATATTGATGGTATATAGTTACTAATAATTGTCGCTATTTATATTTTATGACATATTTTAAAAATTATTTACACCGGAGGTTAGTCTAGTGAGACTCTATGACGATGTATTGGTCTTACGATCACGTTCACTGTCTTGTGACTGTGGATCACATGATATCTAATTAGTAACAACAATCGGGATGATTGTCCAAAGCATGGCCCGTTGCGCAGGCACAGGGTGAGTGTGCGCTCGTTCGTAGGTGGGGTAAACATTCAAATCGTCACTCGTGGCGTAGGGTTCTAGGCCTACAACTTCCACGTCACATGTGAGAAGAGACCGTTCCAGATTCCGCACAGGCCTTATTGCGAAAGAAACCAACTAAAAGAATTCCTTTGGGGTTGCCTACTCCTGTTCCTACCTCGTACTCAGTCTCAGGTCGCCGACAGAATTTCCGGAATCCAATAGGGCATAAGCACAAGTTGTTTGAACTTGTTTCTGGCAGCAGTCACAGAGATCCGTGCCACATAGGCAGGGCATTCACGGCCTCGTATCCATCGTTAGCCTCGATCGTTATGCCAATGAGATAATTTAGTATGGAGTATCGACCCAGCCTGGGCCCCTAAACGATCCTGGGGCCCGGGCATTTGTCCCCTCTGAACCCCTCTCGGCGAACCTGTCCGTTATCTTTCCCGCGTGCATTTTTGCACTGGGATCCGGATTACTCCGGAAGCGTCTCTGATTTGTACTGTGAGAGACGCTAGGTATGTTTATATCTATAAATACAATACAAATCATATAGTGCAGAACGTTGCAGCTGGGTGCAAGAAAAGGAGAAACTACTGCATTATTTCTATATGTTGCAGGCCTATGCCTACCTGTGACAATTTTTATCATGAACCGCAAATAGCTAATAATGGCTCGGTCATTAGTCCTATAGGTAAGAAATGCTTTGCAAAATTTTCCGATATTGGAAACTTTCTCACATTGCGGTCATTCTTAGAACTACTACAGAATCCTTCGTTGCAAGTATAAATTAAGCGTTCCATGAACGTAGATGGTTTCGGCGGGACATTATATGTGACGTCACATTTATGAAGAGGCCTTAAACAATGGCGTCGACGATGGTGAGCGCTACATTGGGTGAGACGATGTCAGTTGCGACGATGTCGGTTTCGTTTGGTGATGGCGATGGATCGTTCTTTGGTAAGCGGTATATCTAGTGATAGGCCTAATAGAGGTCGATTATTATATTGTCTAATATCAATTTACATAGCGCCGCTCACAGCAGTGGCCCTTCAGTACGAAAACCCGAAGAGTAGAAAATGACTTGAAGCGGGAAACGGATGTACATTGTACAATACAATAAAATACAACTAGGCATTTATAAAGCGCTTTGGCGTGACAATTCTTGCACAAAAGCGCTGTGCGACATTCTTAGTCATAGATCAGGGAGAATAGGTAGTTTCTCTTGAAAAGAACAACTGTTGTGGCTTGACGGACTGAAATTGGGAGACTATTCCATTTTGTGGATTCTGCGACAGAGAATGCACGGTTCCCAAACCTCTTTTTAGTGCGAGGTATGGTAAAGTCTCCACGCGTAGATGAACGGAGTCCTCTTGAGGTAGAGGCAGCGCATGACGCAACCATGGACGTCATATACGAGGTGGAGGTTCCGTTATGAATGTGGTACATGAGATGGGAAATCTTGAAGGAAACACGGGCATGGATGGGCAGCCAGTGTAGCTGTTGTAGGGATGGTGTGATGAGGAGCAAGACCTTTTATTAGGCGGGCAGCAGAGTGTAGGACTGAGAGGATGGAGTTGCAATAGTCCAGGCGAGAAATGACGAGAGCGTGGACGAGGATACGCAGGCAGTTTTCATTCAGGCAGCGTTTCACTTGTCGAATCCGACGCAGGTGGAAAAGCACGCTCTAGCGATGGTGGATATGTGTTGGGTCATGTTCAGCTTACTATCCAGAAAAACACCGAGGTCGCGGACTACATCAGAGGGTGTGATGACGCAGCTTGCATCAATATTGAGATTTTTGATTGTGTTGTCCAGTATCGTGCTGTTTCGTCGTTCGAACCAGATGAGTTCAGTCTTAGAGGCAATCAATTTTAGGCGCATGGATGCGCACCAAGATTGAATATCCTGGACGCATGATGCGATTGTAAGAAGAGACCCGGAATGAAAGGTAACATGTAGAGAAGAGGGAATTGAGTTCCATACGAGGATCCAATGGCAACAAAAGATTAATTTTGGGCCATAAAAATAGTGGTCCACTGGTCCTATGAAACTCGCTTAACAAAGAATGTGCCAGTCCAGGGAACGGAGAGGCCGATGAGAAGCTGTAGAAGAGGGTCCAAGCGAATATGATTCCTGAGATATTTCAGAGCAATACCCAGATTGCACTTATAGCGACCATGCAGGACAAAACTTTGAACGGAATGTGGGTTGTCAGTGGAAGCCAGAGAAATAATAATAAAGGCGAGCAATCAGTCTGGCATGAGCATTGAGAACTGACTGGATGGGGAATAGACGGAGCTTTGGGTAAGATGAGAATTGTCTTTTGCGTAGTGCGTTCTAGATAAGCAAGCAGAAATTGATAGAGCATCATTGAAGTTTCACTCCTTCGACCAGGGTAAATTGTAGTAGGCTGGATATGTCGAATTTTGTCTTAGAGTTGAAATTTATGATGTAAACTCACAATTTGGAATTCTGTGAAAGTGACACAACTGGAGTTGAATGTCTTGACATGTGTAAGCTTTTGCAGTGGACCCAAAGTAAGTTCTACTAGTGTTAAATCGTGCAGTCAGCGACCTCATCAAGTACATTACTTTTATTGTAACTATTAATTTACGAAACATCGTTTCAAGTTAAACTGATCAAGCGCACTCTATATTTAAGAACAAGAAAGCCGCTAGCCCTTAAAGATAGCATGGCCATCAGCATGGACATGACTTAATTGTTTAGTAGCTTTGGCATATGCGCAGCCAGTCCTTGCCCTTGTCATTTGAGTTAAGGGTGCATCTGTCACAGAATTTTAGAAACACCTTTCTGCTTGCTGAAATTGCCCATAATTATGATATCAAATTTAAATTGTCTTCTAGATTCTAATCGATTAGCATATCGATTGGACAATGGGGTAATTCTAATTCTATTTGGTTAGCTGGTGCCTGATCCTAATTTATATTGATTAGCAATTTGTAGTAATCCTAATCGTAAAGTAACTATGTTTCTCGTAATGACTGTTCAGTGAAATGTTGAAAAATTATCCTGAATTTATTGTTCAATATTCTTGAGATGAAAAGTGCTATTGTTAGAAAGAGCTAAATTAATGAGCAATTGTAAAAGATTCAGTGAAATTATCGACACTAACTGGAAGCCAGCTTATATGTGTTGTTAAACTTTGACACTCATTTCAATTAATTAAGGCGAGTTAAACGTGGCAAGCAAATTATGGTTAAACTGCATGGCACTTCATCTAAATTTTATTGGCCATCTGTTGCTAATTTCTGTAGTCGATTTGCAAATTTCAGTAGCTAATTTTAATTCTAATTTATTAGCCATTTAATTAATCGTACCCATCTCTGTTAATATGAGCGTGTACTAAAAATGACTGGGAAATCAGTTAGCTTGTCGCAAAAGTGTTAAATAATAAACAAATTTACCACTGGAATAATCAACTGTTTAACTATTTAATGGCTTTTATATTTTATTATTTTAGGATTGAAATTGGATGAAGACAAGAAGTATAACGTGACTTTCAAAACCAACATGTGTTTTTCGAGTTTTGCTCTTGACCCTACTACGATGGAAGGTGGGCAATACTGATCATACGGTGATCATATACGTTTAAAATTTGTAATTATGTGCAAGTTATTGTGAATGATACAAGCAGGAAATTTATACAGGATGTCCGGAGACATTTATTTCGGACGAACAATAATATAGCTGAGAAGATAGTTGAGCAAATAAACAGACATAAAGATGAACAGTTAAATTCAGAAAGAGATACACATGCGTAGAATGAGACGATTTCTCCAATTTTTTTAGTTAGCTTTAACTATGAAGTGAAACCCACCTTATGTAAAGAATTATGTGTAAACCTTGCCTTGAAATCTCATCGTGCAGTAAGCAATGTGTCTTCAGCTGAACAATGTTTATAATGAAAAGAGCTTCAACTGACAGTTTTTTTAAGTTTAGTATTATTTAAACGTAGTAAGGAATAAACCTCTTTTTCACAGTTTTTCTCCTTATTATCCTTGACTATAACAGCATTCACTATACTTCTGCCAAGGACAATACACAACTTGGTGATTGAACCAGTAGTTTTTCATTCTTTCATGCTGAGCATGATTTCCCTCAGTTGACATTGGGTTTGACCTGGCACATCCATTTGACAGCTGTCAATTGAGGTGCGTGTTTGAAAGCCATATTCTAGAAGGGATGAAGCACCAGCAACAATTCCAGATATTTCCCTGTTTAAGCAGTAATATTGTTGACCAGCAAAGAACATTCAGGAAACATTGACATATGGATCAATGATAGTACAGTATAGCATTGTGACCTCCATTGTAGCAATTTTTAGCCTAGAGCTTCCATGTTTTTGATTGCTACATTGCTGCCCTCCCTTATCCCCTACCACTTCCGCTATGAGTGACATGATTCCACTCTTCAGCAACATCTGTTCTGCTGTCCAACGAGGAAAACAACATCGATATCTTCCCCGTTACAGCATCAGGTCCTTCTTGGTTGTCTGATTGTCTGGAATGAGTTTCTTCTGGAGTTGCACCTCCTACCCAGGAAGTCTTCACTCCAATTCAATGCCTTGCTGAGAGCTGTCCGTTTCAGCCACTGGTGGGACCCACATAGGCGAAGTTTTATATGCCTTTATATGTGTGTATATATATATATATATATATATATATATATATTGATTCATTTTGCCTGGTGTGACAGTAATTAGATTAGATTAGAATTGTATATATGTATCAAATCATTTATATAGCATCTGTGGTTACACCAAAATCACTTTCAATGAAGCCTATCTCTAATGTTCTTTTGAACACATCTCAGAGTGCTTGCAGTAAAAGCCTATGTGCCAATTATTTTCAGATGATGAACTTGTGACTTTGTGGATCAAAACGGATGAAGAATTTGCTCTGTGCAGCTTGACAAAGAAGTTTCCCCAGTATAACGCAAAGTTTTATTTTAAGAAGGGGAGCCAATTCACCCTCTACTTGAAGGGAAAGGGTAATTGTTTAACAATCAATATCATTAATAACTACATTATTAGAGATTTAAAGATGTCATCACTTCCTTTGTTGTCATCACCACCATCTTTTAACTTGCAAAAGAATTCGTTAGAAATAGCAAGTTATCACTTTAAGATAATTCTCAATTTGGGATTATAGTTATAGTGATCGAAAATTATAGCTTTTCTTCATGCTCATAATTTTCGATCACTATAACTATAATCCCAAATTTCGTGACCAGTCCCTAAAAATGCAATCAAATCAACCATTGATATAAAATTTTCTTAAACATTTATTTGTGAGGTTGTCAGTGTCACTGCCGGTAGCTTAAAATTTATGACATTAATTTTGAAGGAGAAAAAGCAACTCTGGATTACCCAGATGGTAAAGTGAGCATGATCATCATAGTGATGCTAATAAAACTAAAGTAATGCAAGTATTTTCTTAAACCAGATTAAATTGTCTTTGCTCTTTTTGGAGCTGTTGTAGCCTAATTGATGAAGGAAGATGCTGAATTGGTCTAATGATCCAATTCACAGGAAATATGAAAAAGCTAATTCCTTAGTTGATTAACTTCTTAATGCACTGGGATGAAATTTTATATCAATGGTTGATTTGATTGCATTTTTAGGGACTGGTTACGTTTGCGGATACAAGACCTCTAATGCTGTTTATGACAGCGACTAAGAAAGCAGGGGTACAGCAGTAACGTACCAATCCATTGCTTTTCTATGCATTCTTAAGAGCTCAAACACACGTTTGTTAATCACGAACTTCTTAATGCGCCGGGCTGTTCTGTTAATCATATTTCCAAATTATAACGACACATGTCAGAGATGGTTCTGTAAAAGTATTACTTGTTTAAAAAATGATCAGTCTTTTGTGTGAAGCATTTAATATTAAGCAAGTTTTCATGTGATGGCAACGATCTGGATTGTTCCAATTTCAAGTATTTGTGGATAAAAGACAAATGTTGACTATGTGAATTATGGATACCAAAAAAAATATATGGATGCAGGACAAATGTTGACTATCTGGATACAAGACAAATGTTGACTGAGCAAAACAGAGATCCATCCTCAATTTTGAACAACTGTCAAATTCTCAAAACATTCTGCTAAAGTCTGTTTTGTCCTGTCCGATTGTACTGTGAGTGAGACGATGATTATTCCATGATGAATTTTAAATACAATTGATGATTTGTCCAAAAAATTTATTCATTGCTTTTGAATTTACTGGTGTGGCTCTCAGCTTCAACAATAATAATCTTCAGTGGCCAGTTTCAAAAATGTTGGACAGCACTGATCTAAAAAATACATGAAACTTAAAGTTTGAAAACTATGTTTGTTTGCCATACTAGTAATTGTGCTGTAGTGCACATTTGCTCTGTAGAAAATTTTTCTTTTGAAAGTTAATTAATTTATAGTTCAAAAACTTCTGCAGAATTGTTTTTGTAATACAGCCTCTTACCAGCGCATGTGAACCAATCATTTGCAGTTGGTCTGAACAAATCAATTTCAACGATCTGAAAAGTGAATTCTTATGTATAAGCAGCGGAATATGTCATTAATTTCATGTTATAATTCATACTAGTTAAATGACCCACTGTCCAGTTGCTGCCCCAGTTTGAAACTATTTCGTGAATATTATTATTATTGGTCTTATGTGTAGCAAATATAACATGTTTGTGTATCATTTTAAAGTATGATACCATGAATGGAAATGCCTATAGATGTGTTTCTTAATAACACACAAAAGAGGATCAAAGTTCAAGAAGACACTTTGTATAACAACTTGAATACTGCGACTGAAAGTGATGGTACTGCATTTAGTATATTGATGAATGGAATTAAATAATCTGGCATTTCTTGTTTTTCTACACTGTGAAAGTAATTAGTGAACCTTATAAATAAATAAATAAAATCTCCTGATTATTGTCAAGAACTAGAATATAGCAAAAGGCTTTAATGATCAGATTTAAAACCAACAAAACCTAAACAAGTTGCAAATGAGCTGTTTAGCCCAAAACACAATGGAAGTTGGCTTAACCACAATAATCAATAATTATTCTGACGAACACCTGCATTCTGATCTAGTTAAAGCGTATGCTCTTGATCAATAAAGTACAGACCAAGCACAAATCTTCCAGTCCAAAAAATTATTATTTCATGCCATCTGCAATTGACTTCATCAATACCAAGTCAGAATAAACAGAAGGATGATCAATAGTTTAATACAAATTCAGAAATAAGATACAACAGAAGGAGTGCAATGATTATTGTTAGACATTGGTTTACTGCATGTGAATATGCACTATACAGTCATGATTCCAGCTGCTGTAATGTGCATTACACAGATACATTGATATGTTACAGTTTAAAAAGCGCCTAAACACTTGTCATAAAGGCACGGTATACAGCTGAACAATAAACACCATATTACCACAGCTAATTTTTTACACTATACTTAAAAACCATACACCTGTTTGCCAGTGACAGGGCATTCTGTATCTAAAAGTACATAAACACTTTTATACGTTTGTATATGTAAAACATTATATTTAAAAGTTTTGAAAATTGGGTTATTCACAAGTCGATACAAACAAAGTAAGTAGTCATCCCCTACAGCTTTTAGGATGTAATATGCGAATCTTCTATGGATGAGAGCTGATGTCTATGTTGTAGTATACATTTCTTGATTGTTTCTATGCTTGTCAGCTTATGCATAATGCATGTGTGCACGTATAGTATCAGGGCCAGAGTATGCGTTGAGCCCACTCCCTTCACTGCTGAGGCCACAGCCCTACTCCACGAGGCCTAGACTGCACGACCGCATAATCCCTAGGGTGGGCAGCCTTACGAGGAAAACGTTTTTGACAAGAATGCTTTGTTATTTGAATGTCTTGTAAACCTATGTGTGGTATAAGCAGTTGGTTGAAATAAAAAATATATGTATGTTCTAATGAACAGAATGGTTCATATATTGCTCTTGGAAAAGTGCTCTGATCTCTTCATGTACAAGACTTGCCTACTTCCAAACATCTCTGTAGATGTCCAGATAACAGAGATGTTTGGATAACAGTAAGGTTTTACAGTATTCATAATTCATTTTAACACTTCAATTTAACTTAAGATATGTGGACCACTGAGCCAATATGAGATGCAAAGAAATATATGAGTGTACAGCCAACAAATGCCAAAAACATGCAAATAAAATGGAATTTTTCAAAGAGTACAAGCAAGGACAATGAAATCAAGTACATGTACTACATGACAGTAATTTCATTGGTGCCAAACAATTATTTTGAGATGATGCAATGATAAGAAGTTATTTCCTTTCTTCAAAATGGCATGTCGGACTTTGTATAAAACAATTATTCAAAATGTACCTATTCATTTCTGTTTTACCCTAAACTTTAGTACAAAGGACCCAAGGGTGTAGCAAAACCAAAAGGAAACTACCAATTGATATGATAAATTCACAGATTATTTGCTCTGAATCAATGTCACTTCAATTGCAAATACAATAAGCCAAAGACTGCAAAGCTATATACATACTGTACCAAAGTCACCAATTGTGTTGTTCTAACCAAAACTAATAGAAAGTTCACACATATCGGTGCATTTTGATTTTCTGTTTGATTATATTACTTTGTGCTATGTACATTAAAAGCATTTCAATCAATTGCAAAATTTACCAGTATGTTAAGCAAGGATCTTTGGCAACTGTGTTACCACAGGACTAAATTACTGGTAACTTGTAAAACTGAAACATAATTAAAGCTTAAAAATATGACAGATATTCACACATGCACTTTAAAATTTGCAACAGGGATGTGTTGTCAGCTTAACTCAGTCATACAACAGTGCCCACAAATTACCATCCTCTTTAATAACGAGCTGTATTGGCTTCCCAGTCACTTCTAGGACATGCTTGTTGTTAAATTATTATCATTAGGATATGAGCGAGACCTCTAGTGGTTGTCAAAGTGATGTTCATCCGTGTTGTGTCATTCTAGGGGTTTCGAATTATCATGGGATGGAAGTCCTTGATAGTTTTGTGAATTTTGTACATTGGATTTCGAGGATGCATTCATAGTGAAAATGCTATATGAGAATGAGATCGGGTTGTAAAACCAAATTAAAACTGAACACTTCATCATGAGTGACATTGTAATGAGCCATGTCATAAGATGGCCTAAGAGTATATCTATAATTATGTGCATGTCATCCCGTTTGTATCTAACAGATATACAGATCAATTAGGGGATGGATGTGCTACACTTTTATTTATCTCAAATGCTAACGAACTGTCAAACCCACTATTTCCATAGTACCTTGTGTCTGTAAGTTAATCATGACTGTGAAAACTCATATTTTTCACATAATAGCAGTCAAACTTAACTTGTACATTTTTATCAATACAATGTAAATGTTTGAGCCACTAACAGCAAAATTCATCCAAAGTTTCAATATAGTTTACAACTTTATCTTTAAACACTAAACCTTAACAGGGACCTAACACTCTAGTGTAGTGTCGTCTAACATTGGTTACTGTGACCTTTATGATGTTTCTAAATTATTCTGAAAAGTTTTGAAAATATGAAAATGAGTGGCCATCTTGCATTCTGGTCAGTCAGCCTTTTAAATTATGTATGGTCCTTGGGCCTTCCAGAATGTCCAGATTACTCTTTCAAAAGCAGACACTGCAAGTGAAGAAGACACAAAGGCACATGGTTTAACCATTCACTGACTGCATTAGAGGCAATTGAAAATGTCAAGCATAATATAACGTGAAGACATTCACACAGTAGACTTCTCAAATGCTGTACAATAGCTGTTAGACAATAAATACCCCATTCACCACCAACCTATCAGACATGCTACTTCCCTGCTGGTGGCTATATGTCTTGGTCCATCACCAGCAAGACAAAGTGACCACCCAGCTGTCGGCCCAAAGAATGTAGCTGCCTAGATTTGGTTTATTTCTCACATTAATTTTTTTTATCAGACATCTTTATATCTAATCTGCAGGCTTCTAAAGAGCCATTATCAGAACAAATAAGGCATCTACAGACTACAGGTTTCTTTTACATGAAACCATGGTCTTATAATTGCAATACACTGGAAGTATGCATCCATGATCTGAGAGTTCAGACAGGTCAACATCTTCAATGAAGGTAATAAACTTTAAACTCTGCAAAACAACATAGCCAACTTTTCTTAGGTTTTTATCATTGCACCAACAACTGACAAAAAAAGTTGTAAATAAGTAATTTGTGAGGTTGAATGGTACTAAATACAAAGCAGCCATATATATATATATATATATATATATATATACATACATTGGGTCTTTCAAGTTTTTTTTATTGCAGCATGAGTATCATCCTTATTCCTAAATCTTGTTCCTAAAGTCAAATATACATAACCAAGACTCGAATTTCTGTGTAAATGTGTGCGTATTAAAACTTCATAACTTTTGCAACATAAAGGTTCTCTACTCTTGAAAATTCTATAGCAAAAGGCAGGAACTGATGGCAAAGCCTCTCTGCAATCTGGTCAGTTTCAAGTGGTCAGTTGGATGAGTCAGGGAGCAGCCTATGACCACCTGGATTGTCAAGAAGCATATTAAAATGTAAAACAAAAACATAAGTAACACAATAAACTGAGATATGTGCCAAACAAAATACTGCAACATGAAGTACGGACACACGGCCTGAGCAAGTTAATCAAATATTAACTCACGTTAGGCTCTATCAAAGTACAGTACAAACAATCAGGAACAACAACAGTATCTAACATAAAGCATCGTTGACTAGCACGGCAGTTAACCAAGAAACTGAAGCACAGCCAACTCGGCAACAAAATACTTGCCACAATAACTATTCTCACTGTTTCCACAACACTACATGCCCATTCTGAGTAATTACAATCCTACCATATCACACACTGATCGTTGGGTAAATCATCTCAACCGTTGTATGGTAGTCACATTCTGCTGAGATCAAAGCGGATTCTTGCTTTTGTCTAACTTGCACAATGCCATCAACAAATCCCTCAATACATTTGCATCTACTGAGACCCGTTGCTGGTGTGTGTCGAGTGAGCCACTGTGACAACTGGTGACAAGGGATCAATATGTGTCCAGTCAATACAAATGAAACCCTGTACAGGAAGAAGACATTCTAATACCACAAACAAAACAACAAAAGCATTAACGCACTGATGGTTCTAGCTTCACATCAAATTGACAGAGAATAATAAACATTGTGCAATTATGTGACTTTGTAGTCAAGTAAACAGAACTTATATGACTACAGAAATTACAAGCTGTCACTAACTATACAACATTCATGCAAAAATAACAGAAGATGAGAAGTCAACAGACTATACAATTTTAACAACAATTCCTAAAGGTGCGAATCTCAAACACAACTTATGCTTTGTCTCATTCCATAAGAAATGCACCTTCACTTGTTTGGCAATTTAAAATCATAAAAAAATATTTAATGGAGACCATCTATACCTATATCTGTTCATAATACCCTACATCAAAGTTTGTAGTTAGGCCACACAATTTCAGTATTTACTTATTAAAAAGTGCAAAGCAGGCTATGCATGATAGACTTCTTCATATGGCGCCAACTGCAACTTGCATTGACCCATCTGGAGAGCATATGGACAGGTGCTTTGAAACGCATTGCTTCTGAACACTGTCATCATCATAAAGCCACCTGTTCTTTTATAAAGTGGATGAAATAGTCTCACATTGAAAGATGGTTTTGATCATATGATTCAAGCAGCTCAACAATACTATGGTAAATACTTCTGAAGAGTTTCTGTAAGAGTGTGTACACTGCACGTGTACAAGCACGTTACCTTAAACTGCTAACTTTTAGACTGCACATCTAGCCAATATGCATTTGCATGGTATATTACTTAAGCACATAGCACTAATTGCTATCTCTGGCTTTTCTTATTTTATATACTTCTTCTGGATGCATATAGTAGTTAATCAACATATGAAATGCTTGAACAGTTGTTTTGGCAATGTATTACAATAATTAAAAGAATTAATGTATAGCGCCTCTTCAAGGTGACTACTCAGAGGCGCCCCCAATAACAGTGCCCCCAATAACAGTGCCACCAAATAAAGTAGTCTTAAGATGAGGGAGCGCAAGCCTCGAGCACTAATGGTGGGGCTGCAGAGTTCAACCAGGTAGGCAGGAGCGAGGCCAAGGAGGCATCGCCAAACTATGGCAGCTATTTTATACTCAATACGCTGCCTGAGGGGAAGTCAGTGGAGGACATCTTGCATATATGCACCCATACCTTAAAAGCTGTACTTAGCAAGCTATAATCATGCATTTAGACCCATAAATAATCAATGTTCTACAATATTTTAATCAAAGAAAACCTTATGTGCACCAGTTACTACCAAAAGAAAACTTGTAAAAATTACTGCATTTCAAACAGATGTTTCATAAACACATGAAGTAAAAACATTAACACCGACATACTCAAAACAAAGTACCTGTGTTGATATATTAGTTGTTGATTAAAGCCTTGCTTTCACTCAAAAACTGTTGTCAAAAAATCAAAACAAAATCCAATACAACTGAAATTTCTTATAAAAATATGATATGTTGACACTTGTCAAAGTGGGTTCACATGGCCTACATTACATCATTAGATCACTTATAGCATCTGTAATATTACCTGGGCTGTACCTGCAAGCCAAAGGACTCTTACATACATGAATCTTGTGTATGGCAAAATGCCAAAAATGAAAGTTTCACAAAACATCTAGTAACTGCCTCTAAAAATTGTCAAAATACCCATAAAAATTACATGATTGTAAAATACTCAGAGATGATGTTCTACCCAGAAAACCTTCCTTCGCGAATAGCATATAACTAAGCACACATTGTTACTCGTGCGAACATTTCTACAACACATGATCGTGGCATGAATTTGATGTACACAATCAAAACAACAAAATGCAAGTTGACACAAATTGTCTGTATATGCACACTGCACTCATATAGACTTGACAAATTCAAAACAGAAATATCTCTGTCAGAACTCAAAATCCTTTCACATGTTGTGTCTAAAACCTACACTGCAGATGAAGCAAAGTCGAAAACTGCTCACAGCCCAATCCAAAACTTACTGCAAGTCCTGGAATACGTTAGCTGGTGGCTGGTTAATCTGCTGGCCTAAGAGAGACGAAATGTACATGTGTCTCCCTTCCAAGGCTATTTGTATTTCTTCATAATGCTCGACATTGTTAAAGCCACACATGACTGATTGATTTCAACTTCAACCAGAGAGTAGTTCATGTGCGACCAGGTTACAGTCAATTTCCTGGAAATGCCTACACAATTCACTGTGACGGGAGAACCAGGTCAAAAGTCGGCAAACTCTTTAGCACACTTTTCTGTCGATGAGATGCGCAACGGCTCCTCTTCGTATTCCTCAAAGTTGCTTGAATCGCCTGCACCTTTACACTTTGGCAAGAAAGGTGCCTCAACCTACACAAATCAAAACGAATAACTGTTTATTATAAAGTGTAGTTTATTATTTAAAAAAAACAAAATTCAGAAGCTCTTCATGTTTCTCTGCTTATCTAGCCTAATCTATTGTAAAATCTTCTTAGCAAAAAATTTGATATAGCACACTTACTGTGTATAGTTTTGCTAATAGACTATATCACTCGATTGCTACGACATTTAGCACAGAGAGCGCTTCTGAGTAGATATCTTGAAGGGGCGCTATATAAATGCTCGATTACATTACATGCATTACATTACAATTGTTAGATGATTGAAAGTCTACCACAAAGCATGACAAACTATGGTATGCTGTTGGAGCATCTGTTGTTCATATAGGAAACTGCTATTCTCAATAAACTTTTGCATGATTTAGGATTGTGGAGATATTCAAGAGGTTCTAAGAAGGTGGAACAAATTCAGTTGGACACAAAATACATACTTATACATACAAGCACATATTACTTAGGTCCATGAACTGGCATGGAATCACTCTGCAACTTCAAAGTCTGGAAAAGGAAGCAGCACTCCGTGAGATGTTGCTTAGTACCCAACTCATTAAAATACCATAGAATACTCCTAGGTCACTTCGAACATGAGTAGACCTACACAGGATGTAAGAAGAGTCAAGTGAGTAGACACAACAGATGTGGGATAGGATGGAAATAGGCCCACTGGAGAGAACACTTCAATTAATTTTAATAACAGATTCATATTGTGCCTCCCAAACAATGAATCATCACAAGAAGCACTGAGTATTAAGAACAACAAAGAATTTCTCACTTTCAGAAGTAGAAAATGGACTGATAAGACATCAAGAGGGCTAAGTCACTGTCAAGAAGCTCTTAGGAGGAATGAACGCGGGAGGAGAATGGTGACTTTGGATGATTACCGATGACTACAGACAGCAGAATGGTCTACAGGGCCAAGCATCATCATGAAAGCAGACATCCTTTGCAAAGGGTTCAACACATCAAGAAGTCATAAATGGAGAAGTCATAAACGTGCTTCAAAGAACACAGGGAGCTGTGGACATCAACAGCATGTACAAGGTTGCTATGAAGTGTCCTGTCAAGAAGCAGGAACTCATGATTTTTTGAAATAACATATACATTGTGCAAACTAATGCAAAATAACATATACATTGTGCAAACTAATGATAAATAACATATACATTGTGCAAACTAATGATAAATAACATATACATTGTGCAAACTAATGATAAATAACATATACATTGTGCAAACTAATGATAAATAACATATACATTGTGCAAACTAATGATAAATAACATATACATTGTGCAAACTAATGATAAATAACATATACATTGTGCAAACTAATGATAAATAACATATACATTGTGCAAACTAATGATAAATAACATATACATTGTGCAAACTAATGATAAATAACATATACATTGTGCAAACTAATGCAAAATAACATATACATTGTGCAAACTAATGCAAAATAACATATACATTGTGCAAACTAATGCATACATCGGGATAAATGCTGAAGGTACAGATAAAGGAACAATCTGAAAGTGGCGTTTTGCATTTCTAGTACAAAGAACTCGATTTAAGATGAAGTTAACATCATCATTACAAGTTTATTTGTAAATGTAAGATACTGCAACTAAATGCACCATAAATGCAATTTTGAGCAGCTGCTTATAAGATGACATAAATATACAATTCTTCAGTATCTTTCATTCATATCATGTAGTAAATTATTCAGTAATATTTGAGGATTCCAGAGCACAAGAGTTGGGCCCTATATAGCAAATGTACATGTTTATAACTTGTTGGCTTTCAACGTTCATGCTGGACTGTAATTAACGACTGAACACAGTTGCAATTATCCAAGATCCCATGAGATAACACACAATCACATGCCATGTACAGTGGGGCAAAAGTCTATGCAGACACTGGTAAACCAGCATCAACCAACTAAGAAAAAACTCACTGCTTACACATTGACAGACTTTGGAACACAGCAGATTGTGTACTGTGATCAAACGTTTTTGTGCCAGCCATGAATCTAGTGACAAGAAAAGCTGCAAAGAGTGGATTAGAAAAGATATGGAAGGACAAACACGTGAGCATAGACATAGAAAAGGCTAGTGAGGGCAATAATCTTCCCTACAGTACTATATGGATGCGAGACGTGGACAATGACAAAGAATATGGAGAAGAAGATCAACGCATGTGAAATGTGGATATGGAGAAAGATGCAGAAACTGAAAGCACAAGTTGACAAGGATGAATCTGGCATCTCCATTATACACACTAAAAAGTTCATTCAAAAGTCCCTTCTGCACACCAAACAGTGCTCAAGCTGCTGCTGCAGTAGTCAATACAACTGCCCATGAAGACATTTTCCAGGCTTTTTCAGTTTTAAGTGAGCCAACAATGATTGGATTCTTAGTAGTTAATGCAGCTGATGGTAGCATGACTAGAAAGTACTGGACACGAGTTCTTTGAATGTAATCATAAGTACCACAAGGCTCAAGTCAGAGACCCACTGACAAGAGTCAGCCAGACAAGTGCATAAAGTGTTATCACCTTCATGCACTCAGCAACCGCATTCACAAAAAGAGGGCCAGTAGTTTTGCTTGCATTTACGGAAATAGGGCCAGTCCTTTCACTTGCATTCACTGTAAGAGGCCCAGTCCTTTCGCTTGCATTCATGGTAAGAGGGCCAGACCTTTTGCTTGCATTCACGGAAAGAGGGCCAGTCCTTTCCCCTGCATTCACGGAAAGAGAGCCAGTACTTTTGCTTGCATTCACGGAAAGAGGCCCAGTCCTTTCCCCTGCATTCACGGAAAGAGAGCCAGTACTTTTGCTTGCATTCACGGAAAGAGGGCCAGTCCTTTCCCCTGCATTCACGGAAAGAGAGCCAGTACTTTTGCTTGCATTCACGGAAAGAGGGCCGGTCCTTTCCCCTGCATTCACGGAAAGAGAGCCAGTACTTTTGCTTGCATTCACGGAAAGAGGGCCAGTCCTTTCCCCTGCATTCACGGAAAGAGAGCCAGTACTTTTGCTTGCATTCACGGAAAGAGAGCCAGTACTTTTGCTTGCATTCACGGAAAGAGGCCCAGTCCTTTCCCCTGCATTCACGGAAAGAGAGCCAGTACTTTTGCTTGCATTCACGGAAAGAGGCCCAGTCCTTTCCCCTGCATTCACGGAAAGAGAGCCAGTACTTTTGCTTGCATTCACGGAAAGAGGCCCAGTCCTTTCCCCTGCATTCATGGAAAGAGAGCCAGTCCTTTTCCCCGGAGTCTTATCCTCACATTGATCATGTGCACCTGATGTGCTTTTGCACGACAAGTTCATTAGTCTTGTAGAAATCATGAAATATTATTCTTTCCTCATCGATCTTCAGTAACACATTTGAATATGGAGATAAACAACAGAAATGATGACCAATGAAATGACCGATGCAAAATGAGGCAGCACATGATTATACTACCCTGATGAAGAGAGATAAAATCTGCTACTCAGCTGAAGAATATTGATTTATTGCCTTTCACCACCTGATAAACTAAAGAACAATCGGCAGTCAACATGCTGAATAGACACCTTTTTCTGATAGAGGGCGATCCAGTCTGTCGAGACAAACCATTTGTGGTTCTTAATGTCGTTCGCTCCGTTTTTCAAATTACCGAATCGGTTTGTAATGTCGACTTGTAGAAGGTTTTTCAGCAGATCCTTAATATCTGTGCTGAAATGAGACGGAAATCGAACCTGCGAAAATCAGAGAAAATCTGTTGAAAATAATGAAAATCTGATGCATCTAATTTGTATGGAATTACTTTGTATAACACTGTGCTAATTAAAGTTGGGTAATACATCTTAAGAATGCAATGTACATGGGATATGATTCATGAAATTGAGGTGCAGCTCATACATTTGGGAACATTTTTATTAGCTTTAGACAATGCCCACATATATTTATGCTTCCAGAGAAAGATGTCATCAATAAAATTTCTAGGATTTTGTATTACCTAATACCCTATAATTCCCCATTCATGCATCTTGTACCTGACTGCATATATATATATATATAATATATATATATATACATATATATATATATATAAAATATAAAAGAAAAAAAAAACATGTATGTGAAGAGCACACATGTTTAGCCGCATGCAAGCATGCATAAACTTAATATCGTCACTACCATCATTCAACATTCGTGATAAAATAACGCTGATTAAGATACTAACAATCAACAATAAAACCAACTTCTACATTTTCCTAAAATCCTACAAGTTGCAAGAACTAACTTTGCCAGAAACTATCTTCTCGTATATTTGAATTGGCTGATCGGCAAAAAATGGTGGATAACCAGCTGACATTTCATAGATAAGAACTCCAAGAGCCCACCAGTCGACAGCCTTATTGTAACCCTGGAAACATTGCAGAAGAACAAAGACACTAGAAAGAACAATCAAATACTGAATGCTTCAAGTTGAGCAGTTCATAACCGCTCACACCGGCTGTTTGATGTATATCATTTTATTTCTTAATTTAGTTTTATTTCTTTCTTTGTCTACATGTTAGGCTAATGTGTGCAAAAAGTAATGAATCTGGATCTGTCGCCAGAGACAAAGTTTGCATAAACAATCATTCTAGATTAATTAAAGAGAAATCTCCTTAAACAGGATGGACTGATTGTTAGTGTGAGCTTGCTCAGTGCATAAAGCACAAAACTTATCTTTTCAAAAATGCTTTATTTATAAAACAAAACCTTTTGCTTCTGTTCAAATTGATATATGAATCTATGCATTCTATATGAAAATTGGATTTCGAAATTATCCCAATCATAATGCATATGTTTTAATTCCAGCTAAATGCGAATATGTAAATATTAAATGCAAATGAGAATGAAACTTAATGGAGTGAGACACAGTCAGAATCGATTGATAGATCAAGAGCCAAAACTGAAAGGACATTTGCAGAGACCACTGTCTTTTCTTTTCGTTTAGCATGCTCATGTGCAATTTTAAAACTGTAGACAGCAACTGGAGTCAATTGTAGCAAACCTTGCTTAAGATGATTTCAGGAGCAAGATATTCTGGAGTACCACACAAGGTCCAGGTCCTTCCTTTCACCTTCTTTGCAAAACCAAAGTCGGTAACCTGGAAAAGTCATACACGTGTTTCAATTAGTCTAGTGAATTACCAACCGTTCCTCTAAAAAGAAAAAACCACTTGTAGATCAATATTAAATGCAGATTCACTGTCACCACATCACTGGGCCGTCTCGATTCTCTTCGTCCATAATATCCATTCGTTCTATCGAGCCAGGGAGCAGAAGTACTGGGAGGTTGTAACCTTGGCATCAAAGACATGTGAATTAGATCTTATACATATATTTTTGTAGAGGAGCTTGTCAATGTCATCTTCTGATATTCACAACGCTGTGCAACTGCTCGCAGAAACAGTCCACCCTACACCCGGTCCTTGGGCGAGAGGGTCTTCTCTGATATTACCTTCCTGGACTAAGTTTGGGTCATGGGGATCATACCGGACTAGAAGCTTAGCTATTCTCTGCATGTAAATCAATCTCACCTGTGGTTGCTATTACCAGCTTCGCCAGTTACGGATTATATCTCGCTCCTTGTCCAACAGCGCTACAGTCACCCTCATCCATGTTTCTTAACCAGCAAATTTACACCACTGCGGCTCAATCCTGGTGGATTTGCCCCTTGCTCTAATTGTCTGCCTACACGCTTGGCTTTCAGCCATGCAGCGTATCTCCCATAGGATAGCTGTATCGGTCTGGTGGCGTCCTCTTGGTAGTGCCCGGCATATCCGCATGAGATGTCTCAGACACAGCTGGCACCCTTTGTTCATCTGCTGGTGGCATACTTTTAGTTCCCTGAGCTAGGACCTCAACTATGCGGTGTTGAAAAATGCAAATACATTTTACAGGTTGCCTAAACAAATTCGTTTTACCGTGGTTGGCCTGGGAGGAGAGCATTTCTGAATAGGTTTGTTGATGAGGAAGTCTACAAATTCTCTGTAATGAAAAAAATGTGGATTTTGCTCAACTAAGTTTTATTCATTCAAACATCTAATTCTGCGACCTAGAGTTTATTTTGGAAGTTTCTGTATGTTTTTGATGCTAGTTATCAAGGTCTTTTTTCACCAGTGGCTGATTCATTCAAATGTCTGAAGGTCTTCAGGTAACAAACTGGACAGTGATAAGCTCCATTTGGAACAGTTGCAAGGATCCTTGGAGTGGCACTGACTATAGTAATTCTTTGTGACCACTTACAAACTGCAAAGCCTGTTATCCTCTGCAGAGCCAGTGGCATAGAAATGCCCGGAAGCAGCATCTCCTACCATCTGTGAAGGACTGAATGTTGTGTGGATTCATCTATTCTGATCCTGTCGTCGCCTCACTTCTTGGTCTTAATGCAGTCCAACCAACCCTGAACATAATGCTTATTAGCCCAGGATGGGAATCCTTCAGTTGAACTCTATGTGTCTGTAGGAGCTCGCCGTTAGTGACTATCCTAGCTATCCGAGCTCTCCCTTTGCTTATTGATTAACGTTTTTTGTCATGACTTTATGACAAAATTTAGGCCAGTGCAGGCAGCACTTTTGTGAAGTAGTCGAGAGGTGCTTTAGTCAGAGTCCAGGTACAGATGCATACATACATACACTCACATACATAAATAAATACATATACTGTCTGATCTCTCAGTGATAACAGATAGGAGATGATTTGATACAGGTAGTGAACACACAGGTGTCAATAAACAACCAACAGAAGCAACATTTGTAGGCTATTTTTAAACCTCCACAGATTAACTCACTATATTTTTATGATACCTAAATATTTTCTTCCCACAACTACTCTTCCTTGCATCATCGTATGACAAACAATGAATTCTTTGATTGAACAGGTGAACAGACAGACAATCAGACACCTGTTCACTAACGATTACTTTTGACATCATTGCTGGCCACAAACAGCATACAAGACACAACAGAAGCACAACAATGATCACTTAACAATAACTATATCCACCTGTCGGATGTCCCTGCCCTATACACAAGATCCTCAGGTCAGTCGCGTACATAATCTGCACTAACATCCGACAATTTTCTTTGATATGCACTGGACCAACCAGATGGAGCTCCCCGTCATTTGCCCACTGTCTATCAGTTAAGAAACGCTTAATACTAGTATTCACATGCCATGCAGTTTAGCTTTGATCTGTGTGCTATAAACCATTGACTCACACAATATTCTTACTATTTCATATTCATTTATAACTTTTCTATTGCATTTCTAAAAACATTTCTATTAATGTAATGACATTCAAAGTGCCAAATGCTCTGTCGTATGGACATGAGCAATTCTGGGCCATCCATTAAATACAGTCGCATTGTATGCCTAAAATGCAGGATGCAATACAATGATGCACCATTATACCAGATTTCACATTTTACAATAGTTTTACAATAACAAATTGAAACTTGAGAAGCATTACCTTAATGTATCCTTGCATATCAATCAGCAGGTTTTCCGGCTTAAGGTCTCGATACATGACATCCATGTGATGCAAATATTCTAACACAAGTGCAATCTGTGCTGCATAGAATCGGGAATGTGACTCACTGTTACACAACAACAACAAAATAATAATTCACAAAACTATTAATTATTGACAGTTGAAACTGTAGAAAACCAAAGTTAAGGTCACAGAGTTCAACTGTGTGCAAACGCACACCAACATACCTACACACACACACACACACACACAGACACACACACAGACACACACACAAGTACGGTAATAATAATGCCAGGCACAGATTGAATTAACGCATATGCTGATAGTTCAAGGATGATCATTTAGCACCCGAAATGAAATTGTATGGAATGGAAATCACATTCTTTACCCCAACCAGAAACAGACTGCATTTGGCACAACACCATGACTAACGTCAGTCACAGTGGAACTCATCAGTTGGACTAGTCATCACAAGTGTCTGCAGGGGATGTCACTTTCTACAGATAGTCTATCTTCTCCACTGCCTTCTTCTGACCCTCGCTCGCTTGGCTCGCACTCATTCTACAGATCAATCAACTAGCAGAGTTCAAATGAACTGATTGCAGGCTTTGATCACAGTTTCACTTCTGAAGATGTAACTTTCCAACACAGACCACCAGGTTGCTTTCCTCGCAGCTTCATCTCATCAATGGCCAGATTAGAAGACGACTTGAGAAACCAGCATTTAGCAATAGCTCAGAATTCAAGCAAAGACTGCAGTGCATGCACACCATTCAACCCATCGCAGTCTTAGTCATTCTGCAAACAGAGATGCCAACAGGGCATTGTGCCAAGTAATTCAATGCCGAGGCAGCTGACCTATTAGTTTTTAAGGCTGGCATTGAAGTTTTTTGCCTGACACTAGATATCTTTGACGTGACACTTCAAACGGTTCCCTGTGGAGTCTGTCTTCAGTTCCTTGGCATGGCTGATTAAACCAGTGATATTTCATAGAATTAAACCCCTGATGAGAAATGTTGTGTCCCGCAGTCAATCAATAAAACAAGTCATGAATATTCATAACTGTCGAGATCTCAATTACACAGTCACCGCCCAAGACTTAATCCGCCACAGAAGGTCCTATAAATATATGCGAATCATGCAAATTGCACAGACTGGCGTACTATTAATAGACTCTGATGCTAAACAAATTGAGAAACAAGAATTATAATCTGGTTCCTAAAAAGCTCTCTTGCAGACATGTGCAAGCAGAAAGAATCTGTGTACTAAAAAGTCTGGGTAAAAAATATCATAAGAAAAATGTTCCAAACAATTTTAAGATATGTTCATTTTGGAGTCACTTTTGAGTCAAAAATCTGCTGATCGTCATGGAAACCATGGTATTTGGTCCATATGTCAACACTATAAGAATGAGCTGCCATAGTTCCTCAGTCACTTTTAGTACACTCTCATCATCAAAGTGCTAAATGCATTAATTCCCTAACGAACTGCATTAATTCACAATGCACAATAAAATAATATTTTTAGTATATTTTCTGCATTACTGCCAAAGAAGAAATCATGAGACTTTTCAAAGGATGAACAATGCATCCAGCAGATATAAGCATGCTCAGAAGCAAAATGTAAGTGGTAAGATGATAAATGAATTGAATCCTGCTTTTGTCTAGTGAAAACATGGTACTCAATATATGCTTGCCTGAACTTTCCAGCTTGTCGTAAATGAGAAAACATTTCACCTCCAGTGACAAACTCCAGGATCATGTATAGATTTGAATTATCCTGCAATCGCAAACAAACCTTCCATAAAACAATGTATCTAGTCAACACAGGGGCACACAAACACACAGACAAAAACACACAGACAAAAACACAGACAAAAACACACAGACAAAAACACACAGACAAAAACACACAGACAAAAACACACAGACAAAAACACACAGACAAAAACACACAGACAAAAACACACAGACAAAAACACACAGACAAAAACACACAGACAAAAACACACAGACAAAAACACACAGACAAAAACACACAGACAAAAACACACAGACAAAAACACACAGACAAAAACACACAGACAAAAACACACAGACAAAAACACACAGACAAAAACACACAGACAAAAACACACAGACAAAAACACACAGACAAAAACACACAGACAAAAACACACAGACAAAAACACACAGACAAAAACACACAGACAAAAACACACAGACAAAAACACACAGACAAAAACACACAGACAAAAACACACAGACAAAAACACACAGACAAAAACACACAGACAAAAACACACAGACAAAAACACACAGACAAAAACACACAGACAAAAACACACAGACAAAAACACACAGACAAAAACACACAGACAAAAACACACAGACAAAAACACACAGACAAAAACACACAGACAAAAACACACAGACAAAAACACATGGAGACACTGCAGCAGCATTGAAAAAATGCACCAACCCTTTAAGGACGAGCCTGTGCTATGGGAAATGTATGTGAAACCAACGTCGCTCGTCATAAAGGGTTAATTAGTTATAACAGGAAACCAAAGTAGCTTGTCATAAAGAATTAATTAGTTACAACATTTAAAAAACTTAGAAATCCTGCAAAACCAATAATACGAAGCATAAAAAACGATACACAATATAGGCTGACACAGCAGACACAATAAAGGCAGCGCGTGCTGACGGTCAATGCGCCATGCTAAGAAATGGATGAAGTGATTTGCATAAACGTGACAGAACATTGCAGATATCCCCGTTTTAGACAGTTCCTATTGTTCTGACATCTGATAGGGATACAGCCACCCAGGCAATGATGCATGTGACATATCTGATAACCGTTAAATAATGGAAACTGAAACTTTGTCAGGGTCTGGAACCAAGAAGCATTCAGCGTCAGACACAGGTCTCCTGCAATAGCAACCCACCCTACCCCACACAGAGACACCGGTGCCAGGTATACCATTCAACAGCATCAGCAGCAGCATTACACCCACAGCATCCTTTAACAATGCATCAACATCATCTGCAACCGCCAGTCTTTGTCATTAAGCCTTAAAGACATGCAAACTGATGACGTTCAACAATCGGTCTAATATCGCCTCCTTTGTACGGTCTTTCATTTCGTTCAACTATATCATAAAAAGTCTACAGCCCACCGTAACCAGTCCTCCTCAAGTTATGCCTCAAAGACAGAAAAACTGTACAACATTACTGACAAACAGCAAAACACTCAATGTGTTTTGCATCCCAACATCATGATGAGGTTTTCTGGCACCAAAACTAGACCACAGTTCTGGCATTAAGCACACAGACGCCCAACCCCCCCCCCCCACACAAAAACCAATGCATACCGGGACAGATATTTAACATAGTCGATTCACATTGTAATATCACAAGTAATAACCTATCAGATGTGATGCTAACTATTGCCCAGGATATCACATCGGTTTTACTACCAGGTTGTGGTAGAAGACTGCTTTTTATCATTTAACGACTCTGGCATCGATTGCAGGAACAATTTCTCAGGCACTCAAGGAAAGAATTTACGATACCTGTACATGCAGGTAAACATGCATTTCTCTTTTACATGACAGAAGCAGGTAGGATGGAAAATAAATCAAAGTTGGGTTAAGGTAATGAACCAGTTCAATAGGAGAGCACCAGCAGCGTTAGTCTTTCGTGGAGTGAACAAAAGACGAGTGGAGCAGTGTTGGGCACGAGACCAAAACCTCGAGACCAAGACCGAGACCAAGACTAAGAGGTCCAAGACCAAAACCAAGAACGGGTGGTCCGAGACCAAGACCAAGACCGAGGGAAGAATACTAATCTTAATAATGGTTCAGAAAACAGCTTAACCGTCCAGTCTGAAATTTTTCTGGTTCAGCCCAATAGGCTTTGGCCTGAGAATATCACACTATAAATTACTTACAGTATACCATAGGTTAGAAATAAGACATCTGAGCAAGTAAATTAAAGTTCCGTTTGAATGGTGTAGGGCTGTAGGCCTACTTGTACTCGGAATTGTAGGTTAACAGTGACTACACGTGGCCGACCACATAATTATTAGAACGTTCCAAAACCTTGAAATTTGCGAAAGGAAATTTTGAAATGGCTGGTTCCATTGCAATCGCATTTCGCCCTCCATATTAACTTGTATATATACACGTCATAAATCGATAACAAGCACGTAGGACCAAACATCCGGTGTCTCTAATAATCGAAAATACCCGACAAATATCAAAGAAATTGCTCTGATATGGCAAATAATCAAGAACGCTAACCTAAGACAGAGACCAATCCCAAGACCGTTCCTTTAAGAACAAGACCAAGACCGACACAGTTGAAACCAAGACCGCAGTTTTTCAGTCTCAAGACCGTCTCGAGACAAAGACCGCGGTCTCGAGACCACATTCCTGGAGTGGAGAGTGGAGAGAAGCAATTGGAATGGAGGCAGTGGGAAAGTCAAGATATGAAGAACGAGACAGATGTGGTGTCTCAATGTGAACAGGAATTGGATCACAGTGAAGTAGAGTCGTCGGGATTGTACCAAGGACATGGAGGAAGAAATAGTGAGGAAGAAAATTAGATGGAACAGAACACAGGATATAGATGATGAAATGAGGATGTAGAGAATGAAATGAGGATGTAGAGAATGAAGTGAGGATGTAGAGAATGAAGTGAGGATGTAGAGAATGAAGTGAGGATGTAGAGAATAAAGTGAGGATGTAGATGATGAAATGAGGAGGCAGAGGATGACAAAGAGAATTGTTTCAACAAGCAAATCGAGGTAGAAACTGAGAAATGATGGTGCAGGACAAGTAATGTGGCATATGTTAGAGAAAAGAAAAAGGAATACCACTGGAAGAGGAAGAAATGGAGAGTCAAGACAAAAGGAATATCACAGGAAGAGGAAGAAATGGAGAGCCAAAACAAAAGGAATATCACTGGAAGTGGAAGAGATGGAGAGTCAAGACAAAAGGAATATCACTGGAAGAGGAAGAGATGGAGAGTCAAGATAAAAGGAATATCACTGGAAGAGGAAGAAATGGAGAGTCAAGACAAAAGGAATATCACAGGAAGAGGAAGAAATGGAGAGCCAAAACAAAAGGAATATCACTGGAAGTGGAAGAGATGGAGAGTCAAGACAAAAGGAATATCACTGGAAGAGGAAGAGATGGAGAGTCAAGATAAAAGGAATATCACTGGAAGAGGAAGAAATGGAGAGTCAAGACAAAAGGAATATCACAGGAAGAGGAAGAAATGGAGAGCCAAAACAAAAGGAATATCACTGGAAGTGGAAGAGATGGAGAGTCAAGACAAAAGGAATATCACTGGAAGAGGAAGAGATGGAGAGTCAAGATAAAAGGAATATCACTGGAAGAGGAAGAAATGGAGAGTCAAGACAAAAGGAATATCACAGGAAGAGGAAGAAATGGAGAGCCAAAACAAAAGGAATATCACTGGAAGTGGAAGAGATGGAGAGTCAAGACAAAAGGAATATCACTGGAAGAGGAAGAGATGGAGAGTCAAGATAAAAGGAATATCACTGGAAGAGGAAGAAATGGAGAGTCAAGACAAAAGGAATATCACAGGAAGAGGAAGAAATGGAGAGCCAAAACAAAAGGAATATCACTGGAAGTGGAAGAGATGGAGAGTCAAGATAAAAGGAATATCACTGGAAGAGGAAGAAATGGAGAGCCAAAACAAAAGGAATATCACTGGAAGTGGAAGAGATGGAGAGTCAAGACACAGCTTTCTAGGCACTCAACAATGAACAAAGTTGAAGGCAGTTAATAAGTTTTCAAAAAAAGATACAACTCTGAACTGAATAATTCCCACACAAGTCCAGCAACTATAGGTAAGAAAAATGGCAGAGTAAAGCACTATTGTAACAGATCCCACTACTACATTTACCAGTAGTAACTGTTACTATTCAATTATTCAACGCCAATTCAGCATTGGTAAGCATCAATTCATGAGACACTTAATGTCTCTTAATAAATGCAGATAGCTCATGGCATGACTTTTCCCCATTGCGGTATCCTAAATATTGTCACTCTCTCACAAAGTACATACAGGTGGCTTCATCATGAGGTATTGCTTGCCTGTCACAGCACTAATGTGATATACTTAAGAATGTAAAAATACGTACACACGTCGTAAGTATGTCATAATTATGTCCTACATATATCATATGCAAGGTCAGCTGCCACATCAGTCACCTACTTATGTCAATTTGATTTTTTTTATGAAACCAAGACAAATCAAAATTTAACATAAATTTATATACATGAGAATGAATAAAGAATGGCTCAAAGGGAGAAACCTAAAAGGGGCCTAAGCCCCTTCAGTGCCTTCACCTTAACTTATGTGAAAAATGCCTTACATATCTGGACATTCACTATTGTCAAATTATTCTTTGTTTTCCCATAGATTTCAAATGTTTTGGACGGTAGTTTCCTTGCAGATCATCTTGGCTTATACAACTGCCTGAGGATGGATGGACAACCTGGTGTACAGTGGAACCTCATTTCGCAGACATACTATGCCATCTACAGCCAGATAATTTTGGCTTTTACTGGATCGAGAGTGACAAGACTTCCTTTAGTTCGACTTCGACTGTCGATCAAGGCGTCAGTCGAATGACCAGAACTTATGTTCACCTGTTCTACAAAGTTCTGTTCGTCCAAGGAATAATGCCATTGCATTGCCATCAACCACGAATGAGGGACCACTGGACGACGGTGGTGTTGTGTGGTCTACCACAGACACTGCCACCTGATCTCACTCTATGCTATCCATGCAATTTGGTTCAGAAGCTCTGAACATGATGTCACCTGTCAACCCTAGACAGGACACTTCTAGTGTCCAGTCGATTGTTTTGCTAGTTGACACACTTTCTGTTCTCACTGATATATTTAGTATCAATTAGGCTTACATATGCAGTGGTTTTGTGAGGTTTTGAAATGGCTCAGTGTTAAGTGTATAGGTAACTAGCTAACTAGCATTCTTACAGCCTGCTTATGAGATGTTTGGCTGCCTGCCACTCATACGCAAATTGCTTCATTCATTCATTCACATGCCATAATATAGAACCATCCCAAGATAAACATTAGCAGCTATATGAGAAGTTGAATCATTGAGCCAAGAAACTGGAGCAAAGTGGGACACACTGAGGCTGTGTTCTCATACTTAATTGCATCTTACTATTGCAGCCCATTAAAGAGAAACCACTTCGTCAATGGAGGCCGGAAGTCCATCGAAACCGTCAGCAATCATTCCAAGATTACCTCCGCATAGCTGGATAACAGCGGATTGGTTGGTCCACTTTTCCGTTCACAGCAGCACATGCTTGCACATATACAAACAGAGACACACCCACACACACTCAAAGGAAGGCAGCAATACACTTGTGGACATATGAACACACACTGACGCACACACAGAGATGAACGCGGATACCGGAAAGCACAAGACATGGCCTAAAAAAGCACAAGACATAACCTACAAAAGCCAGACTCCCAGACCAAGAAAAGAGGGCCGCCCTCCATCATGGCACTCTGAAAATGCTTACCAGTTTTCTCACTCGGAGGCCACGGCACAGTAAATCATAATCCCTGCACAGGATGCAGCAAGCGATAGGGGTAGGGGGTGTTCTGTAATCATTACAAGACTTATGGCACTGTTGCTGCTGCCTAGGCCAGGCACCAATTTATCACGATCAGTAGCCAGCCAGAAACGACAACACGAGGATTGCAGGATTTCAGCTTTGTAGTTCACTGTGAAAACAATTGCTCCCCCCTTTGACACAAGAGACCACTAGGGCAAATAATTCACTCCCTCTCAGTGGGAACATGAGCCAATTTGCAGACTTCCAAGCATATTTCATCAAAGATGGGAGAAACTGAGACTGCAGAGAGAGTTGAGTAATGCTTTGTGGATGCCAGTGATATTCCTCATAACATAATGACTCTATATGTGTGTGTGTGTGTGTGTGTGTGTGTGTACGTATGTATGTATATGTTTTGTATGTATGTGTGCATGTGTGTGTATGTTTGTATGTATGTGTGTATGTGTGTGTGTGCGTGTGCATGTGCGTGTGTGTACATATGTGTGTGTATGTTTGTATGCGTGTGTGTGCATGTGTGTGTGTGTTTGTACGTACGTGCGAGTATGTTTGTATGTATGTGTGCGTGTATGTATGTGTGCGCGTATGTGTGTATGTGTGCAGTGACTTATGGATTCCAATGAACTGATATTCCAATCACCTTTTGGACTATAGAATGAATCCAAAGAGATTGAATTCGATCGTGACTACAGAACTGTTAGAAGTGTCATGACTACCTTTGGGACAGTCCTCATTACAAAAAATAAGTTCATGGTGGACTGGTGAAGGAGCTGATGTAGCTCCAGCAGCTTAGTGACAGCTATTAACGTGAATATTTTGTGCTGGTCACAGATGCATAGCAACGTCAACACTCAACAGATGAATGTCGACTATTGCTACCAGAGTCTAACAAGTTAAAGTAAAAACATGGGTTTTTCGGAACTCTCTTTTATCTAGTAGATGGCACAATCGTTCCATTTCCTTAAGACATTTTTGATTACATATCATTGATGATGTAAACTTGCCCGAGTGGAGCTCGTCCAGGAGGGCTCGTTAGAGTGGTTAAACGATATTGAATATTCTTGGATTTTTGTCATTCTTTTCTCAATTTTTGAGTTATGTCAATAAAAATTTGATACATTGCATTGTCACGCAAGACTGAAATGTGCGAAAAATTTCAGCTCTGTAGGTCGACGGAAACATACCGAAAAAAGAGTTGAAAGAACTCCGATGAACCGACGATCCATGACGAAACTTTACGCAAGCCACGTTAAAGAACAGAGTCTAAAAAGAAGAGCTTCTGAGGGTAATGCTGATTCTAAGCCATAAGAAAAGAATGGTGGAATCCTCAAATAGCATCAGTGGCATCTTTTCCAGTTACCTAAGTCCTGCTTTCATTGCCAAATGATAAACCTACTGTTCTCAATTAACTTTCAACTTTTTTACTTCTGATGAACTTCTCTTGAGTTGACACTGTGTGAATTAGTAATTGCAATGGCCATGATAATTCATAATGTAGTAAATTATTTGCTCACCCCTAGGCCAGCATTTCAGTCTTTTAGGCCCTGGAATCCTTTTGATTTTAAATGTTTTTGGCAGAACCCCGTCCAAAACAAAACTTACTGTTGTAGGTACAAACACTTGAGAATGCAGACAATTATAGGTTTAGGCCTAGATTAGATCAATAATAGAACGGCTGTGGCAAATCACGACTGGCCACAGTAAAATTCACGTGCCGTGAGATCAGGTAAGTTAAATTAACTGATTTATAAATACTCCTATCCAGGTTACTCTTTAAAGGTAAAGTCGATCAGATTAAATGCAAGGACAACATCAACCGTAAACACAGAGATGACAGCCAAGTGCTCTAGCAATCTGGAACAGTGACATCAGCGTATAACGGCAATTGCCCTACTCTGCTGGTTTCCCGGTTTCCGTGTTACTGGACCAATGGATCATTACGTAGAGTGGCTAGGACGGCAGAACCTTACACTTTTATTGAGCATCTGATAGTTTTATTTTTTCCATATGCTGTCATTTTTCACTGTTTTTATGGCCTCACAAGACTTCTCCTGCCCTTGAACTACGGAAAAGGACATCTTCTGTGACTGTAAATTTCTACAAATTGCTCTCTATCTGTCTGTCTGTCTGTCTGTTTGTCTGTCTGTTGTATCTCTCAAAGTCCATTATAGCTGCCAGTTCAACCAAACAGGAACTAAGGTCCAATTGTGCAGAGTAGAAACCAAACCTTAGCAATTCAACAAACTAGTTGAATGGATCGGCAGAGCAGATAATGCCACTGTAGAGATTCTCCTAGCAGCAAATAACATGATTGCATGTTGAGGAAACACTGGCGGCCGATTGATTCTTATTGACGACCAATGAATACAGAGCAGTAATGTCAGACAGGATTATGTCTCACCTTGAAACTGTGGTCAAGTTGAACTATGAAAGGAAATGCCGTAGATTGTAAGATCTTTTTCTCGTTTAAAGTATGTTCAACCTGTTTCAATTTCACTATCTGAAACACATCAAGAAAGAGAACATTTAAAAAACAAATACGTTAAGAAATAGATTACATAATCCCAGTTTAGGCCATAGAGATCAACAACATTTTCAACAAACCCTGCAAAAACTGCAAGTAAGTTTAAACAACTTAAATTTCTGTCTTGGCATACACGAGGGGTCAGTGCACGGCTTGAAGGGAAGGTGGCTGCTTGAAACTGCACATTGCATCACAAGTTTAAGTTACAAAGTACTAACCAAATAAATTACCGTCTACCAGCTGTTAAAATGCAAATCAAACCCACATTAGTCGTCATGATTACTGAATTTAACCCTTTCCCATTTGCCCAGAACAGGAATATTTTCGGGAACAAAACAAAAAATGAGAACAAAAAGCTTACGCAACAGTTCATGAAAACAAGAACTAGAAATAAATTGTGAACAAACACCAAATAAAAGCGAATGGGGAATTGATGTTGAACAAAATAAAAACGAAAACAATATTGAACGAAAACTATAGCAGATACAAGTATCTATTTTGGTACAATTTTCGACAGCATCTTAGCAGAACAGCGCTCATACATAAATTGCTGTGACCCTACCCCAACTTGCCTCTTAATGCCATAAAGAATTGAGTGAGGAAAGGTGGCTTTTCCAACATCAACTTTTATACAACTGAATGTAATCGATCTCAACATTCTCTCTTTTGTGTTCGATGTACAGTTAATGAATTAAATTAATAGTATGTATTAAATCATGTAATATGAGTCTATTAAAACTTTAGTTCAGAGGAAAACGAGATGCTCTATCAAAAGCAAGCGGATGTCGCAACTCACAATTTTGAGAAAATGGCCAAAATTCACGAAAAAGCAAAAATTTCATCACCCAACTATTATTTTTGGATGAAGCAATAACTTTGTTACTCGAATTTGATTCAAACTCAAAACACACATAATTGATCCTTTCTGGCATTTTTGGCAGTTATCTCGAAACTGTGTCTTGTGACATCCAACTGCTTCTGATCGAGCATCTCACATATACATGTATGTATATGAAGACGACAACAACAAAAGCCTATGCGCAGCAAACAGTGTAATTTTCGTGAACGAACTAAAGTGTGTACGAAAAAGATTAGGCATCGTTCACGAAAACCAAAACGACAACTACAGCTAAATAAAAACTAAAATGATTATCGTGAATAAAACTACGAGAAAACTAAACTGAAATAATCGATACTGTACTAAATAAACTAAAATGATTATCAGAAATAAAACAAAGACTAAAACTAAACATAAATTATCAATACTGTGCTAAATAAACGTATTTGATTATCAGAAATAAAAAGACTAAAACTAAACAGACATCATTGACACTGAACTAAATAAGACAAAAATAAAAATGATTTTCTGAACTAAAATAACACTGGCCCCAAGAATAATTGCCTGCAGAATTTGGTATTGCAGTATTTACCCCAAGATAACTCGTGGATCATAGTTTGAACCTTACCTCAATAGTTTAGTATGAAATTATTAACTTTATTATTTCTCTTTGATATTGCTCTATTAAATTTTGCACATGAAGATAGTCTAACTCTCAGGTGGTCAATGTGTTCATCCAACAATGCCAGGTCAGATGGGCATCATCACGAACAATCCTTGTAGAAAAGTTGATGTTGGTGTGACACAAGTGATCCACTTCAGTAGTTAGAGCTGTACGTTATGGAAAAGTTGATTTCAACTATTGTCAGAGACACTAATCCAAGGACTGCAAACCGACTTCAAACCATCAGGTTCCAAAGGATTTTCTTGTATGAACAAATGGAGAGACACAAACAATGATAATTTAGAGTGTTTTGCACTAATATTAATTGCAAGGTATTCTGCAGAAACATGAACTGGAAATGTTTTGGACGCTGCTGGACATGGCTTTTCCAAATTGCGAGGATCCACATTGCGTTGTGTTATACTTTCAAGTCTGTCACACAGAGAAACATTATTGATGACATTTTTCAGATACATTTCTTAACCAGTATGGACCGAGATAAGTCCATACACAAATAACAGGAAAGAACATCTTTGCATAAAATGTTTTAGTTGAAACCAGTCGGCTATGTTAAAACCTGACATTGTAGCATGTTTATGCAAAAATGACAGAACAGTGCAGGCAGAACTTGAAGCTTTGTAATTAACGGGTAAAGGAGGAAAGTTATCTCAAATACGGCCACATGCGGTAAACATAACTGCATACTGATTATGTTTTCTGGCAAAAGAAACAGCAGTTATGGGGCTAAAGCACCGATGATCCGATTATCTGCAGCGCAGATACCCTGATACCTTCATTGAGCTGTTTGCACAAAACTGTTTCGCACCAAAGACTGAGTGATGCCCCATTACTTCAAAGCAATGCTGTAAAACAGATATAACTTATAACAACATAAATTCAATAATTGAAATTCATCAATGCAGCATTGCAGCCAGCATTCCTGTTTCTCTGATAACTATTACCCTACACATCTGTTCTGCACTGCATATCCTATGCTTTTAATTTAGCACAATGAGGCAATTCTTGATATTGGATAAAGTCACAGCTGAACCAAAAGTAATGCAAACGTCAGCTCAAATGTGAATAAAACTAAAAAAAATGAATAAATCACATTCCAATCACTCATATACTTGGCAAAATAACAGACGAAAAAGTAAACACTACAGTAGAAATGGATCTGCAATCAGGCAAGTAATAAAACACTAAAGTGAGCAAGAGGAAGATCTCTGTTTGACAGGAAATGCATAGTTACAAGGATACTGGAACACCAAACCCCTTTGCAGTGTGCAAAAAAGTCTCACTGAGCCTCTTAAAAACATCAATCATATCCGAAAGAGGTGGATAATGATTTCGATGTGACAATTTAACTCAAGAGGTCTTGCCAATTATCATAACTCAGGAAGTATAATAACTTAATAAATATATCACGTAAAACATGCTAAGTAAAGTAAATGCTTAACAAGTTGTATAATTTTTGAAAATCAGTTATTGAAGCCAATGAATGAATCAATGAAACTTGATATAGCGCCTTTTTAAGCTCTCTGCACTAGCCAACAAGATGTTAATTGTCCTTACAATACAATAAAGTCTGAAGAGAACAATAATAGTAGAAAGTAAAATCCTTAAATTCGATATAGTACCATCTTTTGCAAAAGGCACCATTCAGACACGATGGTAAAAATCAGGCAATGAGTAACATAATAATTCATTGTAAGAGATGTTGCTATGCTTTCCTCTGGTTTTCCCAACCGTAAGAACTGCTACCCATCAACAAGATGATGTTGATGTGGATAGAAATCTCTCCTTCTCCACAACTGTTCGTTCAGCTCATTCCATTCATGTCCAGCTCCTCACTCATGGTTTGCGTAGCAGCGCATTCCTTGAGGTCACTTTCATCCTGAACTCATCAACAGACTAACTGCCAGTCTCCTCTCTCTCACTCTCTCTCTCTCTCTTTTGTTCTCTCTCTGTCTGTCTGTCCGTCTCTCTCTCTCTTTCTCTGCGTCTTTTGCTCTGCCTCTATCTGCCTCTCTCTCTGTTGCTCTCTCTCCTCTCTCTCTCGCTTGCTCTCTCTCTCTTGCTCTGTCTGTCTATCTCTCTCCCTATCTCTATCTCTCTCTGCCTCTCTCTGCCTTATTGGAATGATTTCAGGAAACATACCTAACTGTCAGCTTCCTTATGGTTTGCCCTCAGTTGAACCATATACACAAAACTTCAGTGCTATATAAATAACCATTACTGCTATGTTGCAATGTCAAACAAATCACTGTATGGTGTAAATAGCACAGAGTTGATTACTACAAGAAACACACACAGAAACAAATACACCTACATACACACAAACACATACACCTACTCACACACACACACACACACACACACACACACACACACACACAAACACACACACACACACACACAAACACACACACACACACACACACACAAACACACACACAACACACGCGCACACAATCACAGGCAATACTACAGTTACATAATGTACCAGAAATAAAGCAGCATAATCCTCCAACCAATACTATTGTCAGGCAGTTTTGTTTAAATCTGGATCATAACTCGCCCTACTAAGTTTAGTTGAGGCTGTTTAATTTGATAGGAGATCCATATATAGCCTTGCTTCTCTTTTATTATACAGTGAGTGTTCTTTTGACCTCGAAAAATCCAATCACACCTGCACTGACTAATAATCATTTGAAAGGTAAAGCAGTTAGCTTTAATATAATCGCAAATGCCTTTACACTTAAATTAAACTCAAATTAAGTCTAATTGTAATAAAAGATAAAAATCACAATGAAACACAAGAGCAGAAACTCGCATATATTAAAATATATAAAATATAAATGTATAGTCTCTATATCAGTGGCTCCCAACCTTTTTCGACTTAGGGCCACTTTTATGTGGAACGGTGGTGATTGGTTAGAGCGGTCGGCCCGTAACGCTCAGTGTGCGCTGAGCTAGCGGGTTCGACCTTCGTCGGAGGAGTCACTGTGTAGGGACCTTGAGCAAGTCCTTCGTGCACAATTGCGTTGCAGTACAACTGCAGTTGCGTTGTCGAGGCATGTGTGAACTTCTGAGCAAAAAATGTTGGAATAAGGGCAATGTCAAATTTCAGTTGTATTGTAATGTAACGTATTTAGTTGGAGGACATGATGGGCCACAAGATTAGAAATTATTCTTTTAAATTTTAACAGATTTTTATTTTAGAATAGAATCAAATTACACATGGATAAATACTTCTGATGTTACTTATAAACATCTACAAAATAAATTATAATAATTTAAAATAGAAAATAATTATTCTGTCAAATATTACTTTTTTGCACGTATGTGTCTTTACATCTTTTATAGTCGAGGGCCACTTTTTTAGGCCTGGCAGGCCACTTTTTGGCCACAGGTTGGGAATCGCTGCTCTACATTATAACACAGGATATTGAACAATGAAAATATACAAGTACATCTGACTCTATCATCAGCATCAGTTTCGAATGTCAGCAATTTGACAGTGATGGGTACGAATAAATGACATCCGTCGTCCTCGGTCATTATTCGAGTGCACTGCTCCCTCAGTGTTAGTCCAAGTGATGCTTAGTCCTCTTCATTCATATCATCATCATCCTTCCAACAACAGTCTTGGTCTGCCTTTGTTTTGATTTCCTTTACATCTAATCTTGCATTTATTACATTGTGTGGGATTGGGTCAACTGGCTCTCTCTCTCTCTCTCTCTCTCTCTCTCTATATATATATATATATATATAGATATGTTATATATATATATATATATATATTATATATATATATGACTGCATATTTAGAATAGCACAACTTCAATTGCAAACTAATGGGTAGTAATCTGGAGCAATCTCTACACTATTGGATGTTAAATGTTACGAACTAGATGTCATGAGTAAACAAACGAATGCACATAACACTAGAAGAGTCATCAGTGGCGAACCCACACAAACACACACACAGACACATGTAAAACCCAACCAAATACAAGACACATTGTATTAAAGCAAGAATCCTATGGCACTCCTACTGAATATATTCAGATGATCGTGTAAGCCAGAACACATACCAACAATAACCTCCATTGATGTTAGGCAAATAGGTAATAACCTCAAGCCAATGAAAACTTCTCCATTTCTATAAATAATACGAGTATCGTCTTCTTATTTTCTGTGATTCAAGTAAGTGTTGTTGGTCCATTTGACCTTAGAAGATCACCTACGGCAGGAAAGATAATTCTCTCTTTCTCTCCAGACTCCCAAACAGAATGAAATGTGAAAATATTTATTTTAAAAACAGGACTAAACCTCCAAAGGTACAGACAGAGCAGAAGAAAGCACGTGGAATTATTTGCCAATGGCAACGACATCGCAAGCAGCCCTCCAAAGACAAAAGCGAGCCTATGAAAACAAGATAATAATTTATTCATCAGAAATTATGATTAAATATATATATATATATATATATATATATATATAATTTTATATAAATTTTTTATTTATATATATATTGTGTATGCACAAAAGAATATAGATATTGTGCCAAACGTGCACAAGCTTAGGCTAGTTTGTCTTTTAAGATATGCACTATCTGTATTGAAGTACACATATCTGTTGATATAAATGCAATCCTAAGCAAGATTAGTTACAGAATTCTACTACTGTAGTGTCACATATCAGCAATAATCGTGTTAACATTCTGAATGCCTTGGTCTTCAAAGCACCAGACAACAGTTATGCCTATGTGAGGACACTCAAAATACTTGAAAAACGATCTGTGCATAACTATAATATGCATAAACTTGGCATTTCAAAGCCTCAGATTATCATTTGTTTCTATATGAAATATTTATTTAAAATTTTAACATTTTTATAGTGTACCCCTTGGCAACAGCTGGCATACCTCTGGGGTGGTGAAAGGACAATTCGGCGCCGGACAGTTCGGCGCGGACAATTCGGCGCCGGGACAATTCGGCGACGGACAATTCGGCGACAGACAATTCGGCGCCGGATGAGTTTGTAAGTGTATTTGGACCAGATATCGATATGTAGTAAATGACATTTTTAAAAATAATTAATGTTCAGAATGAAGTGAAATAATATTTTCCATATTATCCAGCACATGTTTGGTTATTGTAGAGTCATAGTCAACACTTAGGGACCGTGTCACCTTCTAATTAACCTTCTCCACTGTAGATAAAACTAAAGAATATTACAAAATACATCGATTTCGGTTTCTGACTCACATAGTATTTACTAACGGCAGTAGCAGTTGATAAATCCTTGTCTTAATGTTACTGTATTCTTTAATCACAATTACTCGAAATCATTATTTTAGGACTTGTCTTCACCAGTCTCTATAATAACCACACATGTGCTGGATAATATGGAGAATACTATTTCGCTTCCATTCTGAATATTTTAAAAATGCCAGTTACTATATAAATACCGATATCTGGTCTAAATACACCTACAAACTCATCCGGCGCCGAATTATCCCGGCGCCAAATTGTCAGCGCCCCGAATTGTCCGGGAACCATCTGGGGTACGCGTACCACCGGTGGAAAACCGCTGCTTCACAAGAATAAACTTAAATGTAGAATGAAGATTCCTGTAGGTTACCACTATAACAAACTAAGCACTAGATCAAAATGGCATCGGAATTTCTCATTGGCTTTCTAGAATTGTATATCTAATGTTCAGCTCTTCACCTGAGAATCTGACTGATCACATCTCACATTCGCATTTCTGTGACTTTGTGTGTATTAAAAATGTTTTTAATAATAATATTAAAAACAGCTGAGTTGGCTATGTGTAGGTTGAGCAGAAATCTCTGAAAAACTTCTTCTCTGGCTCAGATTTGAATCCAACTACCCAGCAAATCTGCATAGTCAAGATTCTTCCAGTCAAAATCTGAGAGGTCAGAAATACCAAGACATGGGTAATGATAGAAAGTCAAAAAAGCAGGATATTCAGTGCATAAATTAACTTTGGAATGGAATCCATCAGTTGAGCTCTTAAGCCTTCCTTACTTATCTGAGTATTGTTTGTACACTGCTGAAATCTCTGATTCAAATTAAAAAAGTAATTTAAGCTAGGAATCACTTCTATGAGGCATCACACTAAATCGATTGGTGAGTGAATGTGTGTGTATGTGCGTGCGTGTGTGTGTGTGAGTGCATGTGTGCCTTTGTGTGACCATGCAAGTAATCGTAATCTCCACATTCCTAAAGAGCTACTCTAAAGCTAAGCGCATGGCACCAGCTTATTACTGAGCACCGCGTTGAGCAGCTGTTACGGTATGTTTCGTTGAGGACGAGAAAGCTTTGAAGGCGAAGGATCGGAAGGGGGAAGGAATTCTTAGAGGTGGACTACAATTTGGAGTGGAAAGCCTGTCAGGTGATAAGTACAGGCTCCTGAAGCAGATGACAGTTAGCGAGTGACAGTTGGAGCGGATTTGCTGCTAATATCAAATCTTACGTAAACTCTCACCCACACAAGTATTTGTTGCATTTTAACATTTTTAAGTTTTATATTTTTTCAAATCATCTATATGACTTTGTTGATATATTGTGGAGCAACAAAGATTGCATCTAAACGACCAATAATGCTGAGGAGGCCCTGAAGACTGAGAGACTAATGATGACAGTTTCGACAGTGACAGCGATTACGACGAGTATAAATGTGACGAGATGCCAACGCCTGAAGGGCAACTTTCAGATGTTTCTGATGATGAGGCGGACAACGTTGAAATTGACGATAATGATGAACATGATGATGAGACCGGTACTGATGGTGGTGACAATGCTGATGAAACTGTTGATGCTGATTAAGGTGATAGTAATATCTGGATATGTTTGGCAGTCTAAACCACTGCTTCCAATCATTATGACGCTGTCGTCAACACTAAGAAAATAAGCCTCAAACAATACTCGACAACAGTGGAACTAGAGGTGGGGTTGATATGGCAGATCAGCCGATTCACACACACTTTTGAAAACCTATGACAAAAGAATGATGGCCACTGGCCAGTTGTCTGCTTCTTCAATGTTGTTGACATTTTGGCACTCAATGCAATAATCATCTGGATACTGAACAACCCAGAATGGAAGATGAAGACAGCTCTTCGAGTGAGGCTTGTTCTTAAAGCCACCTGCAAGATCAGTCGTGGATAACCACCAGAGCAATCAAGCCACAGTTAGAAGTAGCGAGGCATGCAATCCTGGCCCCCCGTATTTCAGATGGTTGTTCAATAGAAGCAGGAAGAGGAAGGTACAAAATGTCCATGCTACCTGTGTGGCAAGAAGGACATCACAGGTGCTGCACATGATACATGTCTGTCTGTCTGCCTGTCTGTCTGTCTGTCTGCCTGTCTGTCTGCCTGTCTGTCTGTCTGCCTGTCTGTCTGCCTGTCTGTCTGTCTGCATGTCTGACTGTTTGTTCGTTTGCTGCACAGTACACATGTGATCAAAGCAAACAAGAACCAGTTTAAACTGACTAATTTACATGCTCACGATAACAGCGTATTTAATTATTTTGTGGGCGATATCTTCTAGAAAACAGATATGCACCATTTGAAGTTGAACATAATAACAGCAATCACTAGTAAATATTACTAGAATATTTGTTCTAATTTTGAGTCAAATATTTATGTATATAGCACTCTTACTTTATGTAGATAAATTGTACAGATAGATAGACTATCATCGAGTCGATCAAACATTTATGACAGACTATCACAAAATTATGTAACTGAAGATCTAGTTTAAAATTCATCATATTTATATGATCTATGTTGCACGGAGAAACTGAAGATACATTGTTGCTACTTTTTGTTATTCCAATAACACTGTGCAAAACTGGCCCATATAAGAGACACTGAACATTACCTATTACGAACCCATTGTTAGAACTAAGTTGCATTTTGGCATGCTCAGATAAGGGTTAACATCACCAACCAACCAACCAACCAACCAACCAACCAACCAACCAACCAACCAACCAACCAACCAACCAGCCAACCAGCCAACCAGCCAACCAGCCAACCAGCCAGCCAGCCAGCCAGCCAGCCAGCCAGCCAGCCAGCCAGCCAGCCAGCCAGCCAGCCAGCCAGCCAGCCAGCCAGCCAGCCAGCCAGTCAGTCAATCAATCAATCAACCAACCAACCAACACCAACAAACCAACCAGCCAGCCAGCCAGTCAGTCAGTCAATCAATCAATCAACCAATCAATCAGTATCATTTTATCTGCACCCAATATTACACATACAACTTCTAAGTTCCAAGATACAAGTTAGAGAACTTAAACTTGTAAGTATGTCTGCACGGGTGATCGCATATGAGGCCACTTAATAAAGGGCATGATAACTAAGTGATGTCCTGCACCAGACATATCCTCATCGACATTCAGACTACACAGCTATTCATGCAAGAATGGCCAGACTATAGACTGGCTTTAAGCCTAGATCAGAAAATAATCATGGCAACAGTTATAACAACTGAAATGAAGAGAGTTAGTACCTGTATGTTAGCCCAGTTCGAAAAAAGAGCCAAGGTTCAAAGTACCCTATGGAGGGAAATTATACCCGAATGATTGGGGTAGCTTTAAGATGATTCTGAGACTTAACAAAGGCCTCATCAGCACCAGTGAAAACACAGCAGGTTTATTTAATGTCAGCAGACAATTAATCAGATAATTAATCAATCAACGAAACTCTTTGAAGTTGGACAATTGTTCTCTTGCATTTGATTTTTTTCACAGCCAGAAAATGTAAACAGGTGGAAGGTGGCTAGAGACAGGGCTCCATCACCTTAAACACCTTAAATGACACTCTCAGCAGCTCTACAGCTGGCTCAGATTTGTAAATATTTACTTTGGGAACTACTAGCCAACATGTATATCTCAAGCCAGAGGTGTTGAGACAGTCATTAACTGCTTCTACCAAATGATTTCGATGCCAAGCAGTTTAATTAAGAACCAATTCGTCCATATGCCTCCACTCAGTAAATAATACATATGCTATAAATTCCAGAGTAACTAACTATGTACATACTTCGTTGAACAGCTGCATGGAACCCATCAAAGAATGATGCTTACCACCTATTCAAGTCTGGTTGGTGGAAAGAAACACAACTGAAATCTCAGCCACGGTTGACAGAATTTTTATATTATGTTCTAAGTTAGTCTTGCATGCATTTGAGTGATGCAGACCACTTGAACCTCTTGCCTCGCTTAATTCTGCCTGTCACTTATTATTATTAACATTTACACAATCAATCGATATAATTGTGTGTATTCATTAATCAAAGCTGACTTAGGCGAAATTTATATATATGTTACATGTTCGTAATCATATACTCCCAACTTCTAAAGCGCCACTTGAAGGCCAAGCACATGAACACTGCGACAAGTCAAAAGTCAAAAGGGTTGTCCGATGGGAAGTCTGAAGGTGATCAGAGTCCGGTCCCATGAAGTGGCGGAGAATTTCTTAAGATAGGTGTCGTTAAGAACGTTAAGTAGAGAATAACAAGGTTAGCGGTCAGGCGAATAAGGGTAAGAATTCTTGAAGGGGTAAAACTTTATTTTTGAACGGCAAGCTGAAAGTTGTGTCTGTGTCAACCTTGTCTCTAAGAATAAATGAATATTGATTGATTTATTGAGTGAGCAATTAATAAAAAGGAAATTAGGCTCAGCACTGCACCTTATTTTCAAAAGTCATATCCGAAATGTTCTATCAGAAATTAACGACTTCTCAGCTCATATAATTGGCTGTTGATCACTAAGGCTGTCAAGGGGTGCCCGGGTGCCCAGGTACCCGCCCAAGCCTGACTGCCCGGGCAATGAAATGGGTTCTCGGGTACTGACAATCCGTAAAAACGAGCGATTTTATCTGAACATATACCAGAAATGTTCCGCTGATCATATTAACTGACTGCCCGGGAAATGAAATCGGTCCTCGGGTGTCCGACATTCCGTAAAAATGTCTCATTCCCTACATTTCCCAGCAAAATGTCCGCTCTGACGGCTCTGTGGGTCGACGGGTACCCGAGCCGTGACTTCAACATTTTATGACAGCCTTATTGGTCACTACACAGCAGAGAAGTGATCAATGTTCTACAAGGTTCGACATCTGCACATAGTGACCATCCTCTGAACAACTTTTAATGTTTTCTGACCAGACACACGGTCAAATGGCCACTGCATCAACCTTGCAATCATAGCCAAAGAATTGGCAACATTCAAATCTTCCTATATTTCTAGACATGCCAAATATATCTTCGTGGAAGCCTGTATGTTTTGCACAGAGATATAATTCAGTCCTATTTGCATACATAAAAAGTGGGAGTGCTAAGCAACGGACTCTCTGTTCACATTTAATGGGTTTCAGCAGAAAGCAGGAGCCGGGGTTGCTGTGGTCGTGGATGCTCTTCTCAAAGACTCTATAACCAGATGTCTATCTTCCCGAATCCAATTGAAGCGGACATCCATCTTCCAGAATTCAATTAGGTATACAGTCGATGACCTTGGACATGTAGATAATTTTTCCTATATTACATTTTCGCGGAAACTTTCTGTTGAGCATCAAACAAGGTTAGCATTTAGATCACACTGGATATACTAACTCACTGCACGGCGGTTCTGCTTCGAAGTCGTCAGGATGAAAGCAACGCTGAGAAGTCTAAAGCAGTGATATGCAGATGCTTACTTATAGATATCTACCTTAATTCCACCAACCTTCACGCTGCCCTGCATAAGTGATCCATTTACCAAGCTCCCATCCTTATCACATGACCAGAAAAACTGATTATCTAATTGAAGATGGTTTCATAAAACCATAATTCAGGAAGAACTGACTTCTTTAGTCCCTGGATCAGAAAAAAGAACAAAGTCATTTCTGCAGGCGACAAACAGATAAAACAGCAGAGCTGTTCCCAGCGCACACTGTGTGGCTAAGAGCTTTCCAGAAACCCTAAGCCACAACGTAGACTCTGTTGTCGGTGCTAATCCAAGATCAAACTGGGCAAAATTGTGCTGGACTGAGAGGTCTGCTTTGCTAGGAGTCAGTTAAAGTAATCGAAAGATTATAGTGCTCAAAGACAACCACCGATTTGCAGAAAAAAGATCTCTTAACATGATTACAATAACATAAATGGATTGGGAATGTTTTAACCCTTTAACGACCAATGTTATTGATTATGCTTTACATTTTACTACGTGCTGGGCTGGTTGTTAAAGGATTAATTACATACTTGTTTACATGACTTCACAAAAGCCCTTCAAAGGGTAGAAACAGCAACTGAAGGCTTCCACTCAAAGCATAAACACCTGGATAGCAGTTTCATATGGATAACAGTTTCATATGGATACAGGAGGAACTCTTCTGAAAAACGTCAAACTCAAAATGCAGCAGCTAAACGTTACCAACTCGATTTCTGTATAGGTTAAATATCACCTAGAAAAATAAGTGATTGAGAGGACAATTGGGAGGACAGTGGCTATCCTCTGAAAAACTTTGGGATGTTGGACAAGATAAAGTCGAGTTTAGAAAAGCACAGTTGATACAGATATTTTGCAAAAGTATTCAATATAATCTAAGGTCGTCATCGACTTCATATACTTAAAACAAGCAGATGACATAACCAAACATGGAGAGACATAGCAACTGCAAGATGACCAAAGAAACTGAAAATACTCATGCCATAGATATATCTCAAACCATCAAATGAGTCATAACCATAGATAAAAGATAAAAGAATACCTCCAGATAAATATGAAGGTACACCAAGGATGAATCTTATCGGCATAGTTGTATAGAAGCAGTAAGGACACTCAGCCTAAGGCAACATCGAGGGAAGAATCAAAGAAAATGGAGGGCTGGTGAAAAATTTCCAATCAGCTGACAACAGTTGTGTCCTCACTAGATGTGGAGCAGAACTACAAGATATTATGACACAGGCTGACAAAATCACTAATTATTAACCAATTATTAACACTGAGAAAACTGTAACAAGGGTCATGAAAGAAGGAAAGACACCAATAGTATAGAAACCTGAGAAGAAGCTATTGGAGCAAATAAGCCTAATGAGACAATTCATCTATCTTAGGGTGGAATAATAACCATCCAAGACAACAGGGACAGACATAGAAAGACAATAAAGCCCCTCACAAGCACTTGAATAGCAGGATATGGAGAAGCAGAGATATATAACAAAGAAAACCAAGACAAGAACATGCGAGACAATGACACAACTCACTTTCCTAGAAGGATAAGAATCAGAGGCGGCGACCTCGTTTGATAGGTGGGGGGACACCCAATGAGTGGGGTAGGAAATGCGGGGGACACACGTATAATGTGTCCCTCTCTGTAAAAAGTGGGAGGACTTGTCCCCCTGAATCCCCCGGGATCGCCGTCCCTGATCAGAATGGTTGAGGTGCAAAAGCAAGATTAGAATAGATTCCTCATAGCAGCAACTCACAGGAATTTAAAGACTACAGAAAATTCGAAATGATGACTAGAACTGTTGCTCCTCAATATCCAAACAAACGCTGTGTACAAAGTCATTCAGCAAAGACTGAGACTCCAATTGATGCTTTGGGTAAGTGTCACGAATGTTGACTCACAGGATCCCTTGAAATGTACAACATTGAAGATTCAAGGAAAGAGAAACAAAGAAAGACAAAGAATGCATTGGAAAGACAATGCCAACAAAAACGTCATAATAAGATTTGGAGTAAACACGACAGGACTTGACAAATGATCAAAATAAATAGAGATCATTTATTTGCACTCATCACTGCCCAACGACGGATGTCAGGAACTGGCGATGATAGCAACCGTTTAAAGACAATTCAAGGCATATCAGTGGTATTTGTTCTGACCAAACTGGCTACGAAAGAAACCGTTTCCCAGCGATGACTAAAAACTGAGAGTTAAGTTGACGATATCAAATGGATCGTCATTCAAACTGAAACTTGCCTTTTGTTTATCCAGTATCTTCATGGCATGAAACTGTTTTGTACTTTTGTGCTGAACTAGCATGACCCTTCCGAATGACCCCGTTCCAAGGGTCTTAATACGATCGAACGTCTCTAAAGAAGCAGTGTTCTACAACAACAACAAACAACGAACATTCAAACACAGCCAACAATTTGATGCAAAAGATCCTAAAAGTTTAATCAATTTCAGTAAATAACCACAGGAGCAGCCTTTTGGATGTCACAGTGGCTCACTGCTTGTTAGCTCATCCAAAGGTTGCCAAGTGGCTCATCGTCTGCAACTAGTAATTGGCTCATTGTTGTGACCATGGAGTGACATCAGGGCTCAATGTAAACAAACACTAGTTGCTACGGCAACTCATTTTTAGTAACCATTGAGTTCCATGGTGGATCACTCACTATTAGCAACTGCTGAGTGTCACGGCAGCCAAAAGTCAACATCCATTTGGTGTCAAGTGAATTACTAGCAAACTGCAATTGTAGCAATGGTTCCTCGTTAGCAACTACTGGTGGCAGGATGCTTAACAGACAGTCTCTCATTCACCTGAATGTTTATTGTCTACTTATAAAGCAAAAACCATTGTTGTTGAGTCTTATAATAATAGTCCTTTGATGTAATTGGGTTGGATTCATTCAATTTTCTGAAGTCCAGGATCTGAGAAAGTTCTACTGCTCCTCACACGGTCACATTATAAATGAACAATAATTATCTCTATGAATGCAGAATATTCAAACCTAGCATGGTGTAAGTCTAGACTAATAATCTAAATTCAACAGAATGGTTTTATAGCAGCACCCTTATCAGAATACATCAGGTATCAATCACTGCTCATTACCAAGTGCAAACAATCAAAACTCAGACAGACAGACCCATCAACAGAAGGTCAGCAACAGGGAGAAGCAGAGCACACACGCACACACACAGACACTCACACACACACAGAGGCACACACATACAGACACACACACACAGAGGCAAATACACATACAGACACACACGCATGCTCGCACGCACACACAGCCACACAAACACTCAAACACAGTCTGCCAAAACAGTCACTCACTACAGCTATCCAGTACACTGTTGACTAACAACACCCATGCCATACATACTGGCAGCTTTTAGCAACCATTTACAATCAGTTGCGCTATTGTGTTACATATCTTTTATCATGGCACCAGCAAACAACAGCCTTGTCCATTAACGAGAAACAAGAACTAATGCAATGCCAATAATTGCCAATACCAGTGCAGTTCCATTTCATAACTTTTGTTTGAAAGACCGGAAAGCCTTTGGAGTACAGCTGCTACACTTCCACCAGTCATTGTTTACATTAACAAAATTCACTTGCATGGAATCCATCATAAACTAATTTGGATTTACAATTCACTCTACTTCCAGATTCCTCTTTTGCTTTGACTCTATTCTTCTCATGGGGCTTTTAGCTACTGGCATTAATAATTCTGAAATTACCACTAAATAATGCCAATGGATAATCCACTGTTTTCTTTCAGCCCCTTGCTGCATTAGGGATGCCGTCAGACCAAAAAATATAAAATACACGAATAAAGGTCTCCTTGCCAGAACCATTATTCCAAGTTATTAGACAGGTGAAACTGATAAGACCATCTTGGAATTGACTTTTCGTAACTTCCCTTCTCCTAATTGAGAAATCTACTTAGCAGTGTTGGTAGCAATCACATTTGATATCAAGCAGAGGAGGCACTGCATGCAAAACCCTTTGACAGGTGAAAGGTCACCGCCGTAAACATCAGGGACAGGGCAATGCAAGTCGAGAATCAAAGGTCACCAACCACTGACTTTGAACTCATTAAGAATCTGACTGAACAGAATTTAGGGACTGACATTCCATCATCATCATCATCAGTTCCTAATGCCAGCCATTTGGTGGTGATGGGTACGAATAAATGATCTTCATTGTCCTTGGTCATATGTCAGGTCCACTGCTCTTTTAATGTAGTCCAAGTGAAGTTACATTCCTCATTTTAGAGTCATTTATATTAATTATCTATCCAGCATATTCTCATCTGCCATTGTTTAATTTTCCTTCAAATCTTGCATCTATTGCACTGTGTGGCATTTTCTGTCAGCTGGCATTCTCTCCAAATGTCCAAACCATCGAGTCTTCTCTGAACAACTTCGCCTAGAAGAGTTGTTAGGACTTAATGATTGTGTTGTATAACAATTTCTTTTTTCTGCAGCTTTGAAATCCCTGCCATCCTCCATAGACAACTAATTTCTGATGTGAGAATTCTTTTCTCATTCTGCTGCATTGCCCAGCATTCTTATCCGTCCGTATAGGAAAATCGGTTGTATCATCGTCTCGTATATTATTTCTCGCTTTTCTTTCATAATTCTCTGCTTCTCCAATTCTTGTTCATCATTAAAAATGCTTGTGAAGTGCAACTAATTCTCTCATGCATGTCTTTTTCGTTTGTTGACATCTGCATTTATTAGACCTCCTCGATAGACAAAATGATCTATGCAGACGCTCAATAGTTTCTGCTTGGATTTTGATACTTATTGGTGTTGTTTAGGCTTTTCAACAATGATTGATTTAGTTTTCTTTGTGCTAATCACAAGGCCAAATCTTTCTTTGGTTTCGATCTGTGTCGTAATATCCTGTACATCTAATTCGCCGCTAGTGAAGAGATAATGTTGTCATTAAATTGGAAATTACTCCATTTAACTTGTTTCCTGCTTCGTAGTTATTAAGGTCAAGTGACGTTACTGCTTCTAACACTAAGTTATACAGGTATAAGATATTCTTGTACTATTCCAGAGGAAGTATTCTGTGAGCCAAGAGAGTGCGGAAAAGGTGAATGCTGGTTTATCACAATTAGCACAAACTGTAACATTTGGAAGTGAAGAAAATCAGTTGAGAGAAGGACTAGCACTGATTCTGAACAAGAAAACAACAAAAGTCAGGAGACACTACCAAAAACCACAGCCAACCAATGAAAGCCATTAGCTGTCCTTGTCCAATGGACAAAAATAACTTGATGCGGATTCTAAAAGCCTGAGGTCTCCTCTTTCTAAAAGCTCTGTGTGAGCTAATTGAACTAGAGTTATTAAAAAATCAAAGTCACTTACTAACACATACATACATATTTGCAGAAATACCATGCATATCTTTTCTCACGAAGTTTTAAATGAAAGCATTTGCAAATAAAAGTCACTAAAAGTTCCTTCAATTGGTAGGGTTGAATTCTATAGACTTGTTTCATACAGCAATGACCTTACTTTCATAACAGAGCTGATAAAAAAGCCACCAAAACAGTCCGACTGAAATTACCGAATCCTTATTGTATAATTTTGGTGATAAGTATGAGAATGTTCTTTGATATGCTAAAGTTGACATTACAAATCCCTCTATAACTCTGTTTGCTTGTTCTCCTTAAGCTGCCTCTCTGCATCATCCTAACAACCTTTCAGAAATGACCAATACTTCAGACTTCCTTATTTCAACAAGCTTACCCACCAAATCAATCTTCTGCATTCTCAGACATATCCGATATAAACTGGCTTTCTCAGTGAGCATTCATCACTTGAAGCAACCATTAAATGATGCTCTGTACATCATTCTAAGGGCTCTATAGAAGTTATCACACTAGATGACTCATTGGTAAACCAATTACTCATGCCCAGTACATCAATAAAACAGTGCTACAGAAGTTCAACGATTAGATTAATCGGCCACATACAAGAAGCAGTCTTTTCATTTTTAAATGTCACTCAACATTAACCGGTTGAAACAAAATGTCATATACTAAGAGGAAGAGACACATGCTAAACAGATTGCTGAGAATACATGTCAATCCCAAAAACATGACCTCCTGGTATTCAGAGAAACTCACGCAACCTCCGAGCAAAGAATTTGTCATAAATCTAACAACAGGTCTGCGGATAAATTTCCAAGAACCCTTGCAGACATTTATAAAGATTTTAGCCTTCAAGGATTTTTCAGTTTGCAAATTGTTTCCGGTGAAGCTTTAAAAAAATGTTGCCCTATGGCTTCAACCTCACTTGGCAAGAATGACTCCACAGACATCCTGGAGCAGTTCCAGGCACCAATAGGCATGACAAGCATACACTGTCACACATGCACATAAAAAGATTGGCCTATTTTTGACAACTGTGACAAATCTGACAGCAGTAGCTGGTGAATGCTAAAACTCTACATCTACCTCGTTGTTTTCCAAACTGTGTTACGCGGGAACCCTAGGGTTCCGTGAGGTGAAGGCAAGGGTTCCGCAGAAAACTTTTACTGTAAACAATTGGAGGCTTTCTGCTTGACATCTGTGTATAATCTTATGTGAAAGAGAATTCATACGTCATTGTCATCCATATTGGTGTTATTGTTAATCTAATATAGGCCTATGCCTATTATTGTCTGTATTCTCAAGAGTATGTATATGTACTTGCAGTACAATATGTTAGCTTTGGATGGGGTTCCGCCAAAAATAATTTAATATTCAAAGGCTTCCACGGCCAAAAAAGATTGGGAAATGCTGATCTACCCATCGAACACTGCGCAGCAACTAGAGGACAGGTCTAATGAGGATTTGCAGTATTTATAATTTTTCGACTGAGGTAGAAGTGATTCCTCTGCAATAATTTTTTTATAATCTAGAATAGAAAAAAAAAATTATTATCACTATTTCAATGGATTCACATAACATCACAAGATAAAAAGTGATATTCGCCACTAGATTACTATAAAGATCAGCAATATATCCATGATTTTTTGTTCAGCCAAGCACAATGACACTTATAATAAGTAGGGCATTACCGGAAATCGCTTTGGACATTTGCCTCGGCCGAATATCCCGTTTTTTGGGGTATTCGCCTCAGCAAATATTACACACACAAATAGTTAAAATAAAAAAATGTTAATTCAATAATTTTTTATAAACACTTAACAATATAATAACGATAATTAAAAACTATAAGCCGTGTGTATTTGTAGTTACTACAGGCACAAACCTTTATTTTTATAATTTTTCATTACGCAAAACGGCAAAAGAGATGAAATTCAAAAATTTTAAGCTTTGCCTGCAGATGGTACTTGCCAGTGGCGCGTTTACCTATAGGCACACTAGGCGCCCGCCTAGGGCCACCAAATCTCAGAGGGCCACAAATAATGAAAACATTAAATACATAAAGTTGCACAGTGGCTGATCGGTTAGAGTGGTCAGCCCGTAACGTTCAGTGTGTGTTGAGCGCGCGGGTTCGAGCCTCGTCCGGGGCGTCAGTCACTGTGTAGGAACCTTGAGCAAGTCCTTCGCGCACCATTGCTCTGCAGTACAACTGCAATTGTGACGTCGGGGCGTGTGTGTGCACTTCTGAGTAAAAGATGTTGGAAGAAGGGCGGTATCAAATTTCGGTAATAATAATAATGATATCTAAGGGGCCCCAAATGAATGAAAACATTTCATATAAAATGATATCTCAGAGGCCCCAAATAATTTAAATATTTCATATAAAATAACATCACAGGGGCCCCAAATGAATGAAAACATTTCATAAAAATTAACATCTCGGGAGGCCCCAAATGAATGAAAACATTATATACAAAATAACATCTCAGGGGTCCCAAATGAATGAAAACACGTTTGAAATATCACAGATATAATAAATTCTCTATTTGTGCAGCAAAGCATTCACATGACAAATCTATTGTGGTAATTAATGCTTTATTAATGCAAATATCAATATCAACTCGGTTAGCTGTGTTGGTAAGAGCGAAAGCTGCATGTTATGAGCCTCTTTGCTTCCAGAAGTTGGCTCACTGTTAAATTAATTGAATTAAAATTTTAAATAAAGTTGCGTATTTTGATATTTGATGGCGTGACGTCACATATCTCAGACTCCTTCCCCTTTGTCACAAATCGTCACAGATGTACGACCACTCCAATAGGTGTGAAGTCAATTATAGACGGCCCCTCAGCCTCAGTGTACAAATTCAGAAGGGCCCCAAAGATGTTTGCAACTAGGGCCCCGTGTTCTGTAAACGCGCCTCTGGTACTCGCTGGGCCAGAGTTGCCACTACTATTCGATTCGTACCCGGATCCGGCAAATACTGCATCCAAATACTCGGATTCGGTACTCGGTGGAAATTGTCTACTCGGTTATGACCTAATAATAAGTGGATGCCACTAGATGTCTCTGAACATCAAAAAAATACAATTATTTAATTTTACAGTGCAATGAAATATCAATGCAACTACCAGGTATATCCAAAACCATCTACACCACATGTATTTTACCTCATGTTACGGGAATTATAGTTGTTTTACAATTTCATAGCCTCATACAAGCACGTATATAGGATACATACAAGGCGTATGTGGAATTGTGCATGCACAAATACGGTAGTCATCATCATATGTCATGTTAGGCTGAATTAAAGGCATACATACGGGAGGGAACTATGCCACCATATCATGTTACCTTACACTGGAATATTTACATCCAGTAATTAATATGTCAATTGAAACCTAAGTGCAATTTGGTGTATGTTCAGTACGAACCTCAAGGATGTTGAAATGAGTCTCGTCATGTAGGCACTGACCACCAGATGGCACCAGAGGTCATGACAAGTGGAGGGAAACAGGCACAAGTGTGTTTGGCAAATGGAGTGCCACTATGATGATGGATGGACAGGCGGATATTTCGGAACAACATCCGGATCCGCTTTGGTACACTTTAGCTCAGTCAATGGCTAAAGAGACATGATCATACTGGAATCAATTTCTCCAGGGAGTATTATCATAAGATTCAATACAAGCAGATGATGTCACGTGTTCTATAGGTGAGGTAAATACCCAACAAGACTTTAGTGGTATATACCTATTTTATGTCTTCCTAGATAATTGTAGATTCTCGTTAATTAATCAATTCAAACTGACAAACTGTTGTATGATTACACGATGTAATAGTAACAGACGATAACATGCTTAACGAGGGTAAAATTCAACTGTAAGGCAGCCTGCAAGATGCCCATATGAACTGCAGCTCATTTTACCAATGCCACCTAGCGAATGGAAGAATTAGTCAACATGTCCCCAGATCTTCATGCCAGCATGGTGTTATTCAACATTGGCTGGATTGGCAGCGCTCCCGAGTAGGCTATTGAAGGGGAGCTATATCAATGCTCAGAATGAATCTACCCACCCCAGATACTTCAGACAATTTCATCACATTCAATGCATTTGTTAAGGTGCTATATAAATGTCCAGAATACAAACAGACATGCAAATTGCACAAACACAAACTCAATTCCAGTCAGACATCCATACATACACATATGCAATTATGCAAGTATACAAACACAACAAGCATACACTTGTTCAGCATCTCTGTTCAAGACACCCAGTCCACCCTGAAGCTGTTAAACAGAATGGTTTTACCAATAAGTAGTGAATGTCTGTGGACACTTATTTAGCTCCAATAAGGAATAATCTAACAAATTCTACAACCCTTAAAAACCGTGGAGAAAAATTCTGCCAGATATTCTTAGATATAAAAACATGAACTTGGGCTTCATCAGAATATATATATATATATATACTTCATTTCTTACTCAGATTTCATGAAATAAAAATAGGAAATCCACCTACTGACAGCCTCCCAGCATGAGAGATAACAAAATCACCAACTGAGTCAGACCAAGACTAATCCATCAGTCAAACAAGCACTGGCAAGTAACTAAGTACGAATAAGTTATTTTTCTGGCAAATATTGGGAACAAACTCTAAACAAGTAAATAGATTACATATTACAACTACAGTGAAGCCAAAAAAATGGATTCATCGTGCACATCAAATGAGTAAAAGACTTTTCTATACTCTAAGCTTCAATGTTAAGTGGTTCTGCTTAGAAACTATTTGTACAGAGGAGGGGGACAGGATTTCAGCTTTGCTTGCAATCTGAAATTTCCCCATATCACACCATGAACTGTGAAAGCTCACCATTACCCATCTCTGGATAAGCTTAATTAGTAAAAATTTTAATTACTGCATCAGGTTCAGTATAGACAACACCCAGTGCTTTCCATGCTTAACAGTGCTACAGGTATATAAATGTCCAGACTGCCACCAACGCATGGTCCGGGATGCACAGAAAATGATGAATAATGATGGAAAAAGTTGTGGCTACATTAACAGTGCTCATCACAGACATTGGCGCCACCGTCGACGATGACGTTCTTCCGGTTAAGCAGTTCTTGCCCCTGGTATCATTAATGACATTAAAAGCCTACCTTGCTTTTCTGCGGATGGTGGGAACTGTGGTCCTGCGGCGGGCATCCATACTGGTGCAGACATGTCTGCCTCAACTGTTTAATAGGTCTGTCTGTCCATCTGTGTCTGTCTGTTTATCTGTCTATCTGAGTGTCGTGTCCTCCTTTATCATCAGCATGCAAGGAGTTTTTCACTCGTTATCCAATCATCAATATTTTTGCATTCTGATGACTACTTTTTATTCCAGATTCCACACGCAAGACATATCGCACTTATAATACTTTATATTGCAACTAAAACAACTCTAAAAACAGCATAACACTTCAAATCCTCAATTATTCAATGTTTGCGGAACAACAAAACATTTACAGAGCTGCGGTCTATTTCAGACTGAAGAATTTACCCTATCCACAAATAATTCCTCTATTTTGGGTCTGACTATTTACTTTATAATGCAAAGTGCTGTCTTCAATGCAGAGGGTCATTGCTCTACCTGTGGTGAGTGACCCCTGTTCTAACCTGCAGGATAAACACCTGTAGATGTCAGGTAATGATAGTTCAAGTGTCCTCATGGAAAACAACTGGCCACAGATATTGTGAGAGAAAGTCAGCTGCGATGGAGCCTGTATTTGTCGATTGAGACAAAGCACAAAGGGCTTTGTATTGTGACCTATTTTTGTCACTACGCATGGCTTCCTAGCCAACTAAGAGCCTCAGTCTCCAAACGTTGCTTATATTATTTTCTTGAAAATTCAGGATTCTGTGAATCACACCTGCTGTCTTCAACGCCGAGAAAAGAACTCAACATCAGTAATGTCTATAGATGAAAAGAAACTCGGCTTGGAAACTCGGCTCAGTCAAGTTTTAATTCAGTACTATTTACGTAGGACACCACTTTCTATGAGTTACCTGAATTCTGAAGACAGTGGTTCTGGTTACGCTATAGTACGTACAACTCTCAAAGAGTGATAAAAATCTGTTAACGGTTCATCTGAAAAATTGCTAATCCTCATGTCTCAGCCAACTCCTCTGAGTCCTCCAGACTATTTGCACTGAACTCAATATAGCTTCAGGCTTTATTCATTTGCAAGCTAATGCTAACTTATCAGTATAAATTCATTCATTCAATATCCATTCATTCAGTCTGAGAATTTATAAAGCGTCCCTTCAAGGAACCTACACAGGGGCGCTCCCCACCTAACCATAACCAAAGATATAACCCTAGAGGAGTAACTTATAAAGCTCAGCTTGGTTGATAAGGAGTATTAAACCCTAGTAGGCTATCATTTCAGATGGAGGCGACTACAACTGAGTATGCTCCGCGTAGTCTAGCGCCAAGTGAGACGTAAAACAACAGTTCAATGAAACATGATTTGCATTTGACACGCTTTCTTACATAATTGCAGTTATAAATAGCACGCACACACAAGCTACATATATATATATATATATATATATATACATAATAAAGCAAGAACAGCTAAAATGTATTTGTAATCCTGATTGCTTGTAAATGTTTTTTATACTATTAAGTGCATATATATATATATATGTGTGTGTGTGTGTGTGTGTGTGTGTGTGTGTGTAGTCATAGATAGACTAATAGGCAGACAAACTGAATTCTATACACCATTGCAAAGTATTGACTCTTCTGAGATATGCTATACAACTAAAAAATATACATTTCAATCGATACTCAAGTGTACATGAACAAGCATATGTCTTTGTCTAGGGCATCCATCAGACCAGTAAACTGGAGATAATGTTATGGCAGTTAAGAACCCAAATACTACACAAAGACACACAGTTATACATAAGATGGCACACACAAACACACACAAGGATAGAGAAAACTACAGACAGAGACATACAAGGACGCATATGAAGATATACTAGGATATACACAAAACAAGCAGACAAAGACCTATAGGATACATACTGACACAAGGATGCAACTTACATACACACACAAGGACAGATATATATATATATATATATGTATATATATATATATATATATATATATATATATATATATATATATATATATATAGACACAATGATACATACAAATACGAACACGCAATATGATATGCCCATTGCCCACACAAAGGCCATTCCCATGAAAACAGACAAACATGGGATCATATTAGTCTGCATGGGAAAGTCGAAATCTCCTTACAGCAGCAAAAGCCAAGAATTTCAAAATACAGTCATCTGCTGTTCCGAGCAAATGCCAGACGGATTCCAAAGGCGGCGGCGGTGGCAGAGCAGCAGTTCTTCTGGCAGAATTTCCGTCTGCTGTCCTGGAAATCGGATCAGTCAATGCTTTCCATGTGCCATAAAAACTACACCGCACAAAGCCGATCAATCGCAACTTCCAGCACTGTCGAGAGCACAGCTGGTAACGGACGGGCTGTGAAAGAAGAAGTCCCATGGAGAGAACCTTCCATAAAGCCAACGCTTTTTGTAACCACCCTCCTACACACGTCGACAGTATTTATACTCCAACACTTGCGCGCACGTAAACTGCCGATGATATCCGTTCCAACGCTTTTCCCTCAATCAGAAATACTCTCAGCCACTTACTTTCTTCGCTCCATCTGATGTTTCTTGTACGGCAGAAAGTCACCAACAGAGCTCAGATAACAAGTATCTGATCAGCGTTTAGTCAAAGATGATATTTTTTAACGAACTTCAAAGTCGTGCAGATCATGCGTATATACTATCTCGGCACGTGATTAGTTGCAAGGGAAGCAGTGCTACATAAATCTATGATACCAAAGATAAACATGAAGCTGAACTGTAGCTCAGTCCAATTGTGTTCATCCTTTATGCAGTCATTCAGCTGACACTTTTTAATAACATGTGTGTAATGTCATTGCGACGTTCCCTAACAAGCTAAGCTTAAATGAGTACATTGACCGTACAGTGCTGGCGGGAAAATGCAAAAATCAACAGCAATCGAAATGAATCAGAGAAAGGTGTCGCCAGGATCAGCAAGTTGATATAGTGATTGGATGATGATGATGATAATGATGATGACGACGAATGCCTTACAGAAAGACACATGCATGACAAGTGGTATGATGCAAAACAGATTATTTTACCATAGACTGAATTTATATAAAGAAATACGACAACTGAAATACCTCTTCCTTGAAAGTACAGCATGATATATGACACCAGATGCCTTTAAATCTATCAACCTCTAACATATACCAGAGATGCTCAGGGTCACCTAACATGCCTCTGTCTGATAAAGATTAACGTTGAATTTCAATTATAAAGAATTACTAATTGTGGACGGTTATATATTATTAAAATATTTGCTCACAGCTGGCTATTTATAGCATCTAAAGAAACAATTTACTTATGAATTTGTTAGAAGTAATGATTTTAATGTGGAAAAAACAGTGAAAGTCAGACTTATGTGCAGGCAATAAATTCCCCTTCACATCTGTCCAAATAGTTTCATATTAATGAATGACTCAGTGTCAATCTGTCTCATTCGAAGCCTGGCACACCCAATTTCAAAAGGAAAGAAATCATCTCCATTACAAAGCTCAATGCAGTATTCAACCCAGACTTTGCTAGACGAAACCAGACTTAAAGAATAACAGCATTCTGATTTCCAAAAGATTACTGGTACATGCATATTTCACAGTATAAACATTTCATTCAGCATAATAATCACATATACAAACAACACAACAGTAATTTTATAAAGTCTTCTGCTATGCTCAGAGGAGCATATTGAAGCAGGAATGCCAATATAAATATATATACATTACATATTTATTTATGTAATTATTTATTCATCATAAGGATAGCACCTCTTCAAGAAACCTACTGAGAGGTGCTCCCAGGTCAATCATGTCAACACAAATTATACATTAACTGATAACACCAAACAAAGTGTGCTTCAAAAGGCATTTAAGTGCACACTGACTCATAGATAAATGCACAACTTAAAAAGCAAACAAATAAATGTTTAAATGGTTTTATTCAGCTATCAATTGATAAGTATGCAATTTATAGACATGCCTAGAAGCCTGCTAACAATTGCATCATACCCAAGAGAAATTACACTAGCCAAAATTTGCAACGGGGTAAAGCTACACAGGGACGAAAAGGTGCATCTGTCAAGTAAAGGCAAGACTATTAACTAAAGAGGTCATTCTAATAGCACATTCACAATCGGGTAGAGCTACATGATAGATATATTTAAGGCCTAACTTACTTACTTAGATTTAGTTTCTCCCTCTCCTCTTCAAAGGCCTAAAGTTAACTACTATTGTTGCTCAAATGACTGATCACTTATTTGTTAACTGTAACGTATCATATTTACAGATTTATATAGCACCTTTCATATAATAACTATTCAGAGGCGTAGTAACTGCACGGTTTTGGTCAGTGGTCATTGACCAAAACCCAACAACCTACAGTTACCTTTATATAGCTACCTTAGTCATAACTAGCTAACAACACAATTTGTTACAATTAGAAGCCATGGCACTATGACAAAACAGAATTTCAGTTGTTCAATTACAACCAGAAATCAAAAACCTGACTAAAACTCATATTTAACCTGATTAGGAGACTATTGGAAACACGGCAGAGATCTCGATGCTAATTATCTGCTGGTAATTTCTCTTGATTACAGAGAATCCTACAAAACCCTGGTCAGATTGAGGAGGCTGGGTCTTGTATTCATACCTTGATGACAACACTCACTACATAATAAACAGACGGCTGCTTACCAACGGATATGCATAATGACATGCACATTGATGAAAGTAGGCCAGCTGCCTGGCACATGTGTGCATTACCTGCCTGCTAGGAATCCAAGTACTCTTCCTTATTTCTAGTTTCTAGCACGCCTCTACTGGAGGCAGATTCACTCTTAAAAGTGGTATGTATATTGGAATGCCGACACTAAAGAACCAGCATGGGTACAGAACAGATCCGTTTACATGGGACCCACTTAAGCATGAATATAGATGACATGCAGTTTCCCATGGCTCCCGGTGCCAATCTATCTATATAATTACCTAAGTCACGTGGTTTGTCCGTCATATATAAGGCGCGTGATTCGACAGAAGTTGAATCTAAGACGCGTAATTGGACAGAAGTTGATCTAAATATTGGAAGTTGACCTAAACATTTGAAGCGCAAAAGCGCGTGATTGGACAGAAGTTGACCTAAATATTTGCAGTACAAGCGTAAGTTGACCAATATGGAGCGCAAAAGTCAATGTAAACAAACGTTCGATTCGCGTTTCAAAACTTTTTATTTGCGTCTATGTAAGTACATATGCAGTTATTAACGTTAAATTCATCGTGTAATGTAAGTTTATTTGCAATTATTCAAATTAAACGGAAACTTAATGGGTAATGTGTATTTTTTGCATATATCAGTATTGACCGCTGCGAACTTACATTGTAGGTGACGCACAGTTCGTCGACCATTTCGTTTAATTAATGTGTAGGCCTATTTTAGCTCTGCATCAAAGTGTCTTCACCACTACTATAGCAAGTATGACCCGTGATTATTCACGGGTTACCAGCTAGAACGAACATTGCCAGTTGCAGTTGAATCATGAGCAAAAATATTATCCGACCCGTGATTCTTCACGGGTTAACAGCTAGTTAACACGAGACAGGAAGGAATTTTCTGTGTGGCACTACATGATAGAGTCTTCTATCAATATACATGCCACACCCGTTACTATTCAGTCTCACTGGCTTACCTTATACAGCCTAGCCAGCATAAGCTGATCACGGCTGCTTGAAGATGTGACAACAGTCACTACCTGCAGCTGGCCTTAATCCCTTCAGAGAGTAGTACAGCATCAAATCCGGTGAGCTAAATACAGCTTGCCACATAAACTGAGATTAACATTGCATTTGTGCTCTTGCCTTTGAACACGCTCAGTCTAACTAGTAACTACACCATCAATGTTCAGCCGCTGCCTAGACCAAGGTGACAGCAGCTGTATACTCATATGCTTGGTAGTCCAATGCAGGCAACTCATGCTTGGAACTTTGTGGCCTGGGAACAGTCAATGTTAGGGTAGTAGGAAACATACATTGTTTGATATTACATCATCGTCACCTTTGCTCATGACCAGACAGCAATGTGGCCTTTCAAGAAAATCATCTCAATGTAGGACACAGTGCAAGTGCCTTCACAACAGACATGTTAAAGTCTTTGAGTTTTAAAGCCACACTAAGACTATAGTATTTCGATATGGCCCTTTCAACCAACAGTCTGTTACCAAGGTCATGGCCGCTTAACCTCTCAAAGGCGTGGAGACCGTTTCTGCGAACCCACCAAAGCCCGTGCATATCGCGTCTGCCCTGTAATTCTATAGTCTGCATGGAACTGCATAAATAGGGTTACGTTCATTAAGTGCCTCTTTAATTGATCTGCATTGGCATAGTTCATGCTTCAATTTGACCAGGATAAGTACTTATTAAGTAGTCTTCACCACCTCACATTCACTCTATCCGTATGGATCTTAGTGCAATGCAGGTTTCATTTTGTCAAGTGCTTTCATCAAAATTATAAGCTTCTGAGTATTATACTACTATAATAAGATTATATATCTTGGAGGGGCGCTATAGACATTTTCGTAATAGTAATAATAAAAAGTTCAATAAAAGTTATAAGCTTATGAACAGCTGCGATCTCCTTTCAACTCTCAAGGACGACCAATCTACACCGAGCTGCGTAATACGTCAGTTACATTCAGAGTGTTTTTTGTAACGGCAAACAAAACTGACAATGCTCGCATCATTTTCGCATTCTGAACGCGTTAACCCCAAGTCTCCTCGTTACATCCCAAACCGCAACAAATACAATTCCTTCAGCTATTTTTAAACTTTTCCATGAGCTCACAAGCGCAAAGACTTTCGTATGGATCTCCCTCGAGTTACGCTTCTGATCTGAAGGACAGAGAAGGAGAGATAAGATATGCCTCAGAGTCATCACGTGTATAAACACAGGTTCAACATGCCAATCGTTCCTATTACACACGGCCACAATGGTCGGTCTTTTGATTCCCTAATGTTATTGTAGCCTGATGCCAAATCCAACAGATAGCTAAGAAATCACATGCTTGTTAAAGAAAACTCTACTGATCATGCAGATATTCAAAGATGTTTTTAGGCTGCTAGAGTTACATTCTGTGCCTCAGTAGAAAGATCCCTGAAACACACCCCTCTCAGGCAAAGCGCAAGTGAAAATCTCCAGGTTTTCAGCACCACGCAAAGATCTTTCAGACAGGCCAGTTTTTTATTAGGCCAAAGAAAATAAAGGGTTTGTTTTGGTAACAGAGGTTTAACAAACTGGGTAGGAGGTAAGGAACTATTTGTTTGATAATGCATAAAGGTACATGCTGCTCCTAAGTATTGGTTGAATGTCATGGAAGTTGGTTGCTAACGAGGCTGAAGCTGGTCATCAAGCTGGTTGCTAAGGAGGATGTTCTTGTGCGAAAGTACGTTCGATAGTTATAAGGTTAGTAGGTGTGTAAATAAATAATTTCTACAAAATTCTGTGAGGCTCACCAAATGGTGACTCAGTAACATCACTGGAAACAGTATTATTTTTTGCAACTCCAAACAAGAAGAAAGTACTACAGTGTATTCAAACATCATGACACTTTACTGTAGGCAAATATTTCCAAAATCATTACATGACTGTAGGCAGTCAATTCCGTGTAACCCAAATTTTGTGGCCGTTAACAGCAATTGACTGGTTGCAGACAACAACGCCTGTACACTTGATGAAATTTTGGCCACAATTCTTGTTCTTGTTTGGCACAGAAAATGGTTGGATGACTGTGAAAAAACCCAGCATATCTTGAAATGCTGTAACGTTCATAGCGTATTAACGTTTAATTGTTCTTTTCTTTTCTAAGCAGCCAATAAACCTACTGTGGTGTTAGAAAATCTGAATTCAGCTTCAAGTATTATTCTGTGAACAGTTATAGTTATCTTTCCCCTTTAGTAAACATTCTTTTAAAAAGCTTCACTGTTTTCTAACTTCATTTACTGACTTTGCCGGTCATTTAAAAAAACAATAATAACAATAATAATAATGTTATTAATAGCTTCATCATTATTAATATCGTTATTAATATTAACAATAGTGATAATAATAATAACAATAACAGCTGCCCCTTTTCCATGAATAAAACCGTATGTGAAAAATAGTCATTACGAATGGGCCCCTAATTTCTGTTTCAATGTTTTCTGTTAGACATACAACCCTAATTGAACTCTCCTGCCAGAAACACAAGCACACAGACATTACACTGTCCTGGGACATGGACACACAGCATTGGTCAACTAACACCACCACACCCACGACTGACTACTGGGGCCAGTCTACGAGTCTACTTCCACCTAGTAACAACAGATTATAATTTAAATGCCCCAACTGAGTTTAACTAAACTAAAAATTTTAGATTTGAATGCAAGCAAACACAAACTGTCAGCTAGAAATATCCAAGAATAAGTCAAAAAATGGAATCTTAAAAATGTCTGCAGTCCAATCAAACTTAGTACACACAATAAAAACAGTTTCTTGCTCCCTATACGCACCAATGTTTCTGTTAACCCAAATGACCATTTTGCATCTACTACAAATGTCCATAACTTTAGGGCTAGACTTGTGTTACAGAAGAATTATGTCCCAAAAGCTCAGTCAGGACAGTAAGCAAGTACATTCAATTATTTCACTCTGACGGAAAAGCTGCTTAGAGCACTAACGCCAAAGAAGAGGGGCCACTCAATTTTTAAGTACAAAACTGCATCCATAATTTTGTTTGGAAGAATGAGTCGACCTGAATCGTATTCAATTGCCACTTCGCTATTATTGCTTCTGACGGTCTGTACGTCCTTAGGTCTGCTTTGCCCTTCTCTGTACGCTTTAGCTAATCTCACCTCGTATGCTCTAAATTCTTGTTGTTGAACTTGGATCTTTCATCGAAGAAAGAGACTGTCAAGTTCGCCCCTACATCAGTCGAATGAGCAGGCCGTGCAGAGCAGTGCCAGAACCATCACAACTAGCAGCAGCAGCAGCCGAAACAGCTGCATCTTTAACCACGAAGTAACCATCACAGCATACTTGATTATGCTTTCAGATTTTTCTTTAGCAGCAGATCGTATTGATGCACGAGCCTCGATCTTAATCATCCGCCTTCTCCTCTTTCTCTATGGCAAAAGTACAGAAATACCCAGCCTTCCTCCAAGCACTTTTATGCGATGCTAAATATAAGCCTCTCCTCATATGGTTATAACTGCGGTGCACACCAGTGCCCGGATGAACCTCGGTCGATGCAGCAACTCAAATATGCTCCAAAAAGCATCCACATATGCACGAAATACATTCTGCAGGCAATTCTGTCTGCATAAGTAAATTTGTGTGCATGCATGCACACACATAGCTAATTAAGTATGCATTTGTGGATGTGCATTGTGCAGTTCTAGTACACTCCACAAGTCTAATTCGGTGGTCCCCAACCTTTCACTACTAAATTCAATTAGTCAGTCGTTCTTGTCCTTAATTTCATTAATTTTTCTTCCCGCTAACTCCTTATTTTAATAACATGCCATATTCCACGCATTCAACAGCAGGGGTTCAACCATTTCTACCCTACTTTGAGCTATTTAAAGTCGTAGGCCTATGCATAAACATTTAGATGCTCCTATCTAGATGTTTATGGCCCATACGTACATGTCTATATCTATTGATTAAAATCTAATCTAACAAATTAATTACTCTGATCACCATAAAGCAAACGGCGTCAATCACGATCAATGCTCAAGATCAGTTACAGGTAAAAAAAATTCACAATTTCCTGGAAAGGTCATCCAAAATCCAACATCCAATAAATCAGTAGAACAGGGTACTAATATACTTATAATATACCTATAATATACTTACTGCAACATAGAGCCCAGGCTTCAAGATAGCCTAATAATCTAAACGCATGAAGAAGGAGCTTGACTAAGCACACCATAACACATTTGAAGAGGCTAATCACATCCATGGGTAAAACACCTCAGACGACAGCAGAAGAACTCAGGTTACTAAACACCCACTGCAGAACAGACACCCAAATGAGTTTCCTCATTGACTTCAGTCTCCTCACCAATAATGGACAGCATACCGACAGAAACTGCCACATGTGCTGCAGTTTTATGCACATGTCTGAACACACATATGCATATATAGTTCACACATACCTCACACAAACATCACACATACATCATACATACATCAAACATAACTACCAATACCCATCTATGCATAAACATTATATTTACAAACACACCTGCTACTATATATATATATATATATATGTATATATATATATATATATATATATATATATATATATATATATATATACTTTCTCTACATGAAGTTTCCCTATGAGGCAAGTATTTTCAAACAGGTCACAAGAGATTTCCCTTTGGCATCAGACGATACAACATCAGATGAATTTTTAATCTACAAAACAAGAAAATTTAATTAGGCGACGTTACGAACACCAAGTCACTCACCTGAATATGTCGTCAGTACTTACTTACTCGCTATGCCAAAACCCTAATAAAATTAAAATATGTGAGAGCTGTCGAATGAGTTACCTGCGGTGGTTCATCCCATTTCTTGTCAAAGTCATCTTTTGCTTGTGCCAGAAATGCTTTGACTGAATTAAAACAGAAAACAAACAACAGTCATTGAAAGTCATGTAAGTAAGTATGCATGTATCTTCGTTTATGTGATCAGTCAACACTGATATCGTTAATTACAACAGCTAAATCAAACACCACATAAAAACACACACACACACACACACACATCCACTCAGTTCGTGTAACATTGTGCAAAATAAAAAAAATTAAATGTGATGAAGTACAAATGCCATGCCAATCATGTTTTGCCAGTCATATCTGTAACACATAAATCATGCCATAAAAAAAATGAAAAGCTGACAGAATACTTCCAGTTGAAAATGTGAAACAACAAAGCCACATCCTAACATGTACCTATCTGTCATTCATTCGGAGCATTTATATAGCACCCCTAGATTACGACACAGCAATGTCACTCAGCCTGGGCAACACACACACAAACAGAAACCAAGACAGTCTTTGATGCACTGACGATATTGACCTCTATTGACCTCACACTAGAAGTGGAACAGAACTAAAAGATGTAAGGACATAAACAAATCCAACAGAAGTTTTGGCCTAATGATTCATGCAAGGAAAATGGAAGAAATGGCTTGTAGAATTACTCGAGAGATGCCACAAATAACTATCAGCATCTGGAGGGTTTAATATCTGCAGATGGCAACAACAATATATAGTGGAATATTCGACATCACAAGTATTTGCTAACAGAAACAGATATCAAGAAGAATAGACTTACTTACTTCCTTACTTAAGAAGGTGAGGGACACACAGTGCAAATGAAGATCTAATAATAACTGGACAAAACATGAGAGAAGACTGGACAGTACATAACAAATGGAGATCATTTATTCCCACCCCTTGCCACCAAGTCCTGGCATTGGGAACTAATGATGATGTTTAATAATAAGTCATAACTAAATTAAGGTCATTAATATGTTTCTTCAGTCACTATTAGGTCAGCTGTTAACGGGAATCCGATGGTTGGGGTTCTGTGGGTATAGTCCGGAGGTTCAACAGTCTGAAGGTTTGATAGTCCGAAGATTGTTGTCCGGTCGAGAGGTGATAAGAATGCGGTCTTACTGGTAGCTGGATTGATGAAAAGAATTGTGTTTGGCTACAAGCTCGATTGCACCATTCTTTTCATTCATCCAGCTTCCATTTAGGCATGATTCTGTTCGTATCAATCGAGCTCGCAGTTTTACACATTCTTTTCATCAATTAATCCACCTTCTAATTAAATTAATGTCGGAGTATAGAACCTGCAAACTATCGAACCTTCGGATTATTGAGCAGACACCGTTGGTTGGCTTGCGTGGGGGCCAATCAGTGGTGACTCTTTTAGCTTACTGTGCATTGTATTGTTAACTGTTCTAACACTCATTGAAATGACATTTGACATCATGTAGTTAGTGCAGAGAGTGCCTCTGAGTAGATTACTTAAAGAGGCGCTATCTCAAGTTTTCATTGATTGATCGAAACCTACTGAGTGTGAACTAATCCCAAAGCTCAGCTTCAGCTTGTACAAGTTAAGCACGATTTCACATCACCCGCCCTTGAATTTAACATGCAGCGCATTGCCTCTGATCACTAGCAACGATCAACTGATGTCTCCACTTTATTACATTAGCAGTACAGAAGTTCTTCGATTAGATATTATATGACAAAAGTGTGAATAATTTTCTGTGTCTACCTCTAAAAATATAATTGTTTTATCATTTCACAGACCATAATGCACACAACAGCGAATTTCTGCACTGCTATGTCCTCTTCTGTGTGTAGCTCGGTTTTGTGAAGAAGTGTTGGGAAGGTCTTCTACATCATTGAACTACATGCACTCATAAAATTTTATTTAAAAGACAACACCCAAGGGTACGTTGAACCTGGAGCGTTTCTGATTAGAATGTAATGTGAGAGACATTTTTTAAGTTCGTAAATATAAAAGAATAGGTGAATATTTATATATTAAAAAAGAATGACAATATATCTGCTACAAATTTGATAGTGGTTAGGCGTGAAGAAGATTATTTACATCAGATACCAAATAGCTACAAACATTACTGAAAACTCTAAATGCCCTCAAACTTACAAGTTTGCATTTAACAACAATCTTGGAGCTAAATCAAAGACTTCAAAGAATTTCAATTGATTGATTGATTGATTGGTTGATTGATCAACCAGCATAGTCCAGTATCTATGCCAGTCAACTCTTAGTGCTTCATTCGTTATCAACACAAGAAAATGATGAAAAGGCCTATATATAAAGGCTGAACCATCACTAATGCAAATAAGACTTTACCCCAAGGCCAACCAGGTTCTTAACCAGCCCTCCTTTTCGGATCCTATCTCAGACCTCAACAGTACAGCAGACCTAAATTTAGGACACTAGGTAGGAGTGGAAAGACTAACAACTCATCCACCTCGACAGATCTGAAGATCCGAGGATCTGTTAGCCATCTAAGTTCGCTTGGATGTATAATGAAGTTGTCTACACATGCCAGCAAGCAACAAGAAACTGACATCATCTTTGGACACCCAACATTTAAAAAAATGCAAGGTCACGTCAGTTTCCTTTAGTTTGGCCACAGTGTTACGTAAGTTAGGAAGGCAGCGACAGCATAACAGACAAAGTTAGCACCTCATATATACATTCATTCACACATTGAGAGCACTTACAAACAGGAGTCCTCTAAAATACCTACTCAGAGGTGTTCTTTTCAACCCAGCTGGGAGCAAAACACAAGTGCTTGTAGAAGATGCATGCATGTCAAATATAATTAAAAGAGCATGCAGATTCAAAGGGAGGCATATGCAGGCAGGTGGTTGGCCCAACCATTGAAAAGACACCACAGTGAAATACCAAAGTGAAACAACTTCACCTGGAGTCCAAGGATTAAATATTCTGTGGTCAGCAAAACCCGAAATTGAGCAACCGAGCTCCCCACCCGTATTTTGCTCGCAAGGGCATGTCTAAATATATCCTACATTAAAAATGATGTGAAATATGCAGCCAAACGAAGCACATCCCCATGCATGTAATGTGAGGCATAGTCACACTCTGAAATGCCACCAACAAGCCAAGCCACACAGCACGCACTGAATCTGTCCAATGCACCCAAACGCTAGGCATGCCGAGATTAAACTACACTTAAGTCAATCCACCTAGTAATAAATTTCTGTACAACATGAAGAGAACTATATTAATGACCCACAACTGCCAGCACTGATAATTAGTTGCGGGTCATGAACCAGCTCAAGATTGCATGCAGATGTAGCAGAGACAAAACGAAGGAAGTCAAAAGATATGGTAAAATAATCTGTTTCCTCTGTTTCTGTTTATTACTACAGCTGAGGAATATATATCTCCTGAGACAAAAATAGATCTGCAACTGCAAAGTTTGTTCATTGTTGGTGTATTCAACTATCTATCTCCTTTGGAACCAGATTAACAGTGCAGTTAATGTAAATATGCAACGTAAGTTTAATAATATACAAAGCTTTAATCAAGGCATATAACCATGACAAGCGAAAAGGCAAGAAATTGCATTAACATTGTGAAATGCACCTCAATCAAAGTTTATTTTCATCATTAAAACTTGTTCAAAATAAGCAAACATTCAAATGGATTAGGATATATTCTGACAGCATGTTAAAAGAAACACCGTTAAATCATCCAGTTTTCATGTAGAAGTTTCGTTATGCTCCACAGTCAACCTATACTGACTTCAGTATCTACCCTATGAAGCTCAGTGGCTCTCTCATCTGCTCTAACCTCGATTATACCAACTCGTTGTTTGCAGACTTTGAAGTCAATGTCAGGCTTTATTGTGCACACTCTGCTGGCTTATATGGTGTTTGGGTCATTTCATGTACACCACACACACTATGGATTTTTCAGAAAATGTTTGTACAGAATATCTCAAAATTTGACAGAGATATCGATATCAATTTGTGAAATTAATCGTTAAAAATTGTTGCAAGAAAACAACATGATCCACTAAGTTTGGTCTGACATATCTCAGCTAGGAATTGAGTTACAGGGTATAAATATTTTTCATATAATCAGTTCTTACTCCTCTTTCCAAATATGCAAAGTCTGGATAGCATCACTTGTGGTTTTAAAACCACAAATTTAAATATTGCAAGGAAAATCTCAACTCTATAACTCATTTCCTGGTCGAGATATGACAGTCCAAGTCCACACTTGGTAGATCATGTTGTTACTCAATATTCACACTAAGATATATTCTGCACTGATATTGCTAATATTTCATGTTAGTTTATGTAAAGAAGGTTCAAAAGAAACCAAGAAGTGTGTGGTGGCAAATTGTTATTTTATTAGCTGATTTGACCTGGAATGACCCTGCTACATATATAGGGTCTAGCACATGCACCTTAACTGTACTCGGCCAGCTGCATTGGATATCTAATGAAATCAGAATGAGATTTGAACTGGTCCATCTCACCTATAAAACTCTCACATTCAGCAATTCTACAGAAGTTCTACTCTACATTCAAATACTAGTATCTCCCACAGGCATCTTCCAGTACAGGTCATTTGGCTAAGTCTCCATGCAGTTCCACAGTCTTGGTCTCTCATGCACTCCATGATACAGCCACCCAAAGGACTGGAATCCACCAGCAACGTTTCTCCAAACTCTTGTTTGCCTTCAAGAAAAACCCCATGATTCCATAGTTCTCACTGGCTTCCAAGCATTCGCATATATCTGACTGATCTACAATAGACTAATATCCTGTAAACAAGATAGTGTTTTGAGGAAACTGATGTTGCTTGACCAAAGTAAAATGACTAGACCAAAGTGAAGGGTTTTTGACCACAGTGAAGTGGCTTCACCAAACTGAACTTTCTTCATTAAAATGAAGTGTACTAACCAAAGTGAATTTCCACTGTTTGTTTGGAAGCAATAATACAGCTATGGAAAAGCATAAAGTTGCAGTCGGCATGTTTCAGAAAAATTTCTCATTATCTATATTCAACTAGTTGGTCAATTCCACATATAGGAAAGCATGCTTTCGTTAGTAATAAACCACCAGCTGGAACCAGCCTCATCGATTCAAAAGAAAAATTAGGCTGCTGAAAAGTATTGTTATACTACATGTAGGAAATCCTGAGACAAATCCTGGCACAAAAAGTCCTTCTCAAGTGGTATTTAGCCCAACATAAACAATTTGCAGGAATCAGCCGACCAAGATTACTTATATATTAGTCGACAGTTCATCTCATCACAACCAATTCATAAACTTCATCAGGAATGTGTTCTACCAACAGTCAACTTGTTTCTCACTCCACAGTAAACTTATTGGCTATAAACTTTCCAAGTTCCAATAATTATAATTATTCCTACTTTGTGAGCAATTTGTGTCAGTTTCCTGGATAAAAATGTCGACCACGGAAACCCAAATTTGGGTTCAAATGTGAAGTCATAGACGACCAAATCTGGGTTCAAATTTTGAGCCACTCACTGAAAATTCTCATGACACTCAAAACACTTTGAGCCAGCAATTCGTTAAATTATTAAAGTTGGACTTTATTATTAATTCAAAAGCTGCAATTCTGTGTCCCTTATGAATGTTCACGCTTGCAATTATTCTAACATTTTTCTTCTAGGTAGGTTGAATCTTCATATATCTTACGGATCTATGTAGAATAACTTAGATCTAGCGTTTTAGTAGTTCGATATAATAATATTCTGTCTATTATTATTTTTCCCATATCTAAAACCAGCTCCAATCAGATACATTTCAGTGTTTAATTCAATAAACATAATCATTATTGGTAAGCACAAGAAATTAACATTTTGGCTAAATCAGAGAGTGGTTAAATGAAGAGAGCAGGGTAATATGAAATCGATTTCAGATAGCAGCGGGGGGGGGGGTCACGTGAAATAGGCGTGGGAAGCAACTTGAGTAAATTCAGGCCTTTACACCAACATGCATCCCCTTATGTAAGGCAAGGCATTTTGCAGGCCTGTTTTATTTGGCCTGTAAAAAGATGTTTTGTTCTAGAGTAGATAGGATTACAAATTTTTTTCTTCCACTGAAGTGGCGATTAATGGGCAAATACAAATATAAGCTCAAATAGGCAACTAATTTTTGGAAAGAAAGATGGCAAGCATTTGTCATAATTCATATTTTTAATAATCTACAATCATAGTTATCAATGTAATTATGACAATTTATAGAGTACCATAAGTAGCAAGCTACTTCTGTCAGCACAAATTAAAACTAACGCCGGGAAATACACAGAAAGCACAGTTTCAGAAATGATGGCCTGATAAGTCCTTCTGTTTCATACACAGAATGACAATTAAATGGGAAGCCCTTGTTCTTGCATTGTTATCACCCATTTAAAGTTTATTTTCTGACACGATGTCCTCCATACTTATTTGCAGATACGACCGAGCCATGAATAGCCAGATGTCATTATCTGTTCATTATATGTCATTATCATAAATATCTTTGTTATAGTACAAAAGAGGCTAAATAAGGAATACTTTAATTCATGGGAAATATACATTTCCTCTCCAGGCCTTAAGGACAAAAACGTCATTAAATGTCATTAAGACATTATCAAGCAGTACACAAATAGCCAGAAACAAAAATCCTCAGCAGAGTCTCTCAATCCACCCAACCCAAACAGATATCTCCAAACAAATCTAACAGACATACTAATAGAACCTAGAACCTGGACACCTCTCTATCAAAGATGCCTTAGCAAGGGCACGCCTACTATATATTAAGACCCAATGCCAACTTTAAGCAGAGAAATTGAAGGGCTTGAATATGAAGCCAGGGCAACCGGGTCGGCTCTCAATGAGCCGGCACTTAACGGCCAGGCACACTCTTAAAATAACCTTTTATTTACATAACCATTAGTCACTGAAACACTGTTTAAGCTCAAGCCTGCAAAAAAAACATCACTTCTGACTATAAATATAGTCATACCACCAGGCTATCATCACAGTACTGCACCACAACACCATCTTGAAATCATGTTCTAAATTTACTTGAAATTATGCACTACATTTTAACAAGCAATGCAATAAGGCCACATTTAGGCACACCTGATAAAATGCTAAATTTAGTAGCCTCTATTAGATAAATTATACACTTCCTGCATGCAGTTGAATAAATCAGGCAAATAATAGTGCGGCTTCATAAGCCAGCTTACTGGAGTTAACATAGGATAGTTAATGCATTACCTTCAAACATTAAAAACTGTACGTTACATTATATAATACATTACATCATACTCTAAGGACGATATTAATGAGTTCCAGGAAATACAAAACCGTGAACAACGACAACATTAAAAGCATTAAACACTACAGATGGTATTAGATAAACACATAAAGACTACTATACACATAAACGCTCGCATCAGATACTAAAACTAGTATCAGATATGAAATAAACAGTATATGTGTATGAAACATCGGGTGCACACATAGTGGAATCGCAGGGAACATACGCCAAAGCATCAAATACTCAAATGGACCTAATCAACATTCCAACTGCCAAACAGATGATGTTCTGTAACAGTAAATGTGAATCAACTTACATCTCATTCTACAATCGTGAAATCGAAGGTTTGATCTAGTACAAGGTGAGTGCAACAGAAGGAACTCTTTCAATTAGGTACAGCTGAGAATGATCCATAACAGGTGCTACATAAATGCTCTGTTACAGTCACAGTTGGCTTTGTTCTACGTGTCAGTGAGAACACGCCAGTGGCGAATCTTGTCCACAGCCATCGAAGAATTATTTGCATACAGAACTGCAGTGAACTTCATTTTCCTCATCAACTTCAACATGATTTAGGCTCCTATGAACAGCAGGTCCATAACGTGTTCAACTGGTACCAAATTACATTACATTACATTACATTAAATTACATATATACATGCGCACATATTATATACCTACACAGAAAACTAAGAGTTATAATATCATAACTTTTAAAAGATGTCTCACAACTAACTTTAATCATATAAATCCTTGCAATCACACAAAATATATACATACATACATACACAGAAAACTATATACAATAAATACATACTAGCATACATGCATAAATACATACATACATAACCATACACTTGCATAAATACATACATATACAAATTATACATACCTATGTATATAACTATATACATATGTACTTGCATATATACATAAATAACAATATAAATACATATGTGCATACTTACATAACTACTTATACATGTATACATATGCAAAAGTACAATTGTTATAACTTGTTTGGCAAGAACCAGTATTCACAATATGTTAAAGAGGTCCATGGACAGAAGAAGTCAGGCTATTATGGTAGACGAGCACAAGGGGCAGCAGCAGAAGCAAATATACCAAAATGAACTGCAGTTTTATTTGCATATATTATGTCACATGATCTGATTGAATTCGTGATGAAACATGTTACATGGACAGATTGAAAGTGTGTCATGTTATGTGTCATGTTATGTGTCATTCGATTTCATTTTGATAATTAATTATGAGTTCATGTGGTTGATCCCATTAACACACCAACACACATTTTATATACAAACAGTCATACATACAAACAATCATACATACAAACAGTCATACATACAAACAGTCATACATACAAACAGTCATAAACACAAACAATCATACATACAAACAGTCATACATACAAAAAGTCATACATACAAACAATCATACATACAAACAGTCATAAACACAAACAATCATACATACAAACAGTCATACATACAAACAGTCATACATACAAACAGTCATAAACACAAACAATCATACATACAAACAGTCATAAACACAAACAATCATGCATACAAAAAGTCATACATACAAACACTCATACATACAAACAGTCATACATACAAACAGTCATAAACACAAATAATCATACATACAAACAATCATACATACAAACAGTCATACATACAAACAGTCATACATACAAACAGTCATACATACAAACAGTCATAAACACAAACAATCATACATACAAACAGTCATACATACAAACAGTCATACATACAAACAGTCATACATACAAACAGTCATACATACAAACAGTCATACATACAAACAGTCATAAACACAAACAATCATACATACAAACAGTCATACATACAAACACTCATACATACAAACAGTCATACATACAAACAGTCATAAACACAAACAATCATACATACAAACAGTCATACATACAAACACTCATACATACAAACAGTCATACATACAAACAGTCATACATACAAACAGTCATACATACAAACAGTCATAAACACAAACAATCATACATACATACAAACAGTCATACATACAAACAGTCATACATACAAACAGTCATACATACAAACAGTCATACATACAAACAGTCATACATACAAACAATCATACATACAAACAGTCATACATACAAACAGTCATACATACAAACAGTCATACATACAAACAGTCATACATACAAACAGTCATACATACAAACAGTCATAAACACAAACAATCATACATACAAACAGTCATACATACAAACACTCATACATACAAACAGTCATACATACAAACAGTCATAAACACAAACAATCATACATACAAACAGTCATAAACACAAACAATCATGCATACAAAAAGTCATACATACAAACAATCATACATACAAACAGTCATAAACACAAACAACCATACATACAAACAGTCATACATACAAACAGTCATAAACACAAATAATCATACATACAAACAATCATACATACAAACAGTCATACATACAAACAGTCATACATACAAACAGTCATAAACACAGACAATCATACATACAAACAGTCATACATACAAACAGTCATAAACACAAAAAGTCATACATACAAACAATCATACATACAAACAGTCATACATACAAACAGTCATAAACACAAACAATTATACATACAAACAGTCATACATACAAACAGTCATACATACAAACAGTTATACATACAAACAGTCATAAACACAAACAATCATACATACAAACAGTCATACATACAAACAGTCATACATACAAACAGTCATACATACAAACAGTCATAAACACAGACAATCATACATACAAACAGTCATACATACAAACAGTCATAAACACAAACAATCATACATACAAACAGTCATACATACAGACAGTCATAAACACAAACAGTCATACATACAAACAGTCATACATACAAACAGTCATACATACAACAAGTGTTAAAGCGGATGCCAAAATATATAAGTCAAATTGTAACACAAAGAAGAGTGGTGATGGTGAAGTCCCTTATGCAGTGACAGTTACAGGTATTTACCCTCGTTTTCTCAGCCTCTGCTTATATGGGGAGGGCTCTTGCTGTTCCATTTGCCCGTACGGCAGCAAAACAAAATCTCGCATTCTATTTCGTAGGCCCTAAGAATTGGAATGGCCTTTTTCTGTCCAGAACAATGTCCATTCCCTAAATTGTGTAGTGGTACATTCTATGGTCAACTGAAAACTGACCTTTTTGCCCGAGCTGAAGTTAGGAGCACTGTCGAGTATTCACCTTGAAAGGCCCCTCAACTCATGAATGAAGTAAAGGACCCAATTCATTGATGTAGTCAGAAAACACATAAATAATATTTATGTGTATTGTGACAACCTGGTTGGCAGCAACAGTCATAAAATATGATCTTTATAGGCTTGCCTTCATGTGGGTCGCAGTAAGGGCAATAGGGCATCAGTCAAAGGGTGACTCCAGAGGGCACAGTGTTTTACAATGCTCAAACAGTTGTCTGATATCTTACTCCAAGCACTACAAAAGCAATCAAATTTCAGATTTCATCATTAAATAGTGAACCTGTGCAAATACAATACAATATAGCTGTTATTTGATATCGTCCTTCTTACACTTAAGTTCAGAAGCGCACACACTCCTCGACTGCGCAACTACAGTTGTAATGCAGAGCAATTGTGTGCGAAGGACTTGCTCAATGTCCCTACACAATGGCGCCCCGGACGAGAGTCGAACCCGCTCACTCAGCGTACACCAAGTGCTACGGCCGACTGCTCTAACCGCTCGGCACATGCCACACAAACAACGGATTAATCAGTATGTGAGTAGAAAACACTATAACTCCAATTATTCTTTAATATCAGAGTCATATATTGGCATGCAGAGGTGTAACAAGGTTTTAAAAAGTGGGGGGGCATAATTTAAAAAAAAATTGTGTTCCCCATTTATGGAATTTTGCCCCCTAGAAATTTTAAAAATGGAGAGGGCACAAATTCTCTTAACAAAAGTAATCTTAAAAAGTCATTGGAGGAACATAAGAAAGAACCGATTTGGGGGTCACATAGCACTAAAACTAGGGGGCTTTGGTCCAGTTTTGAAACTGGGAGCCGGTGCCCCAGACCCCGCTTGTTACACCCCTGTTGACATGACATCACCAACCTCAGGCATGAATGAATAGAAATGATACACATATATACAAAGGAGAAACTTATTTATAGCACACCTTAAAGGGTCTACTCAAAGGCAGAAGATTTCAAATGCATCATGGGAGTTATGGGATCACTCTTCCTAAATAAATGCATTATAGCTGCTATTATAATTTGGTCCACAAACATTGTACATGCAGGGAAATAATTCGAATGGCTTTAGCTTTTTGGGGATTTCCATTCAACTTTATTCATCATGAAACAAGTTAAAGTAAAAACATGGGTTTTCGGAACCCTCTTTTATCTGGTAGATAGCGCAATCCTTAAGACATTTTTGATTAACTATCGTTGATAATGCAAAATTGCCAGAGTGGAGCTTGTCAAGAAGGACTCGTTCGAGTGGTTAAACAATATTTAATTTTTTGGCTCTTTATAATTTTTTTCTCAATTTTTAAGTGATGTCCGTAAAAATTTGATACATTGCATTGTCATGCAAGACTGAAATGTGTGCAAAATTTCAGCTCTATAGGTCAACAGGAACATACAGAAAAAAGAGTTGAAAGAATTCCGACAACTCGACGATCCGTCCATGACAAACTTTACGCAAGCCAAGTTAATAAAAGACGGTAATAAAACAGAAAGACAAAGTTCATATTTACAGTCTATACAGCTTAGCATTGAAGTCTGTTTAGTCTGCCTCACTTGGAATCTGAATATATATTATATATATATGTACACAAAATCATGCTAGATCCAAATGCCTTGTATAAGCAGGAAAGGTATACTACGATATATTGCATGACCTCAATGAGGCGACTAACCATCAAACTGGAAGCCTTGCTAAGGACTTTCCCACTCAATGACCTCTGCAAATTATTTGCATCTACTTAAATACAAATTCAGATCTGTCCTCGTAAAAAACCAGTGTTAACAGCAGGAAGTTCCCTTTAGCTCTGTATATCATAATACTATCACTAGATGCTGGTCATTTCTACTGCATGAATTTCTATAATGCAACATCCGGCTTTCTTGGGCATGGGACCGACCATCTGGAAATGGGCTTCCTTTGGAGTATTTGAAATAGGAATGCGTCATCTGCATTTAACACCTCTGTGAAATCTGTCCTTTTCAGCCGCAGTTTAGCCGAAAGCATCTCTGGGTAGATATCACGAAGGGGCGCCATATCAAGTACTATTGATCTGTAATTATAATCTTGAAAGCATTTATATAGCACTTGGCATAATTAAAGCAACTGAACTACTAAGCACGTGGACATGTGCATCTGGTAAATGCCGAATATAATCTAAAGAAAGCAAATAGCCTCTAAATATAGCAAATGCTCTCAAGGCCCTGGATATTGTGCATAGTTCAACCTTGGCCACTGAAGTGTGAATATCGAAAAGCTGCAGACATACTGAGAAGCTGATAAGACCAGCAAGACATCGGGACAACCTTGGCCACATGTTATAAAGAACGTCGCCTATAGCGGATGAAAATCCTTGGCCCACCTGCCATGACGCTGACATCAAGTAATTGCATCTAAAAACAGCGCAACATAAAGCGCTGGTCTATAATTTGGCGATATGTTTCTTTGGCCTTCCAATGACATCTGATCACAAGCTTTGACTCCTCAACTGTACCAGTGCGATTTGTACCGGTTCTTGCTCTTGCTCATCGCTCACCTGGTTATACTTCTCCGGTCGACCTTTGACCCTGACACTCCATGTCTCCTGCTCCTCTTCTCCGCTTCCCAGACACCGACTCAAATCATCTTCACTCACTCGTCCAGGGTTCCGTTCAAGGAAGCAACTCTATTTACCAGGGTCTTCTTCTTCCCGGAATTTTCTTCCGGCCAAGTATCTGCTAATATTTCCAAGCATCTCGTTAAGTAGATGACAGATGTTGTCCATTGCTGAAGTTCCTATAGATCTGTCAGCATTTAGCAAGGCTACATTCCTATAATATTTTCAAGCTTCTGATAAATGCTTATAATTATAGGTAACATGTAGTTAAATTTCTACACAGCTGACTGCAATGAAATTGAACCAGTCATAAAAGTCTCAAATTATTATCACATCTTGCGTATTTTTTATGAGTCAGTCAAGTAGACTTTTCCACCAAGTAACAAATACGAGTATTAGGATCTGCAATAAGAAATTAATTAAATTAATTATTTTACTTGTAATAACGAACTAACACATTTCTCGTTCTCGAAATAAATAATTATCAATGATAATGAACATGACATCTGTTGTGGACATCTAAATTGTGATTTTCTGGTCAATTATAAATTTTAATTTTAGAAAGTTTCCTGAACAAAGAATTACGATTTCTAACAAAATTTTCAACTACATGTGTACATGCCTGTAATATTTTCTGACGCGAATGCAACACAATATTGCCGAAACGTGATATTCGGCCGAGGCAGACTGCAGCTGATCCCTAGCACTTGTGTACTGGATTTCAATCAAAAGATTCCATTTCGTAGATGCATAAACAAGACAATACTTCAATATTCTTTATGCTCTTAATTGATAAGCGCAAAAGCTGTATAAAGTCTGGTGCTTAGAAGCTTGCAGACCATTTAAAATATATTGTAAAAAAATAGTTGCAAAATGAAAAATACTTAATTCAAACATGACAGATCATTTACAGTTATTATCCTAGGGTAAATAAAAGCCAACGTTTGTGCAGGGGACCCCTGCAAGTGGGACAAGATGGGAAACTTGCCCTCCTCAAATTGTCATAAGAACATTTTTGGTCAATGTCAAACCACAGTGCATCTTGATTTTTCATGTTTTGGCCCACTAAGGGCATCCAAGGGGCATGTGCCATTTCGCACTTATAAAATCCCCTCATTATGATGACAAATGTTTGTAATGTGTCTCTACTAGTATTGAACTCCTCAACATAAGAAGCACAACAACTAACACAACAGAAGAAAGGGCAGTACAAAACTAATCCCAAGAGACACTTAGGGGTCATGACCGAAATTCTGGGGCCCAAGGCAGAGCAGTTATGGGTCCCTAAACTATCTTTAAAAAGCAACTTATCTGGAGTTAACTGCAGCAAAAATTATTATAATACTCTCGTAAGTTACTTACGGGCTGGGACCCCTAACAGCATTTTTTACCCTGCCCCTCTCGGCAGGCAAAGAAACATCCATGGGTCTGAAACTCTGAATTGTTAGCAAATTAATCTATCATTCAAGTTGCACACACTATCTAAACTTATCAAACCACAGAATACTTATGTGAAAACCACACAACTTTCATATTATCTTTTAATTCGAATAAAATTAAGAATCTTACATCAGTCGTCTTGACAGGGTGGATTCCCAATTAAGTGCATCAAGCTGTATAAATTTCAATACATAGGGGTCTGCTATGATGCATCTAGACTAAATAACCACTATTTAGTAAATCTCTGTGAAAAATACTTATTGAAGAAGCATCGTGCACTCAACGCAAGATTTGCTGGCACTCAGCACCAATACACGATGCATCAAAAAAGAACAAAGCAAAATAACTACTTGGATAAGAATAAGGGCTAAGAGAGTGAAGAAGGGTCTCTCAAGTTCCAAAACCATTTAACTAAACAGTTGTAACAAACAAAGAATAGCTTATTCCTCAAACATTTACATGAAATAAATATTGTTCTAAATAGAAAAAGTATTTCTATGTTTTAATACATACATTCCTCTTGGGAGAAAACTGAGGCTAGCTCCTCTTTTAGTGATGGGTTCAGCTCCCTGAGATGGCTCCTAATGTGCAAGAAGCGTCTGGAAGTTGACTGATAAGGCAATCTATTCCCTTTCCTGTTCCCATTCTATAAATAGCGAGTTTTAACCAACGATATGTGTGTGGACAACTGTGCGTGATTCCCTGCAGACGAATGCTGCTAATTTAACCTCTGAACCATACAGAGACGCAGAAATAGTTGGCAGAAATAGTTGGCCTCCGAAAAGAGTTCCCACGAACGCCTCTATGATAATAAACCTTATGCCTAGATGTAATTTATTCTGAAACTGATTACAATGCATGCAGGCAGTGAAGGCCAACAGCAAACCCAATTAATAACCGAATGACTTGCAAAGTTAAAAGCTAATTAATCACATTGCCTTAGAAATGGAGTGCACATTCATGTAAGAGGGAACATTTAGAGTCATTGAGTTATTTAAACAACTCACAAACGAACTGCACTTATCTGACAGATCTGAACCTGCAGAAAGGCAGCAGTATATAATTACAGAGGGAGACTGTCCCAGAAGCAAGCACGGCCCAATACATCAGAAGGAATGATGAACTCCTTCCAATGTATAGCAACCATGCAACCCCCATACCTCCATGGGTCACAGATCACAAAGATCGTTGACCCAGCTGACTTAAGATGAGAACACAGAGCATCCTGATGCATGCCTTTGCATTGCCAACAATAAGAGTAATGTCAGCATAATGAATTTGAATGTCATATGCAACACATCATATGCAACACAACAAGGAGCCAATGGCAATTGTAAACTCAAAATTTCTACAGCATACACAAAAGAAGTGGTGGGGACCAGCTTATTCACAGGGGCTTAACCAATATAAAATCAACAGACATGACTTCAAAATCCAGACAGTCAGATATGGAGACGGAGTTAAGAGTTGAAATAGCAGGAAGGCAGCGTGAATAGGCGGAATCAGGATACAGTTCCTTACCTATGTAGGGTTGCCAGACGTCCAACAAAAGGAGGACCTATCCTCCTTTTTGACCTCATGTTCTCATGTTCTCTGTGTCTCTGTCCGGTAGGGAAAGTGATAATTATGAAGCATACACAAAAGAAGTCTACAGCATACACAAAAGAAGTCTACAGCCTAAAGAAAAGAAGTCAAGGGGACCAGCTTACTCGCAGGCGCTTAACCAAAAACAAAATCGACAGACATGACGCCAAGATCCAGACAGTCGGACATGGCGATGGTGTTAAGAATTGAAACAGCAAGAAGGTAGCGTATAATGGAGGAATATGGATACAGTTTCATACGTCCGGCAAAAGGAGGACATGTCATCCTTTCACATCATGTCCTTTGTCCAGTAGGCAAAGCGGAAATTATGGAGAATGTCCAGCATTTTGCATGTTCCGTGTTAAGGGCTATTATTTCATGGCAATTTATAACGACTTTACCATCATCAACAGTTTATGATGCTAGCCAATATGGAGCTATAGATGGAGTATGGATAAATATGATTCCACTGCCCTTAGTCATCTGTCAAATCCACTGACCCCTTAGAGTAGTCCAAGTGATGCTATGTCCTCATTTATATTATCTATCCAGCATAGTCCTTATTTGCCTAGGCTTCTTTAACCCTTTGAAACTTAAATGTTGGGCATTGTGTGTGGGATTCAGTCAACTGGCATTAACTCAACATGCCCAAACCACCAGTCTTCATGGAACAACTTTATCAAGTAGAGCTATTTGAATAGCTAATGATTGACTTAGGCCTACATTTCTTTTCTCATTTTCTGTAGTCTGTAATCCTCTACAGCCATTTCAGCTGTATTAACTCTCTTCTCTCATTTACTTTACATTTACTCCGATTTGTCTCTCCAAGCTGCTATGCGTTTGTAAATTGTAAATAATCATGCAAACTTTCCACAATAGATTTAAATGGCTCTGCAAAATCCCGATTTACACTGCTAATGTAAGTAATTAAATGTAAGTATTCAACTCAAGTCAGCAATAGCCAGGTTATTTTATCACTTTCGGAGACAAGTCCTAATATGTGGGGTGAGAAGTCAAGTCGTGGACACAACAAGGTGGAAATCGCCGGTGATGGTGGTCGTTGACCAGTTCAGGAGCAGAACCAGGATGGGATAGGTTGCTAGGATAACACAACAAATAACTTCTTGATCATACACAGCATAACCATATGTACCATTGTCTTAAAATTAGTCACTGTCCCACAACAGGCATTGATCACTCAAATCGACGACCAGCATTGATGCCAAATTCCGCAACAATCACTAACGTGAAACCAGATACAACATCAACTGTAGGTAACATCAACAGCCGACATCAAGCTCACCGTTTTCCAAGTCGCCCTTTTTCGATGTGGCCGTGTTTCCCATCGAGCCGATTAAATCCAGTAGATCTCAGTTCTGCTGTTCCTTTAAGTTGCTCGCAGCACGGTCAGACTCCCTCGTTTGATCGCGCCTGCCTTCCTTGCGAATCTGATTGCCAACACTGAAAAATTTCATGCCAACCATTGGGCGATATGAAGCGTTTTGCAATGGTTTGTGGGAACTCTGGGTGAACGACTATAAAATTTAAAGGTAGCTGTAGCTAAATATAGAATAAATCTGCTCGTCCCAAATTCCCAATCGAGTCGACATCGTAATCTCCAAACTTCTGAAGCGCCACTCAAATGCCAGGCGCAGGTCACCAGCTTATTCACGAGCGCTGCGTCGAATCATACAAGTTGTCCAATAGCAGAACTGAGATCTACTGAATTTAATCGGCTCGATGGAAAACACGGCCACATCAAAAGAGGGCGATTTGGAAAACGGTGAGCTTGATGTCGGCTGTTGATGTTACCTACGGTCGATATTGTATATGGTCCAAGGGACAGTCCTGGGGGAGTTAGAGTCCATGATGACAACAGCTCGGTTATTTTAATGTGATATAGGCCCAATGTAAACCTTCGAAATTTTCTATGATCCATGTATAGTCCCTACGAGTCAGTTAACGCCCATTTGTTGCTCATTGTAAATCTTAACTCATCTCTTATCATAACATCGGGCTAAATATAGATCCTTAAGTTTTTGCATTAGACCTATATCTAGGAATGCAGCGAAATGAGCTGTCATTCATCTTGTTAAAACGTATTATAAATAATGTAATTGTAATGTAGTTTTATTGTAGACCTAAATCCAATTTTTTAAATACAGGCTTGAAAAACCACAGCATTTTCGTATTCATTTTTTTCAATGCGGTGATAATCGGAATGAGGCTATTGCCTGTTGGCAGACGATGCATTGATTTCTGTTTATATATAGTAGATCGATACATTCCACGACGACGACCTTCACCTTCGATGCTAGTCGCACGGGATCCATTAGCAGGTGGCGCTAGTGTCGTTTTACAAAGACAGCGGTTATTCGATTTATTTGAATACTTCAGATTGCGATCAATAAAATCGTCCAAGAAACGATGGCGACTTTGATAACGCCATGTATTCAAATATTCAAACTATCCACCACCACCATTGCTCTTTTCGAGAACATTGCCGTTTACACAGTGCCTTTCTAATCGTCTTGGTCTTGTAATAAAGATGGTAGAGTCGTAGACTAAGATACGACACTTCCTGTCTCCGCTGTGTATTTCGTTTGTATGGTGGTCTACCGACTAAGTACATGAATGCGTGGCGCCACGTTGCGATTGGATTGATAGTCTCCTAGCAACGATAGTCTCGGCCTTCCACGCTAACATACTTAGTCTAGCGCATACGAAATTAGTATATTAAATATCATAGGAAAATAGAGAATAATAATATATGAATGTGTTTTATCATAAGTTTTATGCATGGAACGTGCGCTACTTCAGTCGGCACTTCGGGAACCCGATGCCAGCCACGTAGAACGTAATCGTAACCTCCTAACTTCTAAAGCGCCACTCGAAACTAGAAACCCAAGCGAAGGGCACCAGCTTATTCACGAGCACTTTGTCGAATAAGAGGGATCGTCCAAAGGGTAATCGGTGCGAGATGGGGTCTGGTCTCTAGGGGGGGGGGCAGAGGGAAGATATATACACTGGACACGAGAATAAATAGGCCTAGCCTACAAAACTGGTCATCAATTGCAGGAGGTTTTACTTGACGATATGCCAAATAGTTTCTCGCTCGGTAATTAAGCCCTGTGTCTTATTTGTCCCTTGCCTATTTTCCATCGGAGCTTCACATATATCTGACTGTGGTTTCAAATTCTCGCATCAGAATCTTCCTAGAGAATTCCTGAAGTGGCACAACATTAATTTGTGATTACAATTAGCTGGTAAGCGAGAACTCTCTTACATCAACAACATGACAATGTATATTTCAAAACATCAAATTTAATTACATACATGTATCTTAAAGCGGACCGTTATAGGCCTAGTGGTTATCAGGGCCGTACCGAGGGAGGCCAGCGGGGTCGTGGCCCAGGGCGCAAATGTGGAAAGGGAGCAAATTTCAGGATGCAATAACTCGTTATTCCGTAAAATGCACTATTTAAAAAATGTGGGGGCGCCAGATTGATGCTAGGCACAGGGCGCAATAATTATAGCTCGGTACGGCCCTGCTGGCTATACTGATCAACGGGCCTAATACAATTTCACTTTACAAATTAATCTATGCCTATGGTGACCGATTACTCTTTTCTCTCACAACTCCGGGAAGGAATGTTTTGTAAGGGCTAATTTTGTTATTTTGTGATTGAAACCATTTAATAATTATGACGTCCACGCAGTGCGCTAGCAGGCGGTTCAAAAAAGTAGGCCTGCATACTTACTCACTTGATTGTGCTCGTTGGTGTAGAAGTAGACAGAACTGAAGGCAACAGTTGTCTCAGTAAATTTGTAAGGTAAAATTACTCGTTCATACAATTTACCAATACGTATGATTTAACAACAATTTACCACCCTGCAGAGGAATGGCTCTGTCTTGAATAATTTATTGTATCATGATTTCAGCCACACACTTTAATTTTATTTACTGACTTGCGGCAGATGTGAATGCGTGACGCGTGACCTACGTTGCTATGACTACTGACTGATCACTTCAATTTCATGCAATCGACGCTCGACATTCCCCCTCTTAGAATGGTTTTTAATTTCAAATAATCCACAGATTCTTTCTAATTATTATTCCCTATACTGCTGGCACAGACATTGGTTCGATTTCTTAATCGAATATTAATTAACATCGCATACTGCAGTGCTAAGATCCTAACAACTTGACCTAAGCAATCTCATACCTTGACTTTATTATGTTATGCATTTAATAATAATTGTGTGGGGTCATTTATAAAGACATTCGTGAAAGGCGTTATATATAATTTTTTGCCCTGCATATATTGGTTCATATATTATATTCACATATATGAATAATATATTGGCATATATTATTCATACATATATAATACATTATACGCATACGCTAATTGGTGACGCACACGATGTAACGTAGGCCAAGCCTACGTTACATCTAGGCCTACATACGTTACGATACGCCTTTGTAGTTTCAGTTTCACGACGCCATGATCATTAACGTCGCCCTCCTTCCTTATCCAAAGCTTGGTACCGGTCACTACTGGCACTACCAAAGTGCAATAAGTGGAGGAGTTTACCACTCCTGCAGACTCCACTGCAGACGCCTTGAATCAGAGTTCGACCGTACGTACGGAACGTACGCTATTTTTTCTGCTGAAATGCGTACTGTACGCGTACGCTATTTTTGGCTAAATTAATAAATAGCGTACGCTAATTTTTCTGCATTACGTGTCATCTTTATCACTATAATATCAACAGTATTATAAAGAATGAATGTATGAAGTTGCAAAACTGTATCTAAATTCTAAATTCTAAATTCTAAATTCTAAATATCTAAATTCTAATCATCTGGAGAATCTGAGTAATCTGACTCTTCTTGTACTGAGTCTTCTGACGTATCACTGATATCATCATTCGGTTCATTCCATTTCACGTTCTCTTCCACATAATCCACTTCTTCCACTTTGTTCATTAAACGTGTCGTTGGCATGGATATAGACCATCTTCTCAATGGTCTTCGGATTCAGTCGAGCCCTCCTTTTATTATGGAAGAAACCAAATAAGCTCCAGTTCCTTTCAGCGGCACTCGGAAGTTGCGGTTTGGCTTAATACGCGTATAGAAAATGACGAGAGAAAAAAATGTGACGTCACGAGAAGCGACTAATATTAAAGGCTGCTCATACGTACGGAATACGAACGTACCGTACGCGTACGCTATTATTTTTAGTAAATTACGTACCGTACGCGTACGCTATCTTCTGCCCTAACGTACGGTCGAACTTTGCCTTGAATATTGTCCCTCAATACAAGGGGCCGTCCGCATATTACATATGCAGCGAGGGGAAGGGGGTTTCAAATTTCGGTCATTTTGCGTACGGGTGCGTGCGGTGGTGGTGGGAGGGAAGGTCCCGAAAATATGAACGTACTCAAAGATAATTGTCTAATTATGACGTCCACAGTATAGAATATGAAAATCAGAACGGTAAACCTAATCACAGACTGTATTCCTGCTTAGTCAATTTTACGTAGCATTAAAATGGTTTCAAATGCAAGTGTTGTTAGTGTTTTAATTCTTCATAACTGTCAACAAATTTAAGCTGTTAAATATGATGATTAACAAAAATAAATAGCCTGTGGTAGAATCAATGTCTTATAGATGTTTTCGGCTATTTAACCTTTGGGGTAGAGCTCAAATGTATGTACGCATGGGGGAGGAGGTCCACGAAATGTACGCGGGGCAACAAGGGGAGGGGTCCGAAAATTCGATTTGTTGCGTACGTAATATATAGATGGGCCCTAATATGCTGGTTTTCCGCAGGGTAGGATTGAGCGCTTGAGGCAGGTTTTGCGCACCTCTGCATGATTGTTTTGTGGCCTCTCTAGGCCCATGCACCGAGAAGGGGCAGAGGGACAATTAAGTGTCCAAAGGCACGGCGCTTAGCGGGGCCCCATCAAACGAAGTGAATCCATACCATTACAATCACTTATAAATGTTTATGATTTACTAATTTTAAGATATAATATTGCTGACATTTAATTACAGCAGTTTAGACTTCTGTCACTTCATTCATCTGAAATAATATATCCGTACTTATCTTCGTTTGCTTTAGAAAACGCCCACTTCCGTCTAAGAGGCAAGGACACGCGCCGCTCTGCTTAAGCCCAGGAATTTCTCTGCCCATGGTCCCGAAATTTCTTTGCATAGGAGCCCGGAATTGCTGTCGGCGGGCTTGAGCATCCACATGCGGTTTATTTATCCGACTACATGCGGAATGTCCTGCACTGGTTGCCTCTACCCAAGCGCATCTTGTTTTCGGTATCCGCCCTTGTTTGACGCTGCCTCTGCAGTGGTCCTGTAGCGGCCGATGAGACGATAACCACTTCGCTCTGTCGTGACCTGATCGTCCCTTTTGCACAAGCTTCTATAATGCAGCATCTGGTTTTCTCGGTCGTATGACCAAAGGGCTTCCCTAGAGCTGCGCATCCTACAGAAAAACTCCTCGTTTTACCTCTGTGCAATATGACCTGCTCAGTCGCGGTTTGGCCGGAGGCTCCTCTGAGCAAATATCTTGAATAAGAGCTATATCAAATCTTTTTGATTGATTGATTTTGTATATAGCCTAAGGCTATAGTGCAGTGCACGCTACGTAGGCTACAGTATACTGCAGGCCAATAGAACCAGAGGCGTCAATCCCCTCTGAGCGATGGAGGCCGACCCCCTCCCCGGTCCCAAGTGTCAGGAAGGCAAGATATCACCCTATAAGAGGCTCATTTCTGCTCTTCGTTCTTGAATTGGAAGTGGAGGAATGTGTAGATCTTGGAGTGATCATGGGTCCGACCGGTCCCTGATCCATCGCAGGACCACTCCCATCTTAGTCTTACACGTAGGCCTATACAGTCGTCCATGTAATCGTACTCTCGGAACTTATAAAGCGCCACTCGGAAGCCGAACGCAGGGCACCAGCTTATTCATAGGCCTACTTGGCGGTGGATATTGGCGCTGATCTCCTATACCTTCGGGGGTCAGTGGTCACCATTTTTAAGATGTAGGCCTATAATATATAACATTACCTTCTCTGCATCCAATACATCTATCTATATAAATACAAGTCAAGTGCTTTGTCCATCACATCCAAGGCGCATGAGTGGACAGAAGTTGACCTATAACTATTTGCAAAAGTCACTGTAAACAAACGTTCGATTCGCTTTTCAAAACTTTTTTATTCGCGTCTATGTGAATATATATGCAGTTATTAAAGTTAAATTCATCGTGTAATGTAAGTTTATTTGCAATTATTCAAATTAAACGGTGACTTTATGGATAATGTGTATTTTTTGCGTATTTTAGTAGTGACCGCTGAGAACTTGCAGTGTAAGTGACGCACAGTTCGTCGACCGTTTCGTTTAATTAATGTGTAGGCCTATGTTAGCTCTGCGTCAAAGTGTCTTCACCACTACTATAGCAACGTTAAAATCAAGTATGACTCGTGATTATTCACTGGTTAACGGCTAGAACGAACAGTGCCAGTTGCAGTTGAATCGTGAGCTAAAATATTATCCGACCTGTGATTCTTCACGGATTGACAGCAAGTGTAGGCCTGCATAATATTTAAGGCAAGATAACTTGTGTGGAAGAGGATATCGTTATAGTGTACACATGTAACTTCTTGCTCTTCCTCTGTCCCTTTCTCAGCTTGAAACCTATTTTGTTTTATTATTGTAGGTTTGACGGTTTGTGCTGTCACTCATAATGAGTTTTTCTTGAATTAGCAATGTACAAATTCATGAGTACGATCATATAGTGGTTAGGGTACAGGACTTTTAACCAAATCGCCGCTAATGTTGCTTCCCCCTTTATTTATGCCCACTGTGTAGACGGTAGAAATTTTACATGTACGAGATTTCTGCTCCAAGTGCGTCTCTCAGTGTAGCAGATATGAGGAGTAGGCCTACATGTGTACACTGAAGTTGGGAAAGAAGACCGCGAGGTAAAGGACTTACCATAGACCGTCATATCATATGTAAGAAAGTAAGGCCGGTATAGACTCTCTATGATAGAAATCCATGCATGTTGATCATACAGTGTGCTTATTTGGTTTTTTTGGATACGCCTCATTTTCTATTGGTTAAATCGGCAAATGTATATGCGGCGTGTCCGCTGCACTTATGAGCTGGTTTATCTGAATTTCTAAGTTGAAAATCGTGTGTTGTTCTATAAATAATGGTTTCGTTGTTACTCTCTGGAGAGTCATTTGATCTTGATTTGCTATTCTTATGTCTGGGGTGGGTCTTCAATCGCTTGGTTCGTTGCTTCCCCCTTTATTTATGCCCACTGAGTAATAATAATCGCCGCCCTGCACAGGGTTGCACAGTGATTCTGATAGTAGCGCTATATCATCAACGGCTTTACGGTTCGTCCGCCGATGCATTAGTCCGTCTGAGCCGCGTCACACAGCGCGTGCGGGGATATAAATCCGCGTATTAATATAGAGCGTCTTCGTTGATCTATAATTCGGCGTTCGGCCGACTGCAATCGACAGTCTGAACAGCGAGCGATAATAAGTGAAGCATCGTAAAGTCACGATTCCACGGCAGCCGGAAGAAGGACCAAGCGAAGCGAGGAATTGTTCCGCCCTTATATAAATAGAGGACCGGTCGAACAAGCGCAGGCACACACCAATATCGCCAACGCGGGAAATAGCTGAAAGGTTCGTCTGCAATTATCAGTCTGAAGAATTGTCTGTTCGAGGTAAGACGTAGCCTATAACGTGTATCGCTCAAACGCATCTGTTAAGCTTTATATAGCGCATTCAGTACACCGAAATTTATGCTGCTTATGATTAAATTATTCATTGCATTGATGCATTGGTAACTTGTGATTGAAAGTTAGGTTTTATTGCCCAAAATTTACACGATCAGGTCTAGTTTGTATTTAGTCAAACTCACTTTTCTGCAACACAGCGAAGGTCGGCGTATATACGCCTATATAATAAGGTGTATATACATACCTAGGCCTATATAAACGAACGAATTAATAGGCCTACAGTATATACAGAAGCGTATCCAGCCAATCCAGGAAACAATTTCGAGGTGTTTCCATTGGACATGTTCGACAAAGCGAAGTTGCCTGTATTTCGCATATATGCCTACAGCTGTTTTGTGTATATGTATACACACATTGTAAATATATATATACATTGTATATATTTATATACGCCTATATATACGTGTATATAGGCAATATTATATATTTATGTTGGTCAGCAGTTGTGTTAAAGAAGCCGTGAATTACCGTTATTTTCGGCAAATTTTTGGGATATTACTGCAACAGCTTTGCCTGAGACGGTTATCGTGTTAAGGTCTTCGGCAAGTCCTCGACTGCCATAATATAATAATAAGAAGAAGAAACCATGGGCCCCGTGTGTGCTGAAGGCTTGGCATTTATTTTCTCCTTGGGACGAACCTCAGCCCAATGTCAGAGGCTACACGCGAGACCTCCTATGCCTATTTCAGCGCCTATAATCCATCATGGTCCAGCGGTTCAATGCGGTGGCATTCCGCGGTACTTTAGCAACACGGAACTGGTGTAAAGGCGATGGTAAAACGCCAACCAATGATTATGATCAGCAGGGCCTGTCACTCTACGAGTCTACGTCAATGTATCCTACATAGGCCTTGATAATAATTTTCGTCTTATTTCAAACTCAGTTGTGCTATATAACAGGTCGTATACAGGTAGGTTAGTACCATATATCACTAGACGTTTGCCCGCCATAAAATGGTAAAGAAACAATTCTTAGGGGTGTGTGTTTCGCTGAAAATCAGCCATGGGCCACATTTAATCAGGCCGCACTCTCCTCTCTTACCCTCTCTTCTTCGCTCATCTCATATACCCCCTCACTTCCCATCCTTCCCGTGCCATATCGCGTAAAGCCATATCCCCTTCAGCTCCCTCCCATCCTCTGCTTCCCCTTTGCTCTCCTCTTCTCCGCTCTAATCGAATGTCTCCTCTGATACTTCGTGGGAAGAAATCGATTCTCTCGGTCAGACAAAAATGCAACAGGAAGAATTTTATAAGGTATACTAACGATCATTCGTGTTCAATACTAAAGCATTCCCTGCAGTCGTTGCTATAGATATTTGGCATTTGATTTTTTTAAATTCTATAACACACTGGACTGTATATTTAGGTTATACGTTTTAGGCATACGCCTATGTATATATGTCTCATATATGCCCACCATGCATGCAATGCAAAAAAGAGAATTTTGGGCCCTGTATGCCACATTGACCCACTCCGACCTTGGGCTTCAGATTCAATTTTCTGGACGTGTTGGTATAATATATTGTCTATGTAACTGTTATCTGCGAAATTTACAGATGCAATTTACGATGGTGCAACTCGCGTTTGACTGCCGTAAGCTATTGTAAGCCGGTCGTAATGTATTCAGTTGCACGCCTATATCGCGAAATGGATATCATAAAATTATGATGCGCCCATAACGACTGAGAATGCATATTGAATGGAGCGCATCATCATTGGAACACTCATTGTTTTGCATATTATAAATAAAGAAAACGACGCGAGGAGACTCTGTGCATGCATGCACAAAAGAGCGGATAACAGAGAAAGGAACTTGTACAGAACAATGACGATTTATGTCTGGGGTTTGTTGCCACCGACGGAACAGCCATTTATCAGCAGCCGCAGCCGTTCGCTCAACAGAACAGCGCCTCTTCTCCTAATGATGTAGCCATTTCAGTCCGCTCCTAACATGGAAAGACGCGGTTTAAGGGCGAGGAGTTTGACAGGACTCTGACAATATTTATTACCAACACCATGATAATATCATGTGGTCGATAGGTAACAATATCCTGATGATGAGTTCATCGGCTTTTTCCAACGCCTGTAGTCACCGAAGATCTATGTACAAACCATATATAAATATATATCAAATACATATACACACACATATAATTATAAACACACAC